>OY748297.1:5011505-5589268 GCA_963556515.1 Nudaria mundana
GACTCCGGTAAACTAATTCACTATGAAATTAAACACAACCATGCACCGCCATCGCTTTTTAAAAGTCAAGATGGAAGTTATGTGAAATTATAGATAAACTATTAAAACTTTTAAAAGAGAAAATGGTATTTATATAACAGTAACAATTAAGACATAGATATTGTATATGGAAAATTGTATTCAATATGTACTAAAAACATAAATAAAATAGATGTAAAATTGATTGTTCCAAACCTTGAGATTTGTGACAGTTTGATGAATTTGGCAAACGTGTGGCTGCGGCATTGATATTTAACCATTTTTATTTGCAACTAGCGGTCGCCAAACAGTTTTACGGTTCCTATTTCCCGCGTGAACACATTCTCGGGTTAAAATGTAGCCTATATTTTACTTAATTACATCAGCTATCTATCAGTGAAATTCCCTTTAAAATCGGCACACACATTAGCGGGGATATATTTAAAAAATACATGTTTTATTCACAGCTTTTCACTTTCATATTGAAAGTAAAAAGCTGGTAATTTCAAATTAAGATAAGATAACTACACTTTATTGTACATTGAACACAACAATAAATAGTAGGTAAAGGATAAAAAACCATGACTTAAAACTAATGTACAAAGGACGGCCACTAAGGCACTCGACGGCGACACTTCAATTTTATTTATCTAATGGGTGGGTGGCTTTTGGGTTTGAGAGAATGGTATGTATGTATATAATTATAGTGATAATTTATAACATCTTCTCCAGTCGTCCTGGATGTGCTAAGACTGGAATTGTGGGAAGTTACAATTATTACAATTTAGATTTCTATTGAGTGATATATCGTTACTCGTATTTTTAATTAGGTTCCTACCTACCTAAGTATTTATCAGTAGGTACGTTTTGTATTTCATGAAGTTTTGTTTGTATAAGGTAGGGAACTATGATAGACTTTATGCCATATTAACACAGTAAAGATAGTTAATGTAACTATGTATTAGAATTATGGTTTATATAGGATGTACCTACAATGTTATAGAAAAATCTATGGTTATATCTTTAAATAAACGTGTGTACTTACCGAGAAATTGACTAGATTATTTCTTTTTATTAGATACCTACAGTAACGTATTTGGTAATGCTAAGTAAGATGTTAAAAACTTTAAAAATATAATAGCATTAATTTTTTCGCAAGATTAAAAAGGACAAACAAACGTCGACAATCGTTTCGCCTCTAAACGAGGCATTATCAAGACTGTCTCAAAGAGAACAGCAAAATTTGTAGCCAGAACATATTTGCTTATAAGTAAGAGTGTGCAAATATCGCTAGCGCGATTTAGGATTTGTCACAATAACTAACGCGGGTAGAAACCGCAAATCATGCTAACGAAATTCAAAATAGGTATTCACCGATACAAGACATTACCTTTTTTTATTTATTACATAGAAACGCAAAGTGACACACACAAACCAACAAACAACTACTGTGTCTGTCTGTTCACAAACATACTGCATATCACAACGTAGAGGCGAAAAAATTGTCGACGTTTGTTTGTCCTTTTTAATTTTGCTAAAAAAATTAATGCTATTATATTTTTAAAGTTTTTAACATCTTACTTACCATTACTTTGTCATGGATTTTCGCCAGGTAACGCCTGCTTCCATCCAATATTTGAGTAACGTATTTGTTTGTACCTGTAATTACGTATTATACAGGGCGTAACATTCATAGGGGTCAGTATGGGAAAGTCTGATATGTTCTTAGAAACCAAGTCATCGATATTAGTAAACATTAAAAACTGACCAATACGAATGTTACACACTGTATTGGCTAACATGATATATAGCCGTGGCCAGGATAATGTTGCTTGTATATTTGAAACCAACTCAACGAGTGTAAGCCGCGTAAGATGACAATGGAATTGGCGGCCATGTTGGTGATGTCATAGTGACGTACATTAATCTACAATACTGTTTTGTTATCTGTACTTTTCAGCGATTGATGACGTCACCGAGCAGATAATGTGACAAGGTTCTATCCCACTCACATCGTGCGCAGCTTATAAAGAGAGAGAACCTCTGGTAGTATAATGGGACCATTACATTCATATTTGACAGACATTGGCTTTGCCCAAATAGGTAGATGTATGGTTTAATGAAAGAATAAATAAATAGGTACATACTTATCTAAATAGTTTTTGGACATTTTCACACAGCGTCATCTAGGTGTGTAATGCACCTCTACCTACCCCTTCGGGATATATGCGTGATATGTGTGTGTGTGTGTGTGTCATCTAGCTCTAATTATGTTTGTGCTAAAGAATGAACGTTATAAACGTTATACTTACGTATATATTTCTAAACACATGTACTCAATAGCACAGCTAATACATAGAAAACACACATACTATACGATAAAAACTTTTATAGTTTAGGTATTTGAATCGAACCGGTAATCGAACCTGGGGTCTCAGGACGGTAGTCGCATTCACAGACCAGTCACCGAGGCAGTTATTACCTGTACCAGTTACCTTTTCATGCAGTTTATACTTTCGATTGTTGGCACTTGGTGGAACCTATAGTAATACATGATGAACAAACACACTTCTACATTATTCCACAACTTTATTAGATTTATTTTCACCGACCGTGTTTTACTTCACTGTCTAACACATCTACAAGCCATTTAAAAATAATAATATATCTTTACTTAATGTGGGTACATACACATAAGGTCAAGGAGGCAGCGTAAGAAATTTACCCTGAAAAATGATTAAATTTCTTCGCTTATAAATTATTTGTTAAAAGCAAATATTGAATTTCCTTGATTATTACAAAATGTCAAATAAAGTAAAAAATAATAAGAAGTAATATTAAAATGTCAAAAGTAAAAAATAATAATAAATAAATTTTATAATTTAGTCCAATTAAATGTTCTTCATATTAAACCTTTTCATGCCTTGCATATTCTGTTTCAGGTTTGAATTACGAAATAATTACTACTGAAAGAGGTAAAACGATAATGAAATTTCAAGATTATACTTTCTCAAACAGTTGGATGTCAAGGTGTTGGTATTGTTCAAAAAGAAGGGGAACTAAATGTCCTGCCCGTGTAATGTTCGACCAACATGGAAAGATTTGTAAATATAACATTAACCATAATCATTAACACCAGTGTAGGCTTAAGAAAAGATGGATGAAATGCCTAAAACGAGATACGACCAGGAAAGCAGTGACTGAAGAGATGACGTGTCTGTCACACGTCATCTCTATGGATGTTTGGAAAATGAATTCATGTTGCGCCGACCCCAAATAATTGGGATAAAGGCAGGCAGATGATGACGTGTGCTTAAGTAAGTGGTTCAAAAATTGACTATCGTGATATAAATACGGATTTTCGTTTTGTGTTCTATTTGTTTCGAGTGAGTACCTTTCATTTTATCATGTTTGTTGCTAATGTAGTAATCTATTAAGTTTGTGAAAAATAAACATTATAATGTGTATTTTTGTTTTTATTAAGCCAAATATACAGTTCAAACGGTTTCAATCTGGATTGATGAAACGTTTATAAATATTATTATAAACGTTTAAATTATAAATATTATATGAATTTTTGAGGGGCTCGTGGTCTAGTAGTACCGATAATGTTTGTATCATAATTTGTTTCGTTCGAAATCCCAGAAAAGATCGTAAGTATGTAACTATTCCGTGTTTTAAATTATGTTCTGAATGATTCTGGCAGGCTGGTAAAATTAATTTTAAAGTAAAAGAATATAATCTTGCTTTTAATTTCGTTATAATTTCATTTTTTTTTATCTTAAAGTGATAAGAAAAAAAAAAATTTGAACGATATGCATATTGGCGCCAATAATTTAGATTCTGTTCGTACTTTGTTTAGTAATTGATTAAAAGAAATATTTTGTAATATAAATTCTGTGATTTGAAAATGGATTTAACAAATGATGATCGATTTGATTTAATAGAAGCATATTATATCAATGGAAGAAGCCACACGCGCGTTGGTATGGTACAGAAACAAATATCGTCATCGTAATTTCCCCACTCTTCAGTGCTTCCAAATAATGGTTAATAACCTCATCATTAGATTTTTTTAAAAACCTAATGACGAGGTTTGTAAGTTTCATCAAAATCGGGCTCGTGACTCCTTTGAGCATTTTTCGCTATTCCTTATAGTTTCGGATTTTGCCATCCAAGCCCTTTTCAAAAATTCATCATGTATAGTACAATATATATTTACTTATATAGAAGTAAAAAGAGTACTATATACGAGTATATTTATTCTTTTATTTTTATTTCATTTTTATTAGGGTTCTGTCCCCAAAGGGTAAAACGGGAACCCTATTACTGAGACTTCGCTGTCCGTCCGTCCGTACGTCAGTCTGTATTGGACTGTTTCTCATGAACCGTGATAGTTAGAAAGTTAAAATTTTCACAGATGATGTATTTCTGTTGCCTCTATAACAATAAATACTAAACAACAGAATAAATATTTAAGTGCTCCCATACAACTCGCATTCGGCACGGTTTTTTTTGGTACTGTCTCTGAAATGGATTTTACATTCTTGTACTTTCTTATTCGAGGTATAGTCACGCTAGAACCAAAATTTATAATAGTAGAAACAGTACGAACAATTAATAGAAAAATCAATCAAACAAATCACTTCTTTATCTCTGAGGAGGTTATGAAATGTATCACAAACTCGTATTACTCATTCAGTCAAGTTGTTATGAAGACCAGAGAGACTCTCTCACTCTCAACTATAAGCTTTCTCATACAAAACCTTTATGTTCCAGTAAAATTTATGATCTCAAGAGGAGGCGATAGACTGATGAAACTGGGTGATTTCACTTTTGCCAGAATGCAGTACCAAGGTGACCACTGTTACTGGTCCTGCTACACACACAACGATCACGGATGTCCAGCCAAAGTGTACACAGAAAGAAATACTCTTATGTACGCCAGGAATCTCCATAACCATCCTCCCACGGAGTTTTTTGTTTGACATTTATTTAGCTTAGGATAATGAATTTAGTGTGTTTTGTAATGACTTACATGTTACCACAAGCCTAAATGAACGAGATTAGTCTGATATGGCAAGCATTTCAAAAATCTGGCAAATGAAACTTGTATATCGATAGTTTTAAAGGATACCTATAATATTCTGAAGACCTAAGTGCTGGCTCAAAGAGACCTTATTATCTGTGTGTAATTTTATAGACGATAGCTTTTCTTTCTATCCGGTTTTGATGAATCCGTTCAGTAAATATTTATATCAGTTATTTAGTTCTCATAATAGGTTTGAAGATGGCGTTGTGTGTAATTGTTCTAACATAGGTATTCTTTTTTAACCGAATTCCAAAACAGGAGGTTCGCAATTCGACTGTTTTTTTAGAAAGAAAAGAAAGATTATTTTTTTATTGTTGCATCACAACTTTACACTCAACGTTACGCAAATAAAAATATAACTTATCTGTGGTCACGACGGCCACAGACGTAAAATTGACGTAAGTTACATGGTCGTGTCACAATAACTGACAGTGTGATTTAGTTTGACACTTATGAGTGACGTATGTGTGGCCGGCAAGAAATACGTGGCAAGCACGTGCCGCGTTTTTACCACATATTAGGTATTTAATTTAATCCACTCACACGTACCCACGTACAGTACCTAACATGATGACACTCAGCATATTGTACTGAGACGAGCACATTGCCTACCTCAATACATCTGGTTTTCAGTGTCACTCCATAGCTTAGGGTTCTGTGGTAAAAGTCTGGGTCTATAGTTTCGTCATGTCCATCCGTCGGTGCGTCCGTCCTCGGTTTTCCTCCCAAACGGCAATTCCGACAAAGGACCAAAATAAAATTATGAAAAATATTTTTTTTCTGAGTAACCTCCTCTACAAGTAAAGTGGGGATGATTTTTTTTTCTTGCGTCATATCCAATCGGGAGGGGTATCATTAGATAGGTATTTTTAAAATAACGGGAGGTTTCTAAGACAATTTTTTGATTTAGGTGTCCGTTTGCGAGATATTCAACTAAAGAGCATGTTTTTTGTCAAACTCCCTCTAAAATCTAAACGGCTAGCTCGAAGAACCGTGTGGTCCTTTCATCATTTCAATTTGGTCTCATTGCGGTAATTTTAAGTCGGTTTGTTTTTACTTAAATTATCTGTTAGGTATATCTACGTAAGCTCTCCAAAATGACTGGCTTTTAGGGTAAACATGTATTAGGTATATAATATCTTATCATAAATTATCACAAATTAGCACCAAGATGCTAATTTGTGATAAAAGATAACTAAGTATTGATCTCTTTGTTTGAACTCTTGCCTTTATCTCACTAGTTACTTATTCACTGTAGTACAAAATATTGTGGCATATTTGATGTGTTTTCAGTATTAACCATCACCAAGTTTGTACCATTTTGCATTTCTATTTTGTATGAAATATAATTGTACTTTTAAACCACAGCTTTTTGTATTCAACTTTTATTGGAATTACTTTGATGGGAAGGTGATTCTGGTAAAACCACATTGTACCGCTGGGGTAAAATGTAAATACACAGAGATAGGCTTAACTCAATCAGAGTTGATTATTGAAAATTAATATTTAGTATACCTATGTAATATTCCTACTATTTTCAACAGTCATAATATTTCATTTGGTATTTTTACAGGACATTCGAGAAGGATAATTATGGAAGGAGGCAAAAAAGCGTGTTATATCCAATCATTGAGAGGAAAGCCTTTGATTGTGTTCAACAATTATACGTATTGCCGTCACTCAGATAGAAACGGAATAGTCCGATGGACTTGCTCGACACATTCTTATAAATGTTGTAAAGCTATAGTGAAGACTTCTGGAGCACATATCGTGGCAGTAAAAGGACATCACAATCATGATGCTTCTGAATTATTGATTAACCGAACAAGACCCGTGGGTGTAGTTAATGGTTTGCTGCAAAGAAACATTTTTGTATAAATCCAGTTTTTAATGAGTCAGATATGTATTAATTAATGCATAAATCGTTGACGCAGTGAATTCGGTCATAATCAGTTAAACTCTTTATGAAGAGAAATCGTAGAGATGTCGGATATAGTTCTATTTTGAATCTCAATCCAAACTTTCTTGGTAATATGGTTGGTATGTTGGTATGGTATGGTTCTATGTAGGTTAAATGTTTTTCGTTCTATATTTGTGCCAATATATCCCGAACATGTAGATCTCATTATTTGAATATTAATTAGGAGTAAGTGCTGTTTATTTCGTTTATAAAAATCTTTATTTTTTGACTCCAATTTAGACTAACATACTAACCACTCGTACTTAACCGTCCATTGCCGGGCGTTCCGGGTACGTCTTCAAAACGATGATCCCAGGCACATTAGTATGTTTTGAATAGAGTTTGACTTGAGACTTATCCCTAAAATCTAGTATAGTTAGTACGGTGTCTTGCGCGGTGCTTCGCGCCGCACCACGCCATAGGTTTTGGCCTATAACTTTTGACCCCTTAGGGCTAGGTCAAATTTTTTGGCTTGCCTCCCAAATATCCTCCCTAAATATAGATAATATATTTAGTATGTTCGCCTATTCGGCTTACACTAACGGCTGGTTTCTAAATTTATAATGTTTAGTTGAGTGTTTGTTGAGTACGAGAAATATCAAAGTTAGTTCCTAAATTTTGACATTAAACGTTACTCAGTGGGTGCTTAACTTAAAGTCCTCAATTCCGAAACCATTCGTTAGTAGTGTAGTCATTTAGTGGCTTTTTGTCATTTGACTAGGTATGTACTAATAAGTAATGACTAATTTAATGATTTGTGTGATATATTTTAGAGGTAGTCATTAGCATTTAAGATTATTTTTTGATTATCAGCTGATTAACCGCAGCCCCGCCTGCGTCGAATAGATTATTACTTTACTATAGATTCATTGTATAGTAGTAAGTCTAGTCCTACGACCTATTTATGTTTAGCATTTGTATTTATTAAAGTAAGAATATTAAGAAAACTAAGCAGAGGTTCTGCCATTAGGCCTGCATAACTGATACAAAAACATTTGGATATTTTTTTACCACTCAGCCGTCCATGGGCGTCCCAAAAACAAATTAAAATTAAATTAAAAATGAAATTTCCGAAAATACCGAACCCTCCGAGTGTTCGGTATTTTCGGAAATTTCATTTTTAATAACCCAGGCTAGGTTGCGTTGCAGTTGCGTAAAGAACTTCGTTCCTGACGGGGGTCCCCCGACCGCACAATTTTGTTTTTTATTACGAATTTCGTTTTTACCTGACCTAGAATTAATATAGATTATTACTATCAGGTTTGAAATAAATAAGTTTCGTTTAATACGTTCATATAATACTCTATGTACTCGTATGTAAACGTCCAAACTCACAAATGAGACAATGATACAAAATGAGATGGAAATTGATTTGATAGACAACAGATTTCAACAGAAATGGTTTATTTGTGTAATATTTATTATTGAAAAAGTGTCTCGGAGAGCCTGTTAGCAGTTAAGGTAGCCGTCCCGTTTGTCATACGGACATCTATGGTAGTCGTTACGAGTTGGAGCCCTAAAAACAAAAATTCTAGTGGTCAAACAACAGAACTTCAATGTCGCTCATGGGATGTGGAGGTTAGATTCGAATAAATAGAACATTTAATTTTGCTTCACGGAAAATATCGAAGTTCAGCCGCATCGCTGTTAGACTGGACAGCCGACCCCAACTAAGTTGGAAAAAAGCTCTGTGGATGATGATGTTTTTGTTAAGTAATTTCACTATCTTGTTAGATAATAAGGCAACATAAACATATCTAGTTTTTGGTTCCTACGTTTTAAGATATAATTAATTACTGTATGCATTTTGGGAAAGCAATTTGACTTTTTAAAATGAACCTGTTAAAAGCGATCTCAAAACTATGTCACAACTAAATTTGAATACAATTAGGTAGCTATCTACTAGCTTTAAATTTTATTTGCTTTAGTTAGATTCCTTTTACGTAAAACTACATAAAGTTGTAATGTTATTGTGTAAAAGATAGGTACGTTTATCTGCGACTAATATCTTTGAATAGCTGATTTTTTTATTATTTATAAAGCACAAACATGCAAAAAATACATTTTTCATCATTTACCACCTATGTTATGGCCACTATCCATATCCACATCAACTGCTTATAGATAGTGAGAGTTGTCCTTATGCCTACTATTTTTAAGATAGGTATAGTTCGCGAGGGATAAGCGGAGTTCTGCATTTGTGTGACCACGAAAAGTAGAGTAAAAACTCTTTTTGTATCGTGTGTACAACAAATGTGTGTGTAAAAGAGGTCACATATACATTCATGTACACTGCACTCACACAAATGCAAAGCTCCGCTTACGTCTTTTTACCTATACGGTGTTACTTATTCAAATGACGTTCATCTATTTATTTTTTCTCTTTGGAATGTCCAAGTGCCAAATATATCAACTATTATTTTTTTAATATTTGCACGTTCTGACATGAACGGACAATTCTTAACTTTTTTTACCAGCTAAGATCATAATAAGTTTTTTAGCAATAAAAGTTTCTAAGCTAAGTCCGTTGTGTTTAGTGCATTTAATTTTGTAAGTTATATTCCGTTAATTTTCTATTAAAAACTAAAATTGAAACTGTGGAATTTTACTCGTAGTTTTTCGTTTATATTTTTATTATTGGCCACCCATGTCAGTTTCTGGGTTATTTAGTTGATGAATACTATTACCTAATACTATTTCTATACTAATACTAGCTGTTCCGGCGAACTTCGTACCGCCACTTTTTAAACCTTCCCTGAACTTCTAAGGGTTTTTTTAAGATTAAAATTAGCCAAATCAGTGCAGCCGTTCTCGAGTTTTAATGAGACACACGAACGGTGTTCCATTATTATTTAGAAGAAGAAATTATAGAAGAAGGAGATGAAATATAACTGAATTTAGAAACCACAGTGTTTTGTATTCAACTTTTACAGCAATTACTTGATGGTTAGGTAGGTAATTCTGGTAAAACACGTTGTATGCATAAGATAAGGCTTAAACTAAACCTATCAGAATTGAGTATTCAAAATTACTAAATAATATACTAAAAAGAGTTATGATCATATTGTAAGTTTTCAGTACAGTCAATCTATTTATGTGGTATTTTTACAGAACATTCGAGAAGGATAATGACGGGATTAGGCTATAAGGCATATTTTACTCAATCAATGCAAAAAAAGCCTATGATTGTCTTCAACAATTATACGTACAGCCGTCAGTCTGCTCGAAAGGGAATAGTCCTATGGACTTGCTCGATACATCGTAAAGGTTGTAAAGCTAGAGTGAAGACTTCTGGAGCACACATCGTGGAAGTAGGAGGACATCACAATCATGACGCTTCTGAATTAATGATTAACCGAAAACACATGCGGGTATAGTCAATAGCTTGCCGCAGAATTTATTTTTTTGGGCCACTCTCACAACACACAATATTACCTATAGAGAGTGGCCCGCAACTTGACGACCTATTGATGTGTCTCTTCACGCTCCGCTTAAAGAACCCAGGTTATATGTGGGAGGAAACATGAGAAACGAACGTTTAAAACGCTCGGTTCTCGCGAAGATGGTTTCTACAGTATGAGAGTGGCATCTCTGTCCGGCACGCGTTATTCGGGATCGGAAAGCAGAGGGCGGGATATGTTAACGTTGTGCATTCGATCATAGTTATTCCGCTAACCTCATTATAAAAAGAAATCGAAAGGACACAGTGTGTAAGATCTGTCATACAAATAGTTGTATTGCGGCTCTCTAACCGAATTTTCTAGGTACCTAATTAATCAGACACAGTGAGCACAAATCGATGCCTCCAATGAACTACTCTTAAGTCAAAATTATTAAATATTCTTTTTTTACGTAAATAGCTTCACTATTTTTATAAGTATTCAGCCCCCAAATTTTATAAAAACAAAAAAGTGTTGAGGTTTACATAACGCTAAATTATGTACTTTCGGCAATCGTGTGGTAGATATACCGATATCTCTATATGGCGGAGTGAACATTGCGCGCGCGACGGGCGGCCCGCGAGAGATAAGCCGCTAACTAAGATTGGCGGGAAGACACTCGGGGGTTCCCGCCGCATCGTTTGTTTATTCGCTCTCATTGCCAGTTAGCGGTGTCTTGCCCATTTGTGTGCACTTTTAATGTGTTATTAGGTGATATAGTGAAAAAGTGCACTAAACAGACGTCAATGCTTAATATTTAATTACAAATTTCTCTTTCGCTTATTTGTAATAAAATGACTCTAAATCGGGGAAGACGTTTGGTCGAATTGTGTCAAGAAACTACTAATCAGCTGATGAATGATTATATTACTAAAACATACGGCGAAATGGAAGATCAAGAAAGAGGTAAGTAGTGTTTAATGAACTGCTTTTTTTTTTGTTTTTTTTTGACTGAAAAATTGACTGCTTCGGTGGCGTGGTCGGTAGTGCATCTGCTTTCGACGCCGGAGTCTCGGGTTCGATTCCCGGTCGGGGCAAACTTTGTGTGAAGACAGATACGTTTGTGCCGAAGTCTGGGTGTTTTCTATGTATAATATGTATGTATTTACAAAAAAAAAATGTATGTAAGTATTTATATCAGTTTATCTAGTACTCATATCCCAAGCTCTGCTTAGTTTGAGACTAAATGGCGTTGTGTGAATAGTCCTAAAATATTTATTTATTTATTTATTTATAACCTATTAAGCTTAAAATTAACTGAAATTACATAATTTCCGTAGCTTGACTAGTGAGAAAGTATTTTTTACCAAAATCTGAAGGTCACTGCTCCAATTCAAGTTGGCGGTTTGTATTTCGGTTGTGGTTTAATACACGAGGACTTAGTGGAGTATACAAACATGAAGTTTATGGAAGTTTTTGTATTAATACTAATCGAATTTTGAATTAGGTACATCTATCTTATACTATTATAATAATTGTAAAGTGGTCATGTGCCATTCAGGATTGTAAAAAAAAACAAAATGTAAATGAACGAAAATGTTATTGTAAAAAACAATTAATTAAACTGTGTATAATTAAATTATTGTATAATAAAAATTATTCAATTGCCATAACACAAGTGCTTGAGCGACCGACTAAGAAGTGCCTACATTAATGTGTGTCATAATTGTCTTGTGTTTTTCTTGGTTCTGTCACTCTAACAAAATAAGCCGATGACTATTTTTTTTATATTTTGAATATTTTTTTATATTTTTTTAATTTTCAAACGTTTTTTTTTGAAATTCAAATTCAAATTCAAATTTACTTTTGTTTTATTTTTTTACAGCGTCGTCTCCGGTACCTGGTAATGTCGAAAGTATAACACCAGAGTTCATGGCTATGTTTGAATATGTGTTTCGAGACTCTATTGACCAAAGCAAGAATTAATTTTCAAAACAACTCATTTCTCCAGCTCACTCAATCCATAGCCAGATCATAAAAGATGTGAACATAATACACACCGCGACGGAAGCCGATTCACCGACGAAATTATATTCTCCTAATTTAGATTCTGTTGGTCAAAAACCGTCTCCGATGACATTTACTCCACAGTCTGTTGAACCCCTATTTTCATGTAGCATAGAAAACTATGGGTCTGATAACAATGAAGAGTTAGCAGAACCCCTGATTTCAAGCAGCATAGAAAATTGTGAATATGGTAATGAACATACTCCAATGCCTTCATCTTATTGTGCTTTTAGTGATTCTTCTGATAACCATGATGAAACTTTAGTACAGTCGACAATTCTTGAAGATTTAACGCTAATACCGGAAAATAGTTCCAAAGAAGATATATCACCTGGTACACCTTTTCGTACGATTTCTAATGAACAAAATTCAGAGTTAGATGTAAATCTTCTGTCTGTTGCTGCCTCTTTAACATCTAATGAAGGCTCTACTATTGGTAGTGAAACCAGTACCCCAAAAAGTATAAGGGAATCGAAGAAAAGATCTGATGTGGGGCGTATGCGCAACATACATGTCGGAGACTGGGTGGCAACAAAAAGGAAACGTTTATGTAATTTGGGACAGGAATATACGTCTAGAAGAGGGTCTGTAAAGAAAGCGAGAAAAATGAAAGCAAGTTGTACTAACAGCTGTCGATTGAATTGTTGTGAGACTTTTACTGAAGAAATACGCTCAGAACTATTCTCTAACTTCTGGGGTACTGGGAACCATGTTATGCAATGGCAGATTATATCTAAATATGTCTTTAAAAAAAATAAAAAATCATGTACAAATCTTAAAAATGTAATTGTTCGTCGATTACATACTTTACATTACCATCTACCACTAAAATCAAAAGATGACGAAGTATTATTAAAAAAAGTATGTAAAACGATGTTTCTGAATACCTTTTCCATAAGTAACGATTTCGTTTATACAGCCCTACAAAAAAAACTTGAATCTATTGATTTTGACAGTTTTATTGATGGCAGAGGTCGCCATAAACATCACCATAGGGTAGTTACAGGCGAAATGAAACAAAGCGTATTAGATCATGTTAATTCTTTTGCACCTATGAAATCACATTATATCAGAAAAAAATCAAGCATCAAATATTTAGATCCCTCATTATCATTTTCAAAAATGTTTAATATGTATTCACAATGGTGTAAAGAATATGGTTATAATAGTAAAGTGCAGACTGTAAGGCAATATAAAGATATAGTAAATGATAATTTGAAGATAGGATTTCATGTTCCTAAAAAGGATCAATGTGACCTCTGCCATCAATTTAAAAACACACCTGGAGTTTCTGACGAGCAAATCCAAAAATACGAAAAACATCAAAAGGATTATTAAATTTCTCGAAAGCTAAAACAGGAAAACAAATTAAAAGCTACTAATTAGAACAAAACAGCATGCATCGTTTTTTATTTCCAAAAAGTATTGAACGCACCACATGGTAATATCAGTATTTACTATTATAAGCGAAAACTTAACGTGTATAATTTTACTGCATACGACATGGCGTCCAAAGAAGCATACTGTTATATGTGGGACGAAACAATTGCGAAATGAGGAGCTAATGAACTTGCTATATTTATGATTTTACTAGTGGTCGTCCGCGACTTCGTCCTAGTGGTAATTTGGATTTTTTCCCGTTCCCGTCGCGCCGCGTCGCTTAAAGATAAACTTATCGTCATATCGTAGTATACTTATCGTCTTAATTTGAACTATTCACACAATATCTTTATAAATTGTAGCCTTTGTGTTATTCTGATGTATAAGCTATATTATTGTAAAGTTTCATTAAAATCCATTCAGTAGTTTTTACGTGAAAGAGTAAAAAAACATCCATCCATCCAAACATACATACTCACAAACTTTCGCGTTTATAATATGGGATAGGATGTGTAAATTGGCTACTAAAGGAGTGACTGAAGTTTATTTGTGGTCAGATAATTGCGGCGGCCAAAACCATAACCGGATAGTCTTTTACATGTATCTGTTGGTTGCAAGTAAACTGAACATCAAAGTTTGCCATCGCTTCATGGAAAAGGGTCACACCCAAAATGAAGGCGATTCGGTTCATGCTTTGATTGAAGAATCGGCAAAAAGTAAAGAGATTTATTCATCAGACGAATGGTATTCGTTAGTTCGATGGGCCAAAGCAAACGGAAAGCCTTATAACGTTATAGAGGTTAAACAAGATATGATTCTAGACTTTAAAAAAGGCACTGTTGCAAAAAATTGAGCCAAGAATTTTTGTAATGATAAAGTTTCCTGGAATAAAATTAAGGAGATCGAAGCTTCTCCAGAGAATGATGGAGTTTCGAGTTATAGATACACCTTAGGTGATGACGAAATGCACCACATTCAATGCTTCAAAAAATTAAGTACAATACAGGCTCGTGAGGAACCTTTGCCACAAAAGGCATATAAAAACGTTTTGCCAATTAAAAAAGCTAAGCATAAGGACTTGTGTTAATAACATAGTCCCTCAAAAATATCAAAATTTTTTATAAGAATTTGTCAGAAACAGAAGCTCACGAAACGGATGTAATAGACGAAGAAATTTAATTTAAATTTTGATAAAAGGATATTTTTTTTAATTTGTGATTTCATTAATTGTGATTTAATTTAGATTATAATTATAATCTAAATATGTTATATAATTACTATTATATTATAATAGTAAGTAATTATATAAAATATTTCAAATTGTCAATGGCATGTTGCTTGATCTCAACATCTCTTCATAAGTTCCTACGTACATTGTATACTTTGATTTATTTAAGAAATGATTTATTTATTTGTATAGGTCACTAAATCGCTCTTACAAACGTCAGTTAGAATATGTAAGAACGAAGTAAGATTATGTAAGAACATTCATTGTTAGAAGTATTTAAGTTTAAATAATAATTTTATTCGTTACCCCTGCCTGTAAAGACACCAGATTCTACAATAACCTGATGTATGAACTAACTCATGAACTAATCCAGATGAGAGGACCAGTGTTGCAACACAGCACCAGTGTTATTGAGACATTTTTAAAGATTTATAGTGAAAATAAATAAATATCTGTTTAAATCTAAGCTTTGTTCCCCCGCCGGGCGCCACTGGACGTATGTCCAGTGGCGCCTTACCCTCTGCTAGTAACCAGGGACACCCGGCAACGGACGTTAGAGCGGCCGCGGCCTTGGGCCGCCGAATTAAAAAAAAAAAAAAAAAAAAAAAGCTTTGTTCCCATTTACGAGTATACCTTCCTACTACATAAAAATAAAAATTAACAATATTTTTGGCAATATATTATATAACTATTAGACTCTCCATTTTCTTGATAATTTAAAGCTAAAATAATGCAATCTAAAAAAAATTCCTTCCATATCTACTAAAACAAAACGCTAAGTCCATACAAATTTTGAGTTACATTACGCTATTTAATTGTTAGCGGTTTGTAATGCGGCAGATGATTTTCTTGTTATTCCAACAATAAAACGCCAGCTTTTTACATTGACAAAAATAGGTCTTATTATAAAAAATAATGGTGAAAATACTGTAAATTTGTCACAAATTCTATTTTTAACGTAACTATGTGTCTGTTGTTCTGACAAGGATTTCATTTTTATTGTATTCTCTAATATTCCCCTTGCCGGGCGCCACTGGAAATACGTTCTGCTTGTAACCAGAGACGCCCGGCAACGGACGTTAAAGCGGCCGCGGCCTTGGTCGCGGTCCGTAGAATATGTAAGAACGAAGTAAGATTATGTAAGAACATTCATTGTTAGAAGTATTTAAGTTTAAATAATAATTTTATTCGTTACCCCTGCCTGTAAAGACACCAGATTCTACAATAACCTGATGTATGAACTAACTCATGAACTAATCCAGATGAGAGGACCAGTGTTGCAACACAGCACCAGTGTTATTGAGACATTTTTAAAGATTTATAGTGAAAATAAATAAATATCTGTTTAAATCTAAGCTTTGTTCCCCCGCCGGGCGCCACTGGACATACCCTCTGCTAGTAACCAGGGACACCCGGCAACGGACGTTAGAGCGGCCGCGGCCTTGGGCCGCCGAATTAAAAAAAAAAAAAAAAAAAAAAGCTTTGTTCCCATTTACGAGTATACCTTCCTACTACATAAAAATAAAAATTAACAATATTTTTGGCAATATATTATATAACTATTAGACTCTCCATTTTCTTGATAATTTAAAGCTAAAATAATGCAATCTAAAAAAAATTCCTTCCATATCTACTAAAACAAAACGCTAAGTCCATACAAATTTTGAGTTACATTACGCTATTTAATTGTTAGCGGTTTGTAATGCGGCAGATGATTTTCTTGTTATTCCAACAATAAAACGCCAGCTTTTTACATTGACAAAAATAGGTCTTATTATAAAAAATAATGGTGAAAATACTGTAAATTTGTCACAAATTCTATTTTTAACGTAACTATGTGTCTGTTGTTCTGACAAGGATTTCATTTTTATTGTATTCTCTAATATTCCCCTTGCCGGGCGCCACTGGAAATACGTTCTGCTTGTAACCAGAGACGCCCGGCAACGGACGTTAAAGCGGCCGCGGCCTTGGTCGCGGAACTAAAAAAAAAAAAAAAAAAAATATTCCCCTTAACTGTGAGTTAGCGGAGTGTATCCTACGTTTGAATTAGAGTTTTTCCTGTTATATTCCGCTAAGTAACTTTAAAACCAAAAAGATTTATAAAAGATTATTAATGGGGTTTGAAGCAACAGTAAACCAGCTAGTCACACAAAAAAATCATAAAATTATCTACAATAATAACAGTTTTATCAACTTTTTTCGTTTAAGCGCTCCTCATGTAAACCTACGAATTCGGAGTTAGAGGAGTGTTCATTGGAGGCACCGAAATTATGTTCTAAGGTAAAATGTTTTTCGGGATGTCTTTATGTTAAAATATCCCTGAATATATACTTAGATCTTAATTTTCTTTAATAATATCAAGTGTATACGTATAAATTTATGTGTATGCATATTATATACTAGCTGTTACCCGCAGCTCCGCCTGCGTGTTATAGCTTTCTTGATCACCAGTTACTGATTTATTATGTATAGCTGTTGAGCGATATTGTCTTCTTCTCTCTCTTAAGATAAAATATTATAGTATCTTAACCGTGTGCAGCGGCCCTTAGTGAACTCCACTGCGGGTGACGTAACCTACGAAAAACTTATTTACTTGCGGTTGGTAAAGTAATCGGGTCCAGGGATCGAACCGCAAAATTAAGTTTGTTTTTTATTGTGTATACTTTCCGGGATAAAAAGTACCCAGCGTGGTGCCCAGGATATAAAAGAATAATTATACCAAGTTTCATCGTAATCGAACCGATAGTTTTTGCATGATGCCTGAACAAACAGACAGACAGACAAAAAAAGTAGTAACACCATTTATTTGCCATGCCATTTATTTATTTTATATATTTAATGTACAGAATTTTCACTTCTACAGATTTATTATAAGTATAGATATATCCATATATAATATGCATGTTATTCTTTGTTTAAATGTATGTATGTTGTGGTCTATTGAATGTAAGAATTAGTAGAAATAAAATTTAATGATAAGGTTATGTAAAAGAAAAACATTGAAATAGTGTACAAGTGAGTTTATTTCAAAAGTATTGCCATAAGTTCCGCCAAGTGCCGATATTCGAAAGCATAAATTATATAGGGTAATCAAATCAGTCCAGCCGATCTTGAGTTTTAGCGAGACAAACGAACGGCGATTCAGTTTCATTTACATAGAACTAGCGGACGCCCGCGGTTTCGCCCGCGGTTTCGCCCGCTTGACAAATGATATACTAAAATCCTTCCTTGAGAACCACTCTATCCATTGGTGAAAACCGCATCAAAATCCGTTGCGTAGTTTTAAAGATCTACGCATGCATAC
The DNA here is from genome assembly GCA_963556515.1 of Nudaria mundana. Lineage (NCBI taxonomy): Eukaryota > Metazoa > Arthropoda > Insecta > Lepidoptera > Erebidae > Nudaria > Nudaria mundana. Next base: position 5,029,935 of record OY748297.1, read on the forward strand.
AGAACGGGCCACTTTGTTTTATAATATGTAGTTATTATTATTGACTGCCTCGGTGGCGCAGTGGTATGAGTATGCGACTGCCGTCCCTGAGGTCCCAGGTTCGATTTCGGGTTGAATAAAATTATTTGTGCGATCCACAAATGTTAGTTTCGGAGTTTGGGTATTTTCCATGTATAATATGTATGGTCTAGTGGTAACCGACAATATTAATACATTGCAAAGGTTAAGCAACATCTAGTCAGGCCGGTCTTAGGATGGGTGATCATTTCTTAAGACACTGAGACCCCTCCGTGCCTCGGAGAGCACGTTAAGCCGTCGGTCCCGGTTGTCATACGAACATCTATGGCAGTCGTTAGGGGTGGGTAGTAGCCCTTAAAAATCCGACCAGTCTAACTACAGAACTCGATATCGCCTTTGGGTTGTGAAGGTCAGATGGCAGTCGCTTCACGGAAAATATCGAAGTTCAACCGAATCACAGTTAGACTGGAAAGCCGACCCTAACTAAGTTGGGGAAAGGCTCGGTGAATGATGATGAATATGTATGTATTTAGAAATATATAACTATGTTTATCAGTCGTCGAGATCCCACAGAACAAGCTTATATTAGCTTAATTTGGGCTAGATGACGTCGTGTAAGAATATCCAAAAAAAAAGATTATAAAGAAAAAGAAATAACAATATTCACATTTATTAGTAAGTAATAGTTCTGTTCCAGCTTTTCCAGTACAACGTATGTCGTCCAAGAAACGCCAATATCCCAAAGAAGCCATAGAAAAGGCTTTTAAATTTATAGAAAATAATGAAGGTACTACGGCTTTACGAATAAAGCCTCTAAATTATTTGGGGTAGCCAGAAGCAGCATCCATTATAAAATTATTAATCCTAATACCAAATGTAAGTTAGGACCTAAACCAATATTTACTGAAGCTGAAGAAACAGAACTGTGTAATTTTATTCAACAAAAAGGTAAACGAGGATTTGCTAGAAAAAAAGGTCATTTTTGTGTTCAACATCTTCTAAAGAAAACCCCAAGACCAATCCTTTTCGGGATGACAAACCTGGAGAGAAGTGGTTTAAAGCATTCCTCAAACGACATCCTAACATCTAGGTTCAAACATCAGACGAGGTAACTAATGCCAGGTCTTCGGAATCGGACATTAGAAAATGGTTTCAAGAAATTCTGCATTCTTTTTCTTTTTTTTTTACAAAATTAAAAACCTTCAGCTAAAAGAAACATCACAGTATTCGTTCATAAATTACACGATCTTCAATAAATATTGAATGTATACAGAATGAATTTTTGAAAAGGGCTTGGATGGCTAAATCCGAAACTATAAGGAATAGCGAAAAATGCTCAAAGGAGTCACGAGCCCGATTTTGATGAAACTTAAAACCTCATCATTAGATTTTTGGAAAACCAATAATCCTAGCTGGGACATGCCCGTTGATTTTGAAAAAAAACCACATCCTTTATTATTACACCATACGATAATGTCGCTGTTAAGGATCAAATTCTACGAAGTAATGACATAGGTACGGCAAACTATTATAATATGAATTTTATTAAAATTCTAAGTTTTCCTTAAATTTGCATCATTACTTCCCAGAATTTTATCCTTACCAGCAACACTATCGTATGGTGTAATAATAAAGGGTGTGATTTTTTTTCTAAATCAATGGGTTCGATTCCCAGCTAGGATTATAGGTTTTTAAAAAATCTAATGATGAGGTTTTAAGTTTCATCAAAATCGGGCTCGTAACTCCTTTGAGCATTTTTCGCTATTTCTTATAGTTCCGGATTTGGCCATCCAAGCCAACTTGAAAAATGCAACCTGTATATTAAAAAATAAAAAGAGTCCCAAAAAATTCCGTAAATTGTTTATTGCTACTAAACTGGAGTGTAAAGTGGTTGCTGACTGTATTAGGCATGAGCTAAAAATAATTTAATTTATTTATCTAAATTAAGTATAAATGCCCCAGACAAGATCTCCACCGCATTAAAGGCTTATAATGTAAGAGGGCCTGAATTTATCGAAATACTTACAAAAAATTTATTTGTGTAAATTCTTTCTGTGAAAAATACGAAATAAAACTACAATAAGATACCTTAGTGTTGTTTTAATGATTCTTTACTGCTGCAATAGTTTCGTGGTGTGCGTCGATTAGATAAAAATATACTACTGGCGTCCCTAATCATAATGTCCAATACATTGAGACCGTTTCTAATTTTTACCAGAGTACATCAACCTTCGCCCCCGCGTCCCTTTCACCCCGCGGGCAAAGTTACGCGGTCAGCCTATAGGTATATTTGCATTCCCGTTTTTACCTCTGCACTCTCTGTAGCCCTAGCATGGTAGCGTTAATTACAGTCAGTCGACATGATAAACCAATGATAACGCAGAAAATTCGTAGATTAAACATGCTTGTGTGATAGTAGATTATCTTCAATAGTGGTAGTTCAAACAGGAAAAACATTGTCACTATTGTATATAAATATATTACGGACGGCACGCATGAGGGCCGGTCCCGCACGTGGGTGGAAACACGCATGACAAGAAAAGCTCTCTTATACTTACATTCTCGATCATTATCATCGTGATCCGTCCATATCAGTCCACTGCTGGACATGGGCCTCCCTAGTGACGTAGCCACTGCTACTCTTTCTGTTTTGGACCAACTAGTCTTAACGCCCGCTATCTCGCGAAAGTCGTTTACAGCGGATCCTGCGGTCCTTTTCCGTTTGGTCCACTTCCACTTCGGCTTGCATATGCGCTAGTAAATTCTCGATACAATCCTTCAGATCAGTACTTTACCCTATGATCTTTAACCTATGTTTCTAATTTCAGTGTACTATTATTGGTGTCCAATATGTAACGATGCTACGTCAGGCGTACACTACGGGATACGTACCTGTGAATCTTGCAAGCTGTTCTTCAAAAGAACTATCCAGTTGGAGAGGGAGAACGTATACTCTTGTAGTGCGACCCGTGCTAAAAAAGGAAACTGCATAATAACTGTTCCCACAAGAGCATGGTGTAAGTTCTGTCGATATAACAAATGCTTAAAGTCTGGTATGATCCCGTCCTTAGTTACGAAGAAGAGGTCTTATATCGCAGCGAATCTATGATACAATTTGAATTTATAGGTATATATTATGTTTCAATAATGGTTATTGTATTTCTTTAGTAAGACATTGTACACAGCCCCTATATTTTTTTGCAATATTCTTTCGATCCTAAGGTTGCTTGGAAGAGATATGAGATATGGCTGCCTTTTGTAAATTATTTTTTAGACATGTCACGACATGTGTAACATACTGTTTTTTTTTCTTTTTTGTGCAATAAAGATTATTTTATTTTTATTGAAAGTACATATATAAATACTAAACTACATTAGGTAGTAGGTTATCTACCACTGCTGGGCAAAAAACTCCTTCCAAAGTGCAATGTCTTGCGCCACCTTAAACCAGTCTTCACGCCTGCATCCAACCCAGATCCTCTAACTTGACCAGCGTCTTCCATCATTTGGTGTCCACATTGTAGCAACCTTTGCCCAACGGTCAGAACGCATATACGACCCATTACGTCCATTACGTGGCTTATAAGTTATTTAAGTTAATTATTATTAACGTATATATTTTATAATTTTATAATATTTACTGTGATTGGTGAAGGAAAAAATAATTCAAAATATCTAAACGTCACTTAGTCGTGATAAAATTATGGTTGGTGCAATCTAATCGAAAAGTCGGGGACCAAAAATGTCCCGTTTAAGTATCAGTTTTATAAGTGTTAATCTTAAAATAATAAAATTTAAAAATGTAAGAGGAAAGAGTGAATAACAAAAATGTTTTATTGGTTACCTCTTTACTCATTTAATCAACTTATTAAATTGTGTTATTTCTATTTAAGATTTTAAGAAATTCGCGTTATTTTTTAATAGTTATAACTTTGTAGGTACTACGATCAGAAATGAAAATCAATAGTATCATTTCTTCAATCTTTCCAGAAAATTGTTTTTTAACAGGTTTTCCATATTATAATGAATTTGAATATCATAGTATTCTTTATTGTAATACAGTTGATATAATTATGACGTTGGTCACTGAGCAGGTAAATAGGTATAATTGGTACATAATAATTAATTATTTGGTAAAATATCTAATAAAACGGTGTTAGTACTAAAATAATAGTTTCTTTGTGAAATGTAGTTTTGAGTTGAGTAATGTTCTAAAATAAAATCTATAGAATAAAGCGTTTTTTTTTGTTATTCCAATCCAATTTTTTAATTACTTTCAAGATGGCGTCTTGTTCAAGATTCGAATGATATTTTGTGGTTGTTTTCAGAAATTTTAGAGACGACCGCAACCGTTGTTCCTCAATACAGCTGGTCAAGACATGGGAACGCCATCATCATTCTAGGAGAATATAGGTTCAAGAAGCGATCGAAACATACCAACCTGAGAAAAGAATGTCATTGGGTGTGTAATAAGTGTGATAAAGGATGTAAGGCTAAACTGACGACGTTAAATGATGCTGTTATAAAAATATATAACATACACGATCATGAGGGTTTTAGAAAAGGTAGATAGTATTTAGTATTAAAGGTATTAGACCTATTTGGACAGCTAGCTGATATCTAGTCAGGTCTTAATAGTGATAATTTCAAAAGTACATTATGGTTAATACCGTTACATTATCAGTATTTGTTTATTTTATGTTTAACTAGCGGTTTACACAAAAACCTTCCTCGAGAACCACTCTATCCATTGCTGAAAACCGCATCAAAATCCGTCAATTTTATCATATTACATTCGTACAATCTCTGCACTCCGGTCATACAACAAAACTGTCGAAATGTCGGTTTAATTGTTTAGAATATTTAGATCTTAAGAATTTATTTTTGTAAACAACGACCGTGTTATATGAAGTCAAAGTGTTTAGGCTAGGATTTAAAAAAAAATTAAATAGGTATTCCTGCTCAACGAGTGTTTTTTGTTTAAGAAATATTCTTTTTTAATATGTACCTACCATCGAAAACAAAACTGCCTTTTAAGATAATTTTGTTATAATTAATTACCTATTACATAATGTTATAATATATAATAATGACATATAATTTAAATATGTATTACAATCAAATAATTATCCATACATCCATCCATACTCCATACAGATAAATATAATAAGATAAATAAAACATAAAGGTTGTGTGCAATTTAAAATTACCAGCTTTTTACTCAATGCATGTTGTATGTGTACTCAATGTTTGTCTGTCTGTCTGTCTGTTTGTTACCGTTAATCTCTGGAAGGGCTCAACCGATTTTAACTGAACTTTCACTGGCAGATAGCACACACACACACACATATATCACGCCTATATCCCGTAGGGGTAGGCAAAGGTGCATTACACACCCACAATTTGCCAGTATGTCCCACTTAATAGGGGGCAAGCCTGTATCGCCGGGCACACATATAATGGGTTATGACCAAAATGGCCGAATGAATTTAATAAAAAGTAGCAGCAATATTGTAATTTTGAAAAAAGAATTAAACCCGTTGCCTTGCGATGAAATGTTGATGAAAGGCAACAAAATCTTACGTGCCAGCCGCTATGGCACAGCCAATTAAAGTCCTGGGCGTTTCGGACTACAAATGAAAAAAAAAATTAATAAGGTTTAATAGGCTAATTCACGCGGGCGAGCTAGTTATAATTATATGTCGTAATTATTGTATTAATGTTCTTCATACCTATGAAATAACAGGGTAAAAGCAGAGGCTCCGTCCATATGAAATATTGTCTCGTTCCCAATATATAATAGTCTATTCATAACATTGAAAACAAGTATGTATCTGTCTATAATAAAATTGGTCCTGTCTTTTTTACGTGATGCCTCTACAAACAAGCCAACTTTCCAATTACATTATGTTATGTGTATAGTTATAATATGTTATGTTGACAATATGTACCTTTAGGTGCCGTAAGGGCCGGTGATGAATGACGAATGGGTGACCATTTCTTAAGACACTGAGACCCCTCCGTGCCTCGGAGAGCACGTTAAGCCGTCCCGGTTGTCATACGAACATCTATGGCAGTCGTTAGGGGTAGTTGGAGCCCCAAATAAAAAATCCGACCGTTCTAACTACAGAACTTCGACATCACTCATGGGTTGTGAAGGTCAGATGGCAGTCGCTTCACGGAAAATATCGAAGTTCACCGAATCGTAGTTAGACTGGAAAGCCGACCCCAACTGAGTTGGGAAAAGGCTCGGTGGATGATGAGGTGTCGTAATTCCAACAATATCAGTTTGCAAGCCCTTTTATTATAAGCTGTTACGTAATGTTAGTTTTGACATTGTTTGTTGACATTGTTATTTTGACATTGTTTGTAAATCTTGACATTATTTGTTAACGGAAATCAGTTGAATTTTTTAAGAAACACATCTTCAAAACAATGGTAAGTAAAAATTTTTTTAAGAAAAAACTTTTTAGCATTAATTAATAGCATTAATTTTTCGCTAAAAATTAATGCTATTAATTAATGCTAAAAAGTTTTTTCTTAAAAAAATTTTTACTTACCATTGTTTTGTCATGGATTTTCGCCAAGTAACGCCTGTTTCTATCCAATATTTAAACACATCTTCATCAAATAATGTACAGTCTTCTTTATTTTTCAGTGTTCAATAATTAGTTAGTAGTAATATTAGTTATTAGGTAATTAATTAGTTTAGTAATAATTTATTATTTTTGTTGTTATCAATGTGGACCAAATAAATATATACTTTAGTGAAAATAAATATTTAAATTATTGTTTTATATTTACTTTTTACCTGTTATAGCTTACAGTACTTTTGCTACTTTGTTGCGCCATACAGGGTTAACAGAGATACAGAAATCCCGTGTTATCCCTCCATATCGCATATCGCTCCATATCGCAGCCGCTCCCGATTCCATTTGTTTTTTGCGATTTATAATTTATATATCTAAATATGTATTTAAGAATAGTAGACGCAAATACACTACTTTCAAATACATAAATATAATAACAGAGATCGTATCATAAATGGATCGCTGTTCGTTTGTCTCGCTAAAACTCGGAAACGACTCAATTGATTTTTCTAATTTTGGACTTTAAATATTTGCGGAGGTTCAGGGAAGGTTTAAAAAGCAGTACACAATAACTAGCTATCCCGACGCCCTTTGTACCGCCTTTTAAACCTATACGCCTGGGCGGGCTATTGAGACTTTGGTCAACGGGAGGTCGAAAGCATCCCACATCTTAGGTGGTTGGGATTCCATCCCGCGTCGTTGAAAAAAGCCTTCCTGAGCTGCTTCTGTAAGGACGGTGGGTGACCAACCCGCCATATTTAGGCCACGATCATGGCGGCTGTGTAAGTATAACATTTAGAATTGACTACGGTGCAATTATCTTAAGATATCCGTCATAAAGTTGCCAGTTGGTGCACCTGCTCAACGTAGAATGACGTTTGAGCCCGACTTAAGGTGTTAGACGTCTAGCAATACAACTAGGTAGATAGATACTTATCATATTCTTAATGAACAGTAGATCTATAAAGGATACAAAGGTTAAGCATCCGTACATATTATTATTAAAACAAAATCTTGTGCCGCGTCTGTTCGGGATTAACTCATAAACAACTGCACCGTTTTTCAGTTTTCATCAATGGATAGAGTAGTGCTCGAAGAAGGATTTAGGATATAATTTGATCAAATAGGTCGTCACAAGAATCACAAAACAATAATCGACGATGAAATGATACGCAGTGTTTGTGATCATGTGAAGTCGTTTCAACCTATAGAGATAGAATCACATTATATTAGGCAGAATAGTACAAAGTTATAGCTGGACAAAAGTTTAAGCATAACCCGCATGTTTGCCTTAAATAATGAATAGTATGATGATAAACAGTACGCAGTTCAAGCACGAACAGAAAGGCAATATCGCGATATTGTCAATAAGAACTTTAACGTGGCCTTTTTTAATCCTAAAGAAGATTCACGTGACCTATCAATAAATAATCTATATATAGAAATGGGGAATGTCCCCCTTAGCTCTCGAAAACTGCTTATGCTCCAATGATGGTTGACCCCCTATGGATAGCCCTCGATCTGGAGGCAAGCCAAAAAATCGAAAATTTGACCTAGCCCTAAGGGGTCAAAAGTTATAGGCCAAAACCTATGGCGTGGTGCGGCGCGAAGCTAGACACCGTACTAGTATATAAGAAGTTCACAAATCTGATTAAATCTGATAAAAATCCGAGCAAAAGACTTAGCATATTTGAGCTATTTAGCATTGTTGTCACCATCCTACCATAAAAGTTCTTTAGTTAATTCCTACCTGTATTGAATTAGTTAGAAAACTGTCATTATTGTAATATTATGTAAATTTTTAATAATAAAAACACATTTATCCATATTAAATTAGGGTTTTATTTTACAAATGTCCCTTACGTTACAAAACTCCAAAGAAAAGTGATATACCTCTGAATGTACACCTAATTCCCTAGAACAGTGTATTATATTAACATAAAAAAGTTACTACCATTAAGTTTACTTAACAGCTTTATCTTAATTAAATAAGAAGTTTTAAAAGTACATAATAAAACAACATAATTTAAGTAAGAACGGCTTTGTTGAAAGCCTGTGTAATTGCAAATGTAACCTTTATTCTAAGATAATATATAGGCCACTAAAATCTTAGAGCATACATACATACATATTGTCACGCCTCTGTCCTATGGGGGTAGGCAGAGACTATGGAATTCCACTTACTACGATTCTGGCATACTTCTTTCGCTTCTTCCACTTTCATAACTATCTTCATGCACGCTCTCCGGTTATGTGTACTCTTGACCTGGCCTTTGGTCAAAACATCTCCGGTTTGGTCGAAGTACGTTCGCCTAGGTCGACCCTTACCTGCCTGTCAGACCGCGGCCCCTCCCATGTCCATTGCTGCGGGCGTCTCTGGTACACACCAGAAGGTATGTCCAGTGGCCTCTTCGGGGGTTTGGTCAGAATAAAAATCCCGCGTCGTTGGGGTTGGGTTTTATCCCGCGTCGGTGAGTAAATATGGTTGCGTGCTGTTGGGCTGAGGCCCGCAGCACGTGACCCTTCTAGCCTGCTTCAGTAAGGACGGCGGGTGGCCAACCCGCCGTCCTCGGGCCCCGATCAGGTAGGCCGATGGTCCTGGGCGTAAATGAGTCTGCGGCATCCTGGCCGCTGACTGCGAAACTCAGTGGGGAGGGTACGCTCCCTCTCGGCCGCCTCGCGCCGCCTTCTCGAGTATGACTTGCTCGCAGAAGGACACGGCCGCGTTCCACCTACTCACTCTGAAGACCATGGCTTGAACCATGGTTTCCAGCGAGAGGGTATCCACGCCCAGACCCACTACGAGGTCCCGAGGTCTAAGCATCCCTTTTTCTATCTTACTCACTACATCTTCTGACACAGCGCAACGTTCTCGTATCACGCTGTTCCTTACTTTATCAACCAATGTTAATATCACATCTTAGAGGTCCTAGGCTAATCTGCTAGTGGTAGGTAAATCTGACGATCAACGGGTGAGGCTCTGATAAAACATTCCCGGGCAACAGGCTCCCATTACGTGGGACCAGCAAAGGTAGTGGCGAAAAGTGGGATACCATACGGTAATGCTTATTTAAGGACATATTTTATGTGTCCTGGGTTTCTAGGATGTTTAGAAAGTCAATATAATTTAATTTGCATTTAATACATAGTCATTAGAATTAAATATTTAGCAATTTATTACAATTATTACACTTAATATATTACACACGATTTATTACACTTTAAGTATTTAGCAATTTAAGTTAGCAACAAATTACTTTTTATTCTTAAGACTAGATTGTAATTACAGTTATGAAGTAACTGCTGAGTTACTTCGTGTAAAACAAAATCTATAATTATGTAATTTTTTACATCTCTAATGTTAGTCGGAGCCAATTTTAAAGTGCTTTTAAATATGTGCATATAAACAACAATAGTTAAAGCAGTAATTCCAGAGAAAACTCAAAGTTAGCACACACTTCCCTATATTTTAGATACTATTTAAAGTTTGTACTTAACTAAGATAAATAAGACATAATATAGGTATGTAAATCACTAAATTGTAAAAACCGTAAGATTGTAATCACACTAGCATGATTGATGGAATGATAGTAATTACTGGCGATTGGGAAACAGTGGCCCGCAATTTTATTGCCAGCTTTTGCTCTTACTGCTTACCAAAACTATTGGAAGTTCTCAATTAGACTGTTTTTTTTTTTATGTTTGTATCTCGGACTGGGTGAACCGATTTTGATTTTTTTTTAAAAATATAAGTTACTACTTTCGAAGTGATCCCATTTCAATTTGGTCCCATTCTGACAACTATTTGGTCCCATTTAGGTTATTTGAAGTCGGTTGTTGTGTCAATTTTTGACGTGTATTTTAGTATCCTATCGCTAGTAATTGCATTTATTGTGTCAGTCTTGCGTGATTGATTGTAATCTGGCGGTATAAAAAGTAGAGCCTGTAAGAAAAGAACCTGGCAATAAAATCTTAGTGCCACTCATTTCCAGTCGCCAGTATTTACAATCATTCCATCAATCATGCGATTGTAATTACAATCTAACGAGTTTTACAATCCTACGGTGACACAGCACAAACCATCATGCCATCACACAATGTCTGTTTCTGGGTAGGATTCTAACATGCTGTAATAGTAGGACGTAAGAGGTAGATGATTATGTTTATTTTTCACGAACTGGATTCGTCCCTCGAACGTAACAATGATAGCTTTGCACCTGTCCCTCTGCTTAACGCACCGCCATCGACCTCGGTTTTTGTTGATACAGTGAAGGGTATACCGGTACCCGTTGAGATGAATCTGCTGATGGCCAGTCTTGGTAGTCGTGAAAACCGCATCTGTTTATACATTAGTTTAAGTTAATTAATAGCAAAATATATAGTTTATTAAAATTGTAATATAAGGTAATAGATTTCAAATTTCTTAGACAGATAAGTGTAAAAATTAGGGTAAAGAAGGATGTAATTATAAAATCCTTTGTTTTTGCATCTAGAAGATATAATTAAGCCATATTAAAAAAAACTAAGAAACCAGATTAATACAATATACTATTATAATTCTCTATGTTAGTTTCATTGTACGAAAAACCTATCTACACATTTGCGTTGCGTCACATAAAAAAAACGCTGACCTTCAAACTGCGCAGTAGACAATTTATCGATCTATATGGCGGTAACAGCGAGTAAGAGCGAGAGTACCGATGCGCAAACACTCGCCTAGCGTTCTTCTTACGTGAACACCAGTATACTATATGTTTTTATGATAAATTTTGAAACAATCAAGTACACAAAGAGGTGGTTTAGCTGGACAGCCTTCGCAGTAGTAAGAGGTTTCTCTCCGGCGCTTTCGTTGCGTACAAATGCGACAACGTTTCTTTGGGAATTGTTTTTTTTTTGTCGGTTCCAGGCGTGCCAAGCAATGAAAAACTTCACGAGCTTTCCATTTATTCGTGACTTGTTCGCTGAAGTCCCTTTTGGCGGAATATTGGAAACAGTAATCTGATGGCAAAAACACAAAACTGTTACTTTAAGCAATGCAGACACTAAGTCAGGTCAGGTCACGTAAATGATTACACTGCAAGTTGTTTGACTATTTGGAGATAGTAGTGGCTATCCTTTCCAAACGTACCATACATTTCTGATTATCATCATCAGGGCCCATCAGGGTGTCAAGCTGAAACCGGGTGACGCTAAATTTAAAAAAAAGAGGACCATATTTTGGCTTCTGCGGACCACCGGATGGTAACCACTAAGCGTAAGTAAGCACAGATAAGTGTAACGTGACGATTTCTACTAAATCGCACTACCAGTAAGCCGCGTTAGAGAACTTCGTTCCAAAAATCTCAGTCTGTATGTACTACCTATTTAAAAGAATATAGAGTGTAAATGGATGTTTGGATCTTTGTATCTCTTTGACGTAAAAAACTACGGAACGGATTTTAATAAAACTAAACAATAAGTATAAGGAATGAGAAACGATTCCACGCGTGCGGAGTCGAGAGCAACAACTAGTTGGTGTTAAGAATACAATTTCCACACCTTGTTTACTAATGTAGTTTGGGCTATCTACATCTACAAACGTAACTCTCCCCCTCATTCTCGACTGGTGATGTTCCTCGAAGGCTGACAACAGGCTGACATAGTAATTTTTTAATTCGGGGATAAGGTACGGTTATGAGTTACTCGGTAAGTACATTGAAACGGACTTTATTGAATATAATATCTTACGACAAATCATTTATTTACACCAATATAATTTACTTAATTATATACATTTTAAGTGAGATCTTAATATTATTTAAATGCATAATCACGAGCCGATTTAAGTGTTAATAATTTTAATCTGTAAGTGGCAGATCTAGCATGGATTTCTCTAATATGAAAAGAGATTTTTTTATTATTTGCAAGCAAATTATCTAGGATTACAGACATACATCACGCCTATATCCCCGAAGGGTAGGCAGGGATGCATGCCACACCCACACTTGCCAGAAAGTTTGTTGGTCCCACGTAATAGGGGGCAAGCCTATGATCATTACCGGACACTATAAAAAAACTATAACATCTGAAGTAATTTAAACCAAAATTCCAACAGTTACCATTATATAGAATTTCTGCAGTCCGAGCTTTGTACCCTTCTAGCTATGTAAAAAAAACTTGTGTTATGAGTTCATATCATTAATCAAAAAGTTTCGGACACTATCAATTCTGTAACATTAATTTCGGCACTTGGTGAAACTTAATAGTAATACATCTATCTATCTATATATACAAATGGGGAATGTAATTTTTGTCCCCCCTTAGCTCTCGAGAACTGCTTATGCTTCAATGATGGTTGACCCCTCTATGGATAGCCCTCGATCTGGAGGCAAGCCAAAAAATCGAAAATTTGACCTAGCCCTAAGGGGTCAAAAGTTATAAGCCAAAACCTACGGCGTAGTGCGGCGCGAAGCACCGCGCAAGACACCGATGAACAAACACAACTTAGCTGTTGCCTGCAGCTCCGCCTGCGTGTTATAGTTTTCTTGATCACTAGTTACTGATTTATTATGTATAGCTGTTGCCCGCAGCTCCTCCTGCGTGTTACTTTAGATCGACATAATTTTTGTAATTTATGACCCGATTGAAATATAACAAACCTTAAATGTTAAGTTGAATTAGCCACAACGCATTACTGAAAGCCGCATTCAAATCGGTTAAGCCGTTTCTGAGATTAGCGTGTTCAAACATTCAAACAAACAGACAAATATTCTAAAAACCATAAAATAAAATAAATAACGTTTATTATCTTTGAAATTTTCAGAAAATTATTTAGATTCGTCAGAAGTTGGTGTGACTCTACCGAGGGTTCCAAAATGCAACGAGACTGAGAAGAGCCCTCAAGAAACTCAGCTCGGCTTTTTTCAAAATATTTCATCTTAAATCTAATAAAGAGTTATTTAGAAAGGAGCAATTCGTTACGTTGTTACAACCAGGCCGCCTTGTCATCTAAGAAATCATTAATACTATAATAAGCTTTATGGCACAATTTACTTTTTATTAGTTTTTTAAATTTATTGACAGATAAATTTGCTATTTCGGTTGGCAATGTATTGTACATTCGAATAAAGTTCCCCGCAAAAGAATTACTCACTTTATGAAGCCTAAATTTAGGAACAGCCAGTTTATCCTTATTTCTTAAGTTTAGATTATGATTATCACTATTTTTCACAAATTTACTTTTGTTCTTGTGGGTATACAATAAAATTTCATAAATATTTTTTTGTTTCCATTTTTGTTTCCATTCCATTGTTTTGGGTTCTATTGCGTTCATAAAGCACACAAAAGCATCTCTATTATATCTTCGATGTAGAGACATCGACCACTTACAATTTTATTATATGTATTGATACTGATTTCCACCTAACCGATTTCGCTTTAGAGCATTGTCAAAGGTGTAGTATACTCGTACTTTATTGTGGCTTGAGGATATTATGTAGGTAAGTCAGTGTGGTAACACCTTTGATAATGCTGTAAAACAAAACCGGTCAAGTTTAAATCAGTTTATATTAAATATTAAATAGTGTAATATTGAATAGTGTACAAAAGTGTTTGTTCATCATGTATTTCTATACGTTCTACCAAGTGCCAATAATTGAAAGTAAAAACTAGATATAGTTGGGAAATAGGATCTTTTCAACCGACTCCCTATAAAGGAGGAGGTTCTCAATTCGAATGTATGTTTTTTTTATATGTTTCTTACCTAATTTTTGGACTGGGTTAACAGATTTTGAATTTTTTAAATTGCAAGCTTCTACTTTCCAAGTGTCCTATTTCAATGTGGTACCATTCCGACAATTATTTGGTACCATTTCGGTAATTTGAAGTCGGTTCTTGTATTGACACGTCGTGACGTGTTCTTCAATCAGCCGGTTAGACCATCATGCACTTAACAGGATTGCAAATAACAGGTTTGCAATTAATCTTAGATTATTATAAACCTTACTATAAAATTCGAATCAATTAATCATAAAATCCAGTTTTTTAATTACTTAACACACAACAGTAAAAACACGTATATAACATCATCATTCACCGAGCCTTTTCCCAACTCAGTTGGGGTCGGCTTTCCAGTCTAACTGCGATTCGGCTGAACTTCGATATTTTCCGTGAAGCGACTGCCATCTGACCTTCACAACCCATGGGCGATATCGAAGTTCTGTAGTTAGACCGGTCGGATTTTTGATTTAGGGCTCCAACTACCCCTAACGACTGCCATAGATGTTAGTATGACAACCGGGACCGACGGCTTAACGTGCTCTCCGAGGCACGGAGGGGTCTCAATGTCTTAAGAAATGGTCACGTATATAACTAACATAAATAATAAATAAATATATTAGGACAATGCACACAACGCCATCTAGTCTCAAACTAAGCAGAGCTTGTGATATGAGTACTAGATAAACTGATATAAATACTTATATACATTTTTTTTTGTAAATACATACATATTATACATAGGAAACATCCAGACTTCAGTACAAACGCATATGTCATCACACAAAGTTTGTCCCGACCGGGAATCGAACCCGAGACTCCGACGTCGAAAGCCGATGCACTACCGACCACGCCACCGAAGCAGTCAAATACATATTAACACAATATAAGTTTTATGTTTAAGTACATATTTTAAGACCTTATTGGCGATAGTAGACATTTATAGTAAACTTTTTAAATTGTAACGATTAATTACAACTATTACTAATATTATTGATGTGCCTCATTTAGCTATCTGGCTCGAAATAATAATGAGGTTTTAAGGATAATAATATAATTTAGTAGCCAAGTGCTAGTCGGACTCGCGCACAAAGGGTTCCAGTTACGGAACCCTTCGTGACCTTTGAAACAGCAAAAAAAAATACGTTTCTTGTATGGGAGCCCCGTTAAATATTTATTATATTCTGTTTTATAGTGTATTTCTTGTTATAACGACACAAAAATACATCATCTGTGAAAATTTCAACTTTCTAACTAAAACTATTCACGAGATACAGCGTCAGCCGGAGCCGAGCGGAGTCTTAGTAATAGGGTTCCCGTTTTACCCTTTGGGTACGGAACCCTAAAAAGTAATATGATACAAGTTGCTTGCAAAACCGTGGTTGACATAATTTGTAACTAAAGCCTACTTTACTTTAAAAATTGAAATTTGTGATGCCAAAATTACAGTATCAATATATTTTGTGACAGTTTACGAATCTTTCGATGTAGCGCGTATTGTAAGCGTAAACAAGTAACATAAAGGCCAATATATTAATTTATAACTAAGAGTTCCACAGTTCTGTTTACAATGCAACGCTATTGGCGAAGTGAGATCAAAATAGGTTAGTGGCCAAAATTTATATAGATAATGAAGAACTGAGTCCCCGCTGAGTTTCTTGCCCAGTGAAGTATTTGTATACCAGGTCAAGGAATTAAGGACTCTTTATAATACAATATACAAACTTACCATCACTTGTCATTATTATTAACCTCATATATAGATTATGTAACCTAATTTTTAACCTGACTCTGTCTCTGTCTTATAATCTACGAAACATTTCATATAGATATACATATATTCCAAATAAAAATTACTTAAACCTAAATAGGTAATTCATGACGGACGTATTTAGGAACAATTTAACTTGGTGGATGCGTGTGTTTATTATGCTTGTCCACCAGAGTATGACCAATCGTGACTACGATAGCATGACAATCCCACACTCGACTGTCTGCGCATAACCACTTCACTCGCGATGAACAAACAGAATGTCTCGTGTATCTGTAGCCTCGGATCTTCATTATTTTAGCCCCAATATCTGATGTGTAGAACATTGGACGGTCTGAAAAGAAGTAATATACTTTAGCACCTTAATAGAAAATGAAAAACTAGGGATACTGTACAAATAAGGCATGTTCTTTGGGTGACGTGGTTTATTTAATAAACATTCCGGATCTTATACAGAATTACAGCTACAACTTTTTAAATTTACCCCAGTGTTTAATGTAGCCCTTATTGCTAAAGTAACAATAATTTATCTTAATACATAATATAAATCAAATCAAATCAAATTATTTATTTGCTGAGCAAAGATATACATAACTAGGTTTAAGACTTGGTGGAACTTATACTAGATAATACATTTTTGAAAAAAAATCACTTGTACAACACCTTGTACACTATTCCACAAATATTTTTATATTTGGTAAACAATGACCGGTTTCGTTTAAAAATATATTACTATAAGTTCCACCAAGTGCCGACAATCGAAAGCATAAATTATACCTGGATATTAAGAAAGGTATTTCAATAATTAAAAAAAAATCAAAATTATTCGCATTTTTTTTTTTTTTACATTTGTAATTTTTGTAATACAGAGACATACTATAGTTACATACAGTTCAGTATCAGGCACTGATGTGTTTTTATAAAATGTGTGAAATAATATTTACACCGATATTGAACTGTGTGAATCTGACCTTAAATGCTCTAATATTTGGAATGTTCGTCAATTAGCGAGCCTTTTTTATTGAGCCTGGAACTCGCTGGAATGCGTGACATTTTGAACAGCAATATCTCAAAAGTTTTGTCCGTTTCTGTAGATAATTATAAGGTGACCCTAGCTAAGACCTAATAATAAGATTTAATTTGTACTAATATACACACATGTTCTGCAAAATAGATATCTTATCTTATCATATCTTTACTTATAATGTGCTGAATTAAAATATATTAAGTATATTAAATTGTATAAACTACAAATTGTACCTACTTTTTTAATTGCAACGACATTGTTAACGAAAAAATCCAAATAGCCTAAAGTATTGATATTTGACGTTAAATAACCCACATGTACCCAAGGTCTCTACCTACACTCCGCTGTGTGGGAATTTTAGTATTTGACCACTATTTTCATATCTAATTATGGTATTTGACCACTATTTTCATATCTAATTTTGGTATTTGACCACTATTTTCATATCTAATTTTGGTATTTGACCACTATTTTCATATCTAATTTTGGTATTTGACCACTATTTTCATATCTAATAATGGTATTTGACCACTATTTTCATATCTAATTTTGGTATTTGACCACTATTTGCATATCTAATTTTAGTATTTGACCACTATTTTCATATCTAATAATGGTATTTGACCACTATTTTCATATCTAATTTTGGTATTTGACCACTATTTTCATATCTAATTTTGATATTTGACCACTATTTTCATATTTAATTTTACCGGGTTAACGCGTGACTATTTCCATGCGAGCCGTGTCGTACCGCGAGAGTACATACAGATAGCGAGACATAATCTAAGCTTTGCATTTGTGTGAGTGACCACGAAAAGTAGAGTAAAAACTCTTTTTGTAGCTGTGTGTACAACAAATGTGTGTGTAAAAGAGGTCACATATACGTTTACGTTCTCACACACTCATACAAATGCAAAGCACAAATACCAACCGCAGCTCAACGTTGCTCTGTGCTAGACAGAGTTGACACTTTACGGCACATGAGTTAATAGATGAAACAGAGTAAAAGCTTCAAACAAATGCCGAAATCGGTCGCAAAACTTCAAGCACACTACCCATGTGTGCGTGAATACGCGCGCAGCCAGTTGACAAGGCTTAGTGTGGCGTACATTGTTTGCATTTTGCACGATCTTAGAATATAGGAATCTTTCGGCTCTGTTACATCTATTAACTCATGAGCCATTATTACCTATACATTTTTACGCAGACAACTGTGCTTATCATCTCTCATGATGTAGTTATCGCGATCAATTATTAGTAACGCTTTACATTTAGTTCTTTGTGCACATCTATACACACACGAACCGTTTTTATTATTTCGGCATTGGTTATATTTATATCCTGCACGAAGTAGCACTGACTTTCCTCGCTGGGATGTCTGTATTTCATGTTCCGTATCGTTAAGAGACGGACCTACTGGCGATCTAGTCCCTGTAAAGATTTATTGCAGTAAGTCATATTTGAAAATTGAATTTTGTTATTGTATTATGTAAATAAATAATATGTTAGGACAATTGAACACTGCCTGGCGCCACTGGGCCGAGGAACTGACAAAAAAGGGCAATTGAACACAACTTCATCTAGTCACAAACCAAGCATTATGACATACATCACGCTTATATCCCTGAAGGGGTAGGCAGAGGTGCATAACAAACCCACCAGTAGTTTAGTTGTTTCCACTTATACCCTTACCAAGCCTATTGTCGTTACCGGGCATTATAAAAATCTCGATTATAGTCGATTCGACATCGTGCACAGTTACTGCTTTGTAATTCTTATAATATAATATTTATATCTATACTAATATTATAAAGCAGAAGAGTTTGTTTGTTTGAACGTGCTAATCTCATTATAATCAAAAATCATTATACTACTCATTATATACATTACACTGTTTTTTTTTGTTGAGAAGTGCATTTATCGAGGCCGGCTATAGGCTATTGCCTATATATAGCCTGCCTCGATCAGTAAATACACAGCATTTCTTGAAAGTAGTAAAATAATAAAATAAATATTTGTGTATATTCTCACACAGTTATTCTCACAGTCCACGTTATCTGCCCAAACTAAGCTATAAGCTTGTGCTACATATTACTATTCCCTATTCTGTGCAATAGCACACCCCAATCTGGACAACTGACAAACATACTTATATATTTCTAAATATATAATAAATACTTCTTCTATGATCATAGCGCTTAAAACAGTTTAATACATGTAAGATCGTCTTAATTTAATAGAAGTGACCATGACAGTTTAAATACCTATAAATCTGTAGGAATTTACTAGTTCTTTAATCACTGTCATTGCTTTCAGTAGGTGGATGGTTATGTGAATTCTTCACGGTAATAACCTCGTCTCCCACGGTGTACACTACTGCAGTACAACCTTTTTTTAAATGGGTACCGCACCACCATCTTGTTTTCCAACCATTGGTTCTGTGCTTATAATATTTATATCCATTGATGATTATGATAGTTCCTCCCCGACATCCTTTACGGAACGTTACACCTGGTAACATAAAATATAATGGCTTACAGTTTTAAAGGTATACTTGTACTAGGTAAAATTGATATCTCTAGAATTTCGAAATAAACTTAAGTATAAATCCCATACGAGACGTCATATTCGTCGAAAATTAAAACATATTAACGTGTTTCCACAACAACTTACATAATCACATTTTTATATAAGGTTAGGCCGATACCTCACCGAGACGCCATGGCGACGTCGCCAGTCGGTCGCCAACTAGTTCTCATTGAGATATATGACGGCTAAGAATTATTAATGTTAATTACGTAAGTACTTAACACAAATTAATAGCTTAGGTAGTTTAAAATGTAAATGTTTAGTATAAAATGCTGATATCCGTGCATTAGGCCGATACCTCACCGAGACGCCATGGCGACGTGGCTAGCGACGTCGCCAACTAGTTCTCATTGAGATATATGACACTTGGCGACCGACTGGCGACGTTGCCAGTCGGTCGCCAAGTGAGTTAGCCGTCATATATCTCAATGAGAACTAGTTGGCGACCGACTGGCGACGTCGCCATGGCGTCTCGGTGAGGTATCGGCCTTATTATCAACCGCCGGGCGCCACTCGAAATACCTTCTGCGTGAGAACCAGAGACACCTTTTAGCGGCAGTGAGAGCGGCCGCGGAATAAAAAAATAAAAAAGGTTATTATCAAGTAGGATATATTGGTCCATGAGTGTGAGACTGTCTACTCCTAGCTGCTAAGATATTATCTTCCATGGTCCATAACACAGCGGTGCACCCTTTCTTCCTATGACTGGCGCAGAACCACCTCGTGTGCGACCCTCGGCTAAAGTGCTTGGAGAACTTGTACCCATCAACCATTAGTACTCTTGCTCCCCTTCTAGTTGTCAAGAAATAAGCGTCTGAAAATTTGTGAAAAAAATGTAAAAATGCTCACCGAAAAAACTCAGTTTCAAGGTGAAAATAGCAGGATTCTAAACGGATGTATGTGTTACCAGCAATCTGTATAATCTGGTATTCTATACAATATTAAGTCTAGTACCTAGAGCTTGATGTTTTTAAATAATTTACAAAGGGGCCTTCAAACACGTCTGCGGCAGGGCCAATCTAGGGTGCATGGCGGTCGTGGTGATATCGCGGTGTGTCTCTACACACACCTGCTCCGAACCAGGAATCTCGCACGAGATAGCTAGCTGATTTGTGAAATTGCCCCTGTTAGTCTACACAGGTCGCAATTAAGAAGGCAATTTATAGTCATCCCCACTTTTACACATTAGATTGGCCCTGACGCAGACGCGTAGGCCCCTTTATATAATTATATTGTTATAAGAAATTATTTCCAACAATTTTTTTATCGTGGATGGAAAAAAAAATCTTATTTGACTTTATCTTCAATCACATTCTTGCTGCAAGTACCTGAAATAGAGAACAATACCTTAGTAAATACCAATTTCTTAGAAATAACTAGAATATAAACCATGATGCCATTACTAGGTTAAATGTGAAAGCACTTAGAAATATTTTTTTTAGGAATATGCTAGTATTATTTTAAACAATATTTATTATCAAAGACAGAAAATTCTTGTGTCACAGTTTTTGTTGTCAAACTCCACCAAAACGATTCTTTTGAATTTTTTTATTTATATTTTTGGTCTGGAATCAGTCGTAACCTATTTTTTAAACCTTTATGTAATAAGAGTCAGCCAACCCTAATAAATTTGTTCTTCAACGCAAGAAGTCCATTTATGCTAAACTTTTCTCAAATATTTCACAATCGAAATCGCTTGGAATTCTCAAGTACCTGAAATAAAGAAAATACCGTATTAATTATTAAAGTACCACCTAAAAAGAAAGGTGCAAGTACAACAAATACTAATAAAGAACCATGATGCCATTATCTGTGTATACGTATAAGTTATATTACATAAAAATATACGGTCAAATGAGAAAGATTCTCGTTTTTAAAAGTCGGTTACTGGATAGTTGTTGATAATGAATAATTATATTTCGACAGCAGAATTTTAATTAGCTATAACATAGATATACGAACGAAAACGAAACAAAGCGAAGACAGTAAATAGTGCAGGCGCAGGCATTCAAAACCTCTCAAATTAGGGCCGATGCCTTAAAAAAAATGTTAATACAAAGAACACGCGTACGACTCTAATAAACAAAACTCTTGTCAACATTAATTAATTAAAATTGTATGAAACTTTTAAATAAAAAAACAACATTCGTTTGACACTATGATGAAACCTACAAACGTGTACACGATTTTTCGGGCAGAAATTATTCAATCATTGATCCAGTTTTGGGCGGCTTCATGTCTTTTAAAGTCGTTTGTCGTATGATTTCTCAATGAGTGTTTATATTAGAAGTGTTCATAGTGGCAAACATCTCATTGGTAGATTACTAAATCTGCCATTAGCCGCAACTTAATGATGCATTAATTCATAATATGTATACGTATTCAGTCAGACGCAATAAACACTCGTTATTGGATAGCTACATTAGATTAAGCTTAAGTTCCTATTCCGTCTACTCGAATCGCTTACCCTAAGAGGTTCTAATCAATCACCCTTATACTTAACAATAACCGTAGGCTCATGCATATGATTATCAAGATATTTAATAACTTATTGTTTGGCCCCAGTATACAAGAATGCATTACATTTATAGTTATTGTAGGCTTGACATCTCCACGCCATTCTCTCATGCCTTTTTTCGCCGCTCGATGCTTCATGTACAGCCTTGGTAAAGGACCGCTGTACTACCCTTACTTGTCTTGGCCAGTTGTATGGAATCTGAAAATTTTACAGTTGATGTTCACAAATAGATATAGATAATCAAAATCAATCAAAATCAAAATATCTTTATTCATGTAGGTCACAAAGTAACACTTATGAACGTCAAAAAAAGAAAATGCTTCTACATTTACATTTACCGCCAGATTCGCAAGGCAATAGGTTGAGCCTGTGAGGAAAGAACCTGGCAAGAAAACTCACGGCCACTCTTTTTATTCGCCAGTAAATACAATGATTCTGTTACAACAATAAAAAGAGGGCAAGGGCTGTTTCAGGAGCTCGAACCAACTGTTAACGTATCAACGCAACGTCTATCGGATCAAGTGCGGGTTATACAACGTGGTCATATGTTGGATGATGCCGTGCTTGAGAGGCTTCGCTCAGATTTGCAGGGTAATCCTGGTATCACAATACCTACATCATCAGGTACACATGTTCCTACTGTTTCCACACAACGTCCCACTGATGATGATTTATTGGATACCGGGGTTACAGATGTAAGTACCCAATGCAATGTACAATTAGGGAGCGCTTTGGAATGTGCACTGAGGGAATATCGAAACGTAACACCTACCGAAAGACCTCGTCTACCGCGTTTGCCTACGCATAAGAAAAATATAGCCCTAATGTGTGCTCTGGATTCACTACTGTCAGACCATTTTAACATGCATGTCGAGTAGCAAATATTAAGCTTTTATCAAATGATAAAGCTATTCGACTGAAATTTGTTACACCAGGCTGGCAGTATAGGGTTGAACGTCGCATTGCCGAGACCAGGGCACTTGGGAAACTTATTTGCTTCAGGTCGGGCAATACTCGCCCTAGAGTGATGCGCTTTGTGAACCGGGGACTAATATTAGATCCCAAGAATTTGCTTTTCGGGTCACAGAGCGCATTGACCACCTGAAGCAGAAAGTATATGCGTGGGCAAATCGTATAAAAAGATATAAAAAAAGAGTAGAACCGGTATTCCCAAAACTGCATGTTCCAAAGAGATGAGAGATGGGTCCACAGAGATTGGTAGCAATCTGATTCAAGTGTGATTGACGGGCGCCGGCCAGATGATGATGCCACCATTGCATTCTGGAGTGGCATCTGGTCGGCTCCTGTCAGCCACACAGAGGATGGTTGGATGCGGGATGTTAATCGTCTGTGTGAACCGATACAAACTATGGAACCATTAAATTTCATAGGTAGTGATGTCACCGACGCAGTTCGTCTGTTACCGAACTGGAAATTAGCAGGCCCAGACGGACTGCACAATTTTTGGATAAAATGGTTCCGAAGTTCACACGGGCGGTTGGCAGCTCAATTCCAATCATGTTTGGAATCAGGATCGCTTCCTGATTTTCTAACTACTGGTATGACCCATCTCTTATACAAACCTGGTAGTGCCATAGAGCCTACAAATTATAGACCAATTACATGCCCACCAACGGTCTATAAGCTTCTAACATCTATTTTGAGACAAAAAATAACGCGCCACATAACTGACAATAACATCATGTCAATCTCTCAAAATGGATGTAGAAGTGGGGCTCGTGGCACTAAAGGGCTCCTAATTGTGGATATGGTTATTAGCCAACGTAATCGCAAGGATCTGGCGACATGCTGGATAGATTTTTTTTAATTTTTTTTTATGACTAAATTTGAGTGCGTTTGACCACAATCTTACCTGAATGTTAAGTAACGATGCGGTCTAAGATGAAGCACGCAAACTCAAATAATGCCTATTTACTCTTGCCTTGAAAATCCCAAGATTAATGTATCGGGGAACAATGACGCTGGAAGGGAATTCCATTCCTTAGCGGTTCGCATGATGAAAGAAGAAGCGAATCGAGAGGTACGAAGAGGTGGAATATCGACCACATACGGATGGAATCTCAGACCACGCCTTGATGTCCGATGATGGAATGGTGCCGGTGGAATTAATTCATGCAATTCCTGCGCACACTCTCCGAAATGTAACCTGTAGAAGACACACAGACTCGCATCCAGACGGCGATGGTCGAGGCTCTGAAGTCGGTTGCTTGTGAGCGCCTCATCGCTTATAAGTTTTCTGGCGCGTCTGTCAATAGCTTCCAGGGCCTCAAGCTGGTAGCGGGCGGATCCATCCCAAAGGTGCGAGCAGTACTCCATGCAGGAGCGTACCTGTGCTGAGTAAAGACTAAGTAGTTGACTCGAAGTAAAATATTTACGCACCTTAGAGAGGATGCCTAGTTTTTTCGAAGCTGTTTTAGCCCTGGATTCTATGTAGCTTCCAAAGTTCAGGTTGGATGATAAGTCCACACCAAGGATCTGAAGATGCTGAGTCACAGGTACAGGAACATCCCGGAAAGTAGGAGCCTTGGTGAACGGGCTCTTTTTAGCGGAGAAAAGACACGCCTGGGTTTTCGTAGTGTTGAATGTGACAAGGTTAGCATCGCCCCAGTCAGACACTGCCTAAAGGGTTAAGTTAGTGCGTTCAACCATTGCCACTCTACGATCGTCGATTTCCGCTTTTTTGGCCTTTGCGCTGGAGAAATATCTCTCTGCAACCGTGCTATCGTCCGCATACCCAAACATACCGGGTCTGAGCAGGTCGTTTATATGTAGCAGGAATAACGTTGCCGAGATAACAGATCCCTGAGGTACCCCAGCGTTAATTGCTAATAGATCAGACGAGCAGCCGTCAACAACCACTCGAATAGATCGTTCCCTCAGGAAATCTGAAATCCAAGCACAAAGATTAGCCGGAACTCCGTAAGCAGGAAGCTTGGTTATAAGGGCTTCGTGCCAGACCCTGTCGAAAGCCTTTGAAATGTCAAGTGACACAGCAAGTGCCTCACCATATCTTTCAAGAGCCTCACCCCAGATGTTCGTGGCATACACTAGAAGATCTCCAGTAGAGCGGCGTTGGCGAAACCCGTATTGCCGATCACTTAGGAGGTCATTATATTCGAGGTATGCCAGTAAACGTTTGTTTTATTACACGCTCCATCACCTTGCAGAGAATGGAGGTGATTGCAATTGGGCGGTAGTTGACAGGATCTGCACGACTACCCTTTTTCGGTACTGGCTGTACGTTAGCTACCTTCCAAGCTTTCGGAACTTTACCAGCCCGAAAACGATTACAAGAAGGCCTATGACTCTGTGCCTCATTCATGGCTCAGGAGGGTGCTGGAGTTGTATAAGATTGATGCAACTCTATGTACCTTCTTAGGGGCATGCATGGGGCAATGAAAGACCGTCTTGTGCTATTCAGGGTGCCGACAGACTTGTGGTAATAATGGTGGACCGATAAAGATCGAGCGTGGTATATTTCAGGGCGATAGTCTGAGTCCGTTATGGTTTTGTCTGGCTCTGAATTCAGGTCTAGGGTACCTACCGGTTGCGGTAAGATGGCCAGGTTTCGTCTCACCTTCTTTACATGGATGATTTAAAATTACTTGCCCCGAACAGTCACCAACTGATGGAATTACTAAAAGTGTAGACAAATGTGCGAGCATGCATGTGAAGAAGGGTGGGATAGTGGATTCCGAAAGAATACAACTTTCGGATTCCACCCAACTTAGGTCCCTTTCGGCAATCGATACTTACAAATACCTGGCTATGTCTTAAGCGTTAGGCATTTCAGAGACTGACATGAAACAATTATTGAGGGAACGCTTCTTTGGTCACCTGAAAAAAGTGCTTAAGAGTCTTTTATCGGGCGGTAACAAGATGCGAGCCTACAATGGTTGCGTCATGCCAGTTTTAGTGTACTCGTTTGGCATACTCAGATGGACTCAGACAGAACTTGACGCCCTGGATCGAAAAGTCTAGCTACTCACTACATACCGAATGTTCATCTGTAATGAGGTTGTACATACCACGGAAGTGTGGGGGCCGAGGCTTTCTTAATGCTAAGACCGTTCACAACCGTGAGATGTGCAATCTCATGGAATACTTCCTGCGGGTGGACGAGGATTTGCATCGTGATGTTGTCGCAGTAGACAACGGATTGACCCCGCTCGGTTTGGCTAAAGAGAACTGGCGCAAACATGTTATACTAAGTACCAATGACCGCATGGATGTATGGAAGAGTAAAGAGTTACATGGGCGTTTCTATCAGGCCCTACATGGACCTGATATTGATTTAAAATCATCTGTATCCTGGCTACGATTCGGTAATCTATTTGGAGAAACCGAAGGGTTTCTCTTTGCAATTATGGACGAAGTTGTCATGACTAAGAATTACCGGAGGTATATTCTGAAGGATGGTATGGTTGACATATGTCGGGCGTGCCACCATCCTGGGGAGTCCCTTAGACATATTATCTCTGGTTGTTCTAGTTTGGCTAACGGCGAGTATTTGCATAGAAATAACCAAGTAGCTAGGATTGTCCATTAACAACTTGCTCTGAAGTACAAACTTGTGGATTCAGAAGTACCGTATTACAAGTATGTGCCCGACCCAGTTCTCGAAAATGAGCATATCACATTGTACTGGGACCGATCTATTATCACTGATAGGACTGTTGTTGCAAATAGGCCTGATATAGTGATAGTAGATCGGTTAGAGCGCCGTGCAATAATAGTTGATATTACTATTCCGCATGACGGCAATCTCGTGAAAGCCGAAAAAGACAAACAAGTAAAATACTTGGATTTGGCCCACGAGATTGTCGACATGTGGCATGTAAGCTCATCTGTTATTGTACCGATAGTCGTTTCCGTGCATGAACTGATCGCCAAGAGCCTCGACTAACACCTACAGAGGCTCTCGTTAGACGGTTGGATAAAAGGCCTGATGCAGAAGGCAGTGTTACTCGATACGGCACGCATCGTGAGGAAATTCCTCTCTCTGGAGCCCTAACCATCGGTAGCTTGGGCCTTGTACCCGATGCCGGTGGTGCCCCCATGAAACGACAAAGTTTCGTCACCATCAGCGCAACGACCGCTCCACCGAAGTCACTACCACAGAAGGTACCGGATGTGGCTACTGATGGTTTCGTGACAGTGCAAAGGAAGCGCCGATCACGAACCAAAGTGAACCGTTGCGGCACCGATGCAGCGCAGTCCAGCCCAGCGCTGCAGGCCGCAATACCGAGTACACCCGTGTATGTCTGCCGCCTACACTACACCACTAAGGCGGATGATATCGGACAGTGCGCAAGAAGGCCAACTTCACGCCGAGAGTGCAGCTGTTGGAGGCGAGCCGTAACGTCAGTTTCCTGTCGTTCGTGGTGCGAGTGCCCAACACTAGACTGAGCCTCGTCATGGAGGAAACCTTCTGGCCACAAGGCGTGGTGTTCCGTCGCTTCCGCGGATCGCTACCACTGGTACGCAAAAAGACCGAAGTGCGATAGTGAAGTGTGTACTAACAATAGTCTTAAGATTCTATTACTAATATACATTTTGTAATATCTATATGTATTCTTAGTTTTAAGGTATTTATCTATGGGCCGTAGAATAAGTTTATACCAACTGTAACTTTTCTATTTGTTGCCTGAAATAAATAAATAAATAAAAAAAAAACTATTTTTTATATTTTTAAATATATTCTGTATTTTTTTATAGATTTATTTAAAAATGTAAATAAGTTAAATAAAGGAAATAATTTAACAATAATAAGTGAGTTTCAGCAATAAAACGACATTTCAAACAGAAGAAGCCCCTATGTAGCTCGAGTGATGAGCAAGCAACTCATTGTGATTTCTCTGTATCGTTTAGATAATCCTTAATACTCGTAGTATAATATGCCTTTTTTAGGAGGTGTGTCTTAACAGCCACTTTGAATTTATTCAAAGGAAGGTTCATAATGTTTAGAGGAATTTTGTTATAAAAACGCACACCAAATCCTGCAATTCATTCATTACTTCTCATACTCATAGTTGTTTGAAAGAGTATTTAATCATGAACTAATTCAAGTAACTATGACACTTGATAGTACGTAGGCCGTAGAACATTGAAAAATATTGATTAACAGCAAGCTCAATTTTCGTAAGTAGCTTTATTTTACCGAGTCCTACCCAAATATCTCAAAAAGAAATCTCAAATCAGGTAGCTAACAGAGTTATCCAGTTAAAGTGTTCGGAACAAAATTGTAAGGTTGCATTCATTCGTATAGAGCTGCAAAGTGGTGCAGATATTAAGTACATCATTATAAATCAAATATCAAAAGTTCCCATCGATCCGACTTGTGCTAAAAAAGTTATTCAAGGTTGAAAAGTTTGACAGTTGGACATTCGCTTTTTTGGATTTTTTTCGTAAACAGTGAATTATATCAAAAAATAGTTCCGTTCAAAATTGTAGATAATAAAATAACCTACACAAATGACCTTACAACTTTTTTTCCTAGGAATTACCATTTCTGAGAGATTGCGGTTATTAACGTCCAACAAGCTATAGTCTACACGCAATGCTGGTCCGCTCCTATTAACTCTGTCGTGATGTTATATAGCCTATGTTACTCGCTAAAAATGTAGCTTTATATTAACGAAAGAAATGCTAGAATCGGTGAAGTAGTTTCTGAGGTGTCACATGTCCCGTACAAACTTGGTCCCCCCTTTTCTCCTATAGGAGTATTTTGGAAAATTCTTTCTTATCGGAAGTACACGCCATATAAAACACACGTCTTCTAAGTTTTAGGTTTCTACGATTAGCGGTTTAGGCTGAACGTTGAATCGTCAATCAATGTCCAATGTGGCCTATAATAATTTTAACAATAATAATTTTCCAACAGCAAAACAGTTCAGAGGCTGTGTAACTTTTGTCAAAATCTGCCTCTGATTGGCAATCTCCTCTGAAACGGCTGATCGATTCTCATGCAAATTTTTGTGTATACTTGGTAGGTCTGAGAACAACGTTTGCGGGGTCAATAAATAAATAGCAAGCCTGGCAAGGTACCGTACACATTTAAAGTAAAGAAATATGTATGCCGGAGGTCTGGAAGGAGGCGAACGTACAATCGATCCCCAAGAAAGGGGATCGGTACGATCCAGGCAACTATCGACCCATAGCTGTCACCTCAGTCATTTGCAAGGTGCTTGAGCTCCTTATAAATAAGCAGCTCATGCAATTCCTAGAGGATCACTCGCTAATCAATGATCGACAATACGGCTTCAGGCCAAAGCGATCAACGGGTGATCTTCTGGCATTCGTAACGCATGTCTGGGGTGGGGCTATGGAAAGGCACGGCGAGTCCTTGGCTATTAGCCTGGACATCGCCAAAGCCTTCGATAGGGTCTTGCATGCTTTGCTCCTTTCCAAGCTTCCGGCATATGGTCTACCTCCTCAACTGTGCAGCTGGATTGCCAGCTTTTTAAACGAGCGCCGAGTGCGGGTCCTCTGCGATGGCCAGGCTTCTCGCTTCTTGCAAGTGAATGCCGGGGTACCGCAGGGGTCCGTACTATCACCAACTCTCTTTCTTCTGCATATCAATGATATGCTATCCCTCGGGAACATTCATTGCTATGCAGATGACAGCACACTGCACGGGAGTTACTCGGTTCGTCCGACGGCGGGGCGATCTGAGATTGAGGAGGAGAGACGACGACTCGTGGCTGATCTCGACCGTAACCTCGACAGTATCTCTCAATGGGGTACCGAGAACCTGGTCGAGTTCAATACCCGCAAAACACAGGCGTGTGCATTTACTGCGAAGAAATCCCCTTTCCTTCCCCTACCCTCTCTTCAGAATGCATTATTACCAATGAAGGACAACCTTGATATCCTTGGCATAGACGTTCGTCGAGAGCTCAATAATAAAAACTACATCAAAAGATGTATAGGGCTAGCTTCGCGGAAACTAGGAATACTGAATAAGGTAAAGCGATTCTTTACACCGCACCAGAGGTGTCTGCTGTACAAGACGCAGATTAGACCCTGCGTCGAATACTGCTCTCACCTCTGGGACGGCTCCGCGAAGTATCTGCTGGACGCTCTCGACGCTATGCAGCGACGGGCTATTCGTATTATAGATTGTCCGGAGGTAACGGGAAGCCTTGAGCCGCTAGTTCAGCGCCGAACAATAGCTTCCTTGGCCGCATTCTACCGTATTTACCACGGCGAGTGTTCTGAAGAGCTCTTCAATCTGATCCCACCCTCTTCCTTCCGATCCCGAACGACCCGTGCCGGGCAGAGATGCCACCCCCACACAGTGGATAGCATGTTCGCGAGAACCGAACGTTTTAAACGTTCGTTTCTCTGCCGAACGATAGTGGCCTGGAACGCCCTGCCTGTGCACGTGTTTCCTCCCACATATAATCCTGGGTTCTTTAAGCGGAGCGTGAAGAGGCACATCAGTAGGTCGTCAAGTTGAGGGCCACTCTCAATAGTAATGAGTGCTGTGAGAGTGGCCCACAATTGCTAGACGTCGTCACGACTTACCACCAGGCGGGCGGCGTCAATCTGGTGAACCAAATATAAAAAAAAAAAAAAAAAAAAATGTATGTCATCAGGCCGATGACATATTTCTTTAAAAAATTATGATGAAGGATGGGATTTAAGGGTATGTT
This sequence comes from Nudaria mundana, assembly GCA_963556515.1. Lineage (NCBI taxonomy): Eukaryota > Metazoa > Arthropoda > Insecta > Lepidoptera > Erebidae > Nudaria > Nudaria mundana. The sequence goes on from OY748297.1 coordinate 5,060,884, forward strand.
ACTTATTAATGAATTTTTAAGTTAACCTTAGATTTTAATTCTACCATTGGAATTTGTTGAATTTAAGAACTCATAATTCTTTGGACACTGTGATGAAATATAGTAACTACACTTACAAAAATTTTTCGAAATAAAAAATTCAAGCCTAAAAGCCAAAGTCACTAAAGTCTAAACTGGACTTAATCGTGACATTATTAAAAGTACACACACACACATATCACGCCTATATCCCCGAAGGGATAGGCAGAGGTGCATTACACACCCACAATTTGCCAGTATTTTTAGTCCCACGTAATAGGGGGCAAGCCTATTGCCGTCACCGGGCACTCTAGAAAGTGGGTTATGTCCAATATGGCCGAATTAATTTGATAAAATAAGCAGCTTTATAATAATTTTGAAAACTAAATTTGAAACGTTGCCTTGCGATGAAATGTTGATTAAAGGCAACAAAACCTTACGTGCCAGCCGCTATGGCTGAGACAATTAAAGTCCTGGTCGTCTCGGACTCATTAAAGGTACGCGATACCTTATTGCTCCCCGACGCGCGACGGCGAGGTTTTGGTTGCATTGCACCAACCGTGGTATGAGTATTGTAGGCGTAACATCTCCACCTCATACCGCTTTTTACCGTTCGATGCTTCACGTATATCCAGTCTCGGTAAAGGATCGCTGTGGCACCCCTACCTGTATTTACCAGTTGTGCAGTACCGAAAATGGTTACTGTTGATGGTCATATAAATAGAACCATTCAAGCAACTATAAGACACTTCACAGGATCGCTGTGGCACCCCTACCTGTATTTACCAGTTGTGCAGTACCGAAAATGGTTACTGTTGATGGTCATATAAATAGAACCATTCAAGCAACTATAAGACACTTCACGCATCAAAAGTGAGTATACGTTAAAACAATTTTAAAACTCCATAGCAGTTCAAATGTGAGGTTGGAGGTTGTGTAACTTCGTAATATTTACTCGGTACAATTTTGGTAAATAACACTTCTGGCAAAATACTTTTGTATAAACATTTATTTAAAGAACTAAGACATCGGCCTTACTTTGGAAGGTTTTGAATGTCTGCGACTGCACTATTTACTGCCTTCACTATTTCGTCCCCTATCGTATATTGTAAATATGTTAACGTCATATAGTGCCCAAATGCGACTACATCTACTTTTAGCCGACTACAACAAGGTGCAGTCGCGCTCGGAGGCCGGTACGTAAATGCGGCTGTACCTTTGCAGATTAAGTATTAGCAGATTAAAAAACTTGTAGATCTGTGTTAATGAACTGTATATTTTCTAAGTAAACCTTTAGTATTAATTATACTAGTACCTATAACAATATATGTAATTATGTACTAGAAAAAATACAATATTAACAAAATAGGTAAATTTAAGTTTAATTAAAGTTTAATTTTAAAAAACATATAGTCTAGTCAATGAATGCTCACAAGAGGGGTGTGGATGGAAAAGTCGAAAGCAGAAACTTTGACTGGAGATGAGAGAATATGATTGGAGATAGATACAAAGTGCAAAAGACAAAGTTGTAGAGAATTTAATTAGCTTTTATTATTTCGTACAACACAATTTCGTACAAAGCACTGTTTTCGAGAAGTAAGCAAAAAACCAAAAAACGGGATCTTCTTTGTGTAGTATATTTATCTCCTAACTAGTCCAAACAAAGTTCCTAAGTCAAAGTTTCTGGTTTCGACTTTTCCATCCACAAGGTATTTCGTTTACTAGGCTAATAGTTCTTTGGACACTATGAAATACAGTAATTCGTAAAAATACACATTTTTTCAAAAAGAAGTCATTCAATAATTGACCCAAAATTAAAAGCTTCAAGCTTTTAATGTCATAGACATTATATATATACATTGCATTGAATTGGTTAGCGTTAGATGATTAGAACTGCTTACCCTAAGCGGTTCTTAGAACATCTTTTCCATATTTGCGGATGCTTATTATGGATACTCTTGCACTTAATAACATTATATGAGTCGCCAATAGTAAAAATGTGAGCATTACATTTATGAGTTCTGTAGGCGTAACATCTCCACCTCATGCCGGTTTTGTCTGTTCGATGCTTCACGTACGTCCAGCCCTGGTAAACAATAGCTGTACTACCCATACTTGTCGTGACCAGTTCTACAGTACCTGAAACCATTATAGTTCATGATTATAAATACATACAAGTCATCACGTCTATATCGTCGAAGGGGTAGGCAGACTTTGTCAATAGTCCCATGCTATGGGGGTAAGGTTATTGCCGATACCAAATAAAAAAAAAATACAATTTGATATTGTTGTTTATTAATTGTGGGTATGTTGTATCAGGAAAAGTATAATGAATTAAATAATAATGGACGAACTAGATTTAAGCACATTACTCTGCTCCATTACATCTATGAGTATCGAACGGTGGGTTGGTAACGCACCGTCCTTACAGAAGCAGGCCAGAAGTGTTGCATGCTGTGGGGTTTCAGCCCACGCACGCCTCTGCCCGTGGCGGGATAAAACCGGACCTCCAAAGATGCGGGACATAACCCGACCTAACTCCTGACAGAGGCCGCATGAGTGGCCAAAGTCCGACGGGGCGCTGTACAGTCATCCAGGACCTGACATTTGAGACAAAATTAAAAAAAAATGGGCAGGTCTTTGTGTTAATGAACTGTATATTTTCTAAGTAAACCTTCAGTATTAATTTGATCAGTACCCATAACAATAATATATAATTAAGTTATAAAGATATTTACAATATTTACAAAATATCGTAAAACAAATCAAATTCAACCAGTTGAATTTAAAAAATCATAGTTCTTTAGAACTGTAACGAAATACAATAATTTGTAGATACACAATTTTCACAAAAAGAAGTCATTCAACCATTGACCTAAATTGGACGGCTTTAAGCTTTTTAAAGTCATAGAGGTATTTTAATTGGTTCCTACCTACATTATATTAATTGGATAGATGGTATTAATAACATGTCTCCCATATTTGCGGATGCTTACTATGGATACTCTTGCACTTAATAACATCCTGTGAGTCGCCAATAGTAAATAGGTGTGCATTACATTTATGAGTTTTGTAGGCGTAACATCTCCACCTCATGCCGATGTTGGCCGTTCGATGCTTCACGTACGTCCAGCCTTGGTAAAGGATCGCTGTATTACCCCTACTTGTCTTGACCAGTTGTACAGTACCTGAAACCGTTACAGTTCATATTCACAAATCATCACGTCTATAATATACTCGATATCCCCGAAGAGGTAGGCAGACTTTGACAATAATGTTGTTTGTCCTACGTTACCGATTCCAAATTATAAAATACTGCTGATCGTCGCAGCTCCGCCCGCGTGATTTAATTTACTCGTTCCCGGTTCCCGTGGGAACACATTACCGGGATAAAAAGTAGCCTATACTACTCAGGGTGAATGTAGCTTTCCAGTGGTGGAAATTGGCAGTAGTTTTTGAGTTTATTCATTACAAACATAAACACAAAAATTCTAATCTTTCCCAAACATACACACAAAAATACAAATCTTTCCTCTTTATAATAGTAGTATAGATTGTTACAATTTGATATTGCTGTTATTAATAAAATTGTAGATATGCTGTGTCAGGAAAATTACATTTTTAATAACTATACTTTGTTCCTGTAGCGCTTATTTAGACCCGCGTACGGACCCAGCACAGTTAATATTTAAAATAATAATGGACGCGCTAGAATTCAGCACATTACTCAGCTCCAGTACATCTATGAGTATTTGTAGGTGTAACATCTCCACCTCATGCCGCTTTTTATAGTTAGATGCATCAATTTTTTGTACCAGATTTGAATTAGTTGAATCTGATTTAATTTTTTTTAATTTGATTTGCTTTGATATGATTTAATTTTGTTTTCTGTTTGGTTTGATTTTATAATTTTAATTTATTTCTATAACGAAATCATTTGCGCATGTGGTGTTAGCCTTTAAGTAATTGTTACACTACATATGTTGTTCATTTTTTAATTGTAATTTAATCAGTGTAATGATTGTTGGTTAACCTAATAAATAAATAAAAAAGAAATAAATAAAATCACGTACATCCAGCGTCGGTAAAGATCGCTGCAGCACCCTGTCTGTACTGTCCTGTCTTTACCAGTTGTGCAGTACCTAAAATGGTTACTGTTGATGGCCATATAAATAGAACCATTCAAGCAACTATAACAAAACTTCACGCATCAAAAGTGAGTATACGTCAACATTATTTTAAAACTGCAAAGCAGTTCAAATGTGAGGTTGGAGGTTGTGTATCTTTCGTAATATTTACTCAGTACAGTTTTGGTAAATAACAATACTGGCAAGATACTTTTGTATAAACATTTATTTAAAGAACTAAGACATCGGCCTTACTTTGGAGGTTTTGAATGTCTGCACTATTTTATTTCCTATCGTATATTAGAAATATGTTAACGCCATATAGTGCCCAAAACGCGGGTTCATCTACTTTTAACCGACTAGAGCAAGGTTGCGGCTGTACTTACCTGTAGCCACAGATTAATAAATATCACTCATAATCACTCCCATACAAAAACGAAAATACCTACTCTATATTAACCTACAAATTTTAATAATAATACCTGCTCCACAGAACGAGGAGAATTGAACCTTAAACACGCGTTCATAGAGTCGAGAGTGTGTTGCCCGCCGTGCGAGTGACGCCATTGTAAGAATGCGCTAGGGTTGTACCTATGATGATTATTGTAAAAAAACGAATGTTACAAATCAACCATTTTTTTTATTAGTCAATCCAATGTTTTAGTTTTATATAATGATTTACATTTTTTTATTGATCAATAAATAAAAACGGCAAAAAAATCACGTTTGTTGTATGGGTTGTACCCTAAAATATTTATTTTATTCTGGTTTTTAGTATTTGTTGTTATAGCGGCAACATAAATACATTATTTACTATGTCACGATTCAAGGTATACTAATTATCACGGTTTATGAAATACAGCCAGGTGACAGACGGACGGACGGACAGACAGACAGACGGACAGTGAAGTCTTAGTTATAGGGTTCTGTATTTCCCCTTTGGGTACGGAGCCCTAAAAAGAAAATAAATAATATCTATGGATAGGTCATCAACAATGATATTGAGCCTTCCAAAGTGGTAAAATGTGCCCCCCCCCCCCCCCCCCCACCTAAAATAAGAGAATTATAAAACAAAAAATATATAAATGTTGTACATTACCATGCAAACTTCTACCGAACATGCAAACTTCTTTAATACGCCATAAATCGTAAAAAATTAAATATTATGTTACTTGCTGCTACGGAACCCTTCATGCGCGAGTCCGACTCGTACTTGGCCGTTTTTTTTTGTTAGCCAAACATAACGTAATCCCGGTGCACGAAAAACAAAAGGAAATGTAAGTAAATGAAACCCAAGTTAAAAATGCATTTGGTTATTATTAAAATAGTGTATACCATTTGCATACCTACTATAATCCGCACAATAATTACGTGATTTCTGCATTTCGAAGCGTAAGCGCGGAAAACGTGCAGTGCGGTGCGATGCGAGCGCTCAGGCGGGCGTTCGCCAATCGGCAGCCCTCTGCCAGTTTGTACTCTCGAAGGTACGCCGAGCGGTATGTATATAGCGCGCGGCCTTGAGCGAGTGACGGAGGCCTGCTGTAGCCCCAATTTGAGCATTAGCCGTAAAATATACAAGTCGAGACCATAATACAACGAAGACAGTCGTGGGCATTTACAATCTCTGAGACCTACATTAAAGTACATATAAGTATGTAGGTACTTTTTTAATAAAAAATAACTCTTGTGCACATACATGTTTAAGTATATAGAAATAGAGCGCAAACGAGATCTTAGGTCTATGGGTAGGTTGTCGAACCTCCTACCTCGGCGGGCAGCAAACAATGGCGAAGCCAAAATAAAAAACGCTTTGGTATAATTTGATATTTATTAAAAATAATATGCTGTTTATTAATTATATGTGTTTATTTCAAAATGTGCCACCAAGTGCCGACAATCGTAATCATACTCGTAAATTATGTTTATTAAGATGTTGTAGATATGTTATGTCAGGAAAATTACATTTTTAATAACTACACTTTTTCCTGACATGCGTATTTCCATCCGCGTACGAGCCCGGCCCAGTTAATCTATATAAATAAGCCGTTCGTTTGTCTCACTAGAACTCTAGAATGGCTGGAACGATTTTGGTCTTGAAATATTCGTGGATGTTCGGGCAAAGAGGGACTCGTGGTTTATTGGTAAACGACAATGTTAACACATTGCTAAGGTTAAGCAACATCTAGTCAGGCCGGTCTTAGGATGGGTGACCATTTCTTAAGGCACTGAGACTCCTTGCCTCGGAGAACCCGTTAAGCCGCCGGTTGTCATGCGAATAAATCAAAAATCCGACCGGCCTAACTACAGAAGTTCGATATCGCCCATGGGTTGTGGAGGTCAGATGGCAGTCGCTTCACGGAAAATGTCGAAGTTCAGCCGAATCGCAGTTAGACTGGAAAGCCGACCCCAACTGAGTTGGGAAAAGGCTCGGTGAATGAAAGTACAAGCAAGGTTTAATGTAAAATTTCAGGCCGTACGAAGCTAGTTTTTAATAATAATATTTAGACTAAGTTGAACTTACGTTAGATAATCTTAATTTTATAATGATCTGTTTCACTATGTCCTTATTAGACTAGAAGGTAACTGTAATTAATTGAATTTTGATTAACATGAAATTTTATTTTATTAATTATTTTAAATTGACTACTTTAACTATGCATTAATTAAGGGTCATCCATTAATATAAGTCTGTAAGGATTTTATTGTTTGTACAATTTATGGTTAGCCCAAAAAAATAATTTTATGTTACTATAATAATATACTTCACGTAAAAATGTTGATCTCTAGTTATTAGTATTAGAACATACCATTTTATATTCATTATAATTGCATAAGAAGCTACGTCTGTTGTGTTATTTTCAGCCTAGTAATTATTCATGCCTATTAAGATTTTAAAATCATTAATTAAAAATTCGACGATGACTTATCACTACATACCTATTATACAACAAAGTCCTACGCCGCGTCTGTCTGTTCGCGATAAACTCAAAAACTACTGCATCGATGCATGCTGCTTTTACCAATAGTGGTTCTTGAGGAAGGTTTAGGTAAGTAAATAATTTCGAGCGGGCGAAACCTTTGAACACTTATGAAACGTTAGGTTTTTGATATTTAGGGTACCGTAGTTCAAGTTTAGAAACCCTAAAAATCTGGCTCTAAAAATCTAAAAATATTTGTAATGTTAGTCCATGTAATGAACTATCAAGAAAAACTATAACAGTTACGATAACTCTTAGTTCAGGAGTTATAGAGGTTATTATGTGTGACTACGGAACCCTATTCTATGCGTGACCCGACACGCGCTTGGCCGGTACTTTTTAAATAGCAATGTAGCAATGGAAATCTGAAAAACTCTAAGAGGAACAAAAAAAACTCAATGGATGTACATGTGCACGTAAAACATAACCCTCGCCGATTGACTCGGTTAAGTATCATTATTCAGTACCTAGTAATCTTAATTTTCTGTAAACTGTACATTGAAGCTAATTAGGTCTGTAATCCACGTCCACCTATTCAGAGCGTGGTCCACGCTTTCGAGGTCCCAGCCGACCACATTCTCCACATGTCTCCGATATTTGCGGACTATGCCCAATATGGACACTGTGGTACTTAACGACTTCAAGAGAGTTACCATTAGTAAATACGTGTGAGTTACATTTATGAGTTTTGTAGTGGTAACATCTCCACCTCAAGCCTCTTTTGACCGCTCGATGCTTCACATACGTCCAGCCTTGGTAAAGGATCGCAGTAGCACCCGTGCCTGTCTTGACGAGTTGTGCAGTACCTGAAAACGTTACAGTTGATGGTCATAAAAAGAACAATAAAAAATACTCATTTAATGTGGTTTGCCTGAACGAGCATTTCACTATTAGTATACTTATTCAAGCGACTATAATACCTCTGTGCAATCGGCCATGATTGGCAATTGCGGAATGGACCATGTCGGACCATAGTCCCCCCAATAGACACAGAAACGATGCCCCCAAAAGGCACGAGAGACCTCGAATTCCTTTAATTATATGACACTTGAGGCATTGAAAAGTGAGTGTACGTCAAAAAAATTTCCAACGGCAAAGCAGTCCAGAGGCTGTGTAACTTTGGTCAAAATCTGCCTCTAGCTGCCAAACTCCTCTGAAAGCTTTTGGTTTTTATGACAAAACAAAAAACGTTTGGGGTCAGCTAGTAAATAAATATCAAGCCTAGCAAGATACCGTTTTTTACACTTTTTTTTTAAATATGTCATCAGGTCGATGACATATTTCTTTAAAAAAATGTCGTGAGATGGGTTACATACCGGGCAGGAGGGTGTAGGGGCCCACCTTTAAGCCCCCCCGTCCTTGAATAAATTCTATATTATCTGTAACTAAACCTAATGTTTTAATTCTAATACTAGAATTTAAAAAATCATAATTCTTTGAACACTGTGGTCAAATAGAGTACCTATTTACACAATTATTTTTTTCAAAAAGGACCCCGTTTTTAGTATTTGTGATTCAATAAAAAAAATCAGAGCAATGGGAGGTCATTCACACATCTCATAGAATTCAATAAAATATACTTTATTGAACAAATTCAATTAATATAAACTAAATTGACATTCAGTAATACAAATGGCGGCCAAATCAATTTGTAGGTCTTTTGGTAAGTATAGGCAGTATTTCCGTCCGACCTCCTATATCGGGGCATGTCTCCCATATTTGCGGACTATGCCGAATATGGACACTGTGGTACTTCATGACTTCCAGAGAGTTACCATAAGTAAATACGTGTGCATTACATTTATGAGTTTTGTAGGCGTAACATCTCCACCTCATGCCTCTTATGACCGGTCGATGCTTCACGTACGTCCAGCCTTGGTGAAGAATCGCTGTAGTACCCCTACTTGTCTTGACCAGTTGTACAGTACCTGAAACCGTTACAGTTCATGATCATAAATACATACAAATCATTACGTCTATATTCCCGAAGGGGTAGGCAGACTTTGCCAATAGATTTGTTGGTCTCACGTTATGGGACAAGGCTATTGCCCACACCGGGCTCTAAAGAAAATCCATCACGACTCTGTAATTCAAACCAAAATTCCAACAGCCAGGACAAATGTTACAGAATAATAAGAAATCAAATCAAAGAAATAAGAAGAAAAGAAATAAGAATATTTGCAGTCCGAGCGAATCATCATAATCGTAACGAAACTACGCAACTGATTGTGATGCAGGTTTCACCAATGGATAGAGTGGTTCTCGTGGAAGGTTTTTGTGTTTATAATTTGTCAAGCTGGCGAAGCCGCGGGCGTCCGCTAGTATATTATAAATCTATAAAAATACACTCATGGAATGCATCTTTGTTGCTTGAACGAGCATAAGTTGTGTGTTTATGTAACTTTTGTTTGTCATACTTACCTATTCAACTCAATACAATCTTCGTTACACTCTACAATCGGGCAGATCTCGTTTTAGATAAATAAATAAAATAAATAAATATGTTAGGACAATCCACACAACGCCATCTACTCTCAAACTAAGCAGAGCTTGTGATATGAGTACTAGATAAACTGATATAAATACTTATATACATATTTTTTTTGTAAATACATACATATTATACATAGGAAACATCCAGACTTCGGTACAAACGTATGTGTCATCACACAAAGTTTGTCCCGACCGGGAATCGAACCCGAGACTCCGGCTTCGAAAGCGGATACACTATCGACCACGCCACCGAAGCAGTCAGTTATTTATTTGTGCTTTTGTAAAAACATTTTTTTAAAGAATTGGTGCATCGGTATTATTCTGAGAGGTTTTGAATGCCTACTACTGCACTTTTTACTGTCTTCACTGTTTCATTCGTAGTGGTCGTGTGTCAGCCATACTTCGAGAGCACTAGAGCATAGAGCGAAACACAGTGAAGACAGTCGTGGGCATTCGGATGCCGATTATTTAAAAACATATTTACACAAAAGTACTCGAAAAAAATAACATCTTTTGTGAACATACATTTTTATATAGGATAAAGCGTAAGTGATAAACAGGTATACATTTTGATAGATATTATATGTTATGTCAGAAAAATTACATTTTACCAACTACACTAAAGGCTTTTTCCTGTCACGCGTATTTCTAACAACGTGCGGGTCCGGCCTGGTTAAGGTTAAATTTTACATGAAAATGTTGATCTCTAGATATTAGTAAAGTACAAACGATTTATTAATATTAATTTTAATTGCATAAGAAGCTAAGATTGTTGTGTTACCTTTAATTAGTCTGAATTCATGCCCCTTCAGATTTTAGAAACATAAAATTTTCATGTTTATAATAATATTATGCAATTTATATGGTGTATAAATTCCTGTCCATGCCATGCTTAGCAAATAGTACTTTGGCTTAGCAAGGTTAGTCATTCTTTCAAGGGGGAAGGTATACACTTTTATAATAAATTTCCTGAATCGGTCCTTTGTATGCCCGACAGTAAATTTAAAACCTTTATAAAGACCACTTTAATGTCAAAAAGCATATTATAAGACAGTTGATTACCTTAATGATAAAAGTGTCTGGCTTGAGCATGGTGCAGGCGCCTCCTAAAATGCCGTAATTGTAGCATATTTTGTACTTAGGTGACTATTTTTAATTTTTTTTGTTGCATTATACACGCTTTTTGATTCTGCCACGAGACCAATGTACATTCGTCCACATTTAGCCTTAAGAAAATGTGTAAATGAGTAAATTATTGAAAAAGAGTGACCGAGAGTTTTATTGCCAGGTTCTTTCTCTCGGTTCTACTTATTGCTTTGCGAATCTGGCATTACATGTAAATATAGAAGCAATGACATTTTTTATTTTAAGTACTTACTGACGTTTGTAAGAGCCATTTAGTGACCTATACAAATAAATAAATAATTTCAGTATAAATTTCGATACCTGCCTAAACGTAAACAGATGTAACCTTATTTATACTATTTGTAATTAATATTACAAGCCTCGATATTATATTACTTAAGAGTCATTACACATTATAATAGAGATAGATATACTCATACTAGTGATACTGTTTTATTATTAACATGCAATAGTTTACTTATAATATACGGTGACACTAACTTTTTTTACATAGCAATATAGCAAAAATGACTTAATCTAAGCGTCCCGTTTCTGAATTGAGAATCATCCACCGAGTACGCCAAATGTCAAAATTCAGGAACAAATTTGACATTCAACGTGCTACATAACTTCAAATTCTCAATTCAGAAACCGGCCGCGGCCGTAAGGGGAACAAAGAAAACTACAGATATATACGCATGTAAAACATAACCCTCGCCGATAGAATCGGTAGGTAACTATTTTTGAATCGGTAATAATAATAGTATTCAGTAGTGTGTAATATTTTTGTGAACCATACATTGCAGCTAATTAGGTATTTGAAACCAGTCCACCAATTCAAAAACGGAAATCAGGCAACTGGGTCCGTGGTCCAAGTTTTTGTGGTCCCAGCCGACCACATTCTCCACATGTCTCCGATATTTGCGGACTATGCCCAATATGGACACTGTGGTACTTAACGACTTCAAGAGAGTTACCATTAGTAAATACGTGTGAGTTACATTTATGAGTTTTGTAGGCGTAACATCTCCACCTCATGCCTCTTTTGACCGTTCGATGCTTCACGTACGTCCAGCCTTGGTGAAGGATCGCAGTAGCACCCGTGCCTGTCTTGACGAGTTGTGCAGTACCTGGAAACGTTACAGTTGATGGTCATAAATAGAACTATAACAAATACTCACGTAATGTGCTATGCTTGAACGATTATTTAATTATTAATACTCATTCAAGTGACTAATCAGACCTCTACACAATTGAACACAGACGAACGCAGAATAGGCTATGTAGGGCCATTTCAAGCAATTTTCTAAACTACCTATGTCCTATCATCATCATTCACCGACCCTTTTCTCAAATCAGTTTGGGGTCGCCTATTCAGTCTAACTGCGATTCGGCTGAACTTCGATATTTTCCGTGGAGCGACTGCCATCTGACCTCCGCAAGCCATGGGCGATATCAAGGTTCTGTAGTTAGACCGGTCGGATTTTTGATTTAGGACTCCAACTACCCCTAATTACTGCCGTAGATATTCGTATCACAACCTATAGGATAACTTACTTTAAAAAAGTCAATAAAAACATACATTTCAAGCAAGCAAAACGTTTATTACGCAGTGTGTAAATGGTTAATATGCACTTACATAATTATAAAGTTATCAAAATGAATAAAATAAATCATTACTTTCTAAATCAAATAATTAAATGTCACAATGACGTGGCGTAGTTCTTGGTTCACAGGTTCTTCTCTTTTCGTTCAGAACCGTTTTGCCTTGTGTGAGTTATAGTTAAACTGATTATAAGTGCAAGTTCACATGACCGCGTGGTCAATGTGTTGTGCGGCGCAGTGAATTTAACAAGTAGATGCATTGGTAGATTTTGTACCGTGCGGATGACGCGGTTCTCGCCCGGGAACCTCTCGGTTAACAATCCTACATTGTTCAGGTTAATCTCGTTAGCCGGGTGCCACTGGAATACCTTCTGGTGGATACCAGAGACGCCCGACAATGGACGTAAGAGCGGCCGCGACTGCGCGGACTTACAAAAAAACATTGTTGATCTCGTATACTGCGCGGTCATGTGAACTAAGCCTTAATCCAGAGCTGAGATAGCTTAGGTTTAAGATAGTATCAGTCTGTAAAAACACTTAATATCGTAAAATTAAAGGCTATATTTTAATATATTTGTGACTTATTCATACAAAACCTACACCTAGCAAGAACTCTATTGCACACTGGAATGCATTTTACATGTTATACTAGCACCCGATACTTCGGCACTATTGCAAGCGCCATTTTCACGGATATACTTTACATTAGGTACCTGGTTAATGTCCCGTATGCAATAGAAGTTACAGTGACCATATCAGGTTAATATCTAATGAAAATATTAAAGAAGATGATTTTACTTAAGAACATTAAAAGTAGTGCACCACGGTTCCACTCGTTTTAAATCAGCAGAAATCCAAGGTTTCCGCATATAGCTCAATCGGGAAAGAGTCATAATTTTATGTTTTTGGGTATATCGTCCATTGCCACGTGCCCGAGGTATTGAGAAACTCAATACCTACTTTCATCCCGCCGGCAGAGAAGCTACCCCCGGACACTAACTCCCCTGGCCCACCTGGAAGGCTCTTAATAGAATGCGAACCCACGTTGGCAGATTCAAAGATAATATGTCCGAGTGGGGTTACATTGACACTAAAGAAAACCAGTGTGAATGTAGCTTATCACCACAAACCATCAGCCACATGATGTCATGTCCGGGTTGCTCAGAGTTGTGCACTTTAGATGACGTGTACGAGGCGAGGCCAAATGCGATTCGCGTCGCAGAGCAATGGGCCAAGACAATATAATCATCATAGTGTTGCCCATCGACACGAGAAGAAGAAGAAGCCAGGTGCCCTGGGTTGCACTCGAGAGAATTGCCCCATGGCACCGGCATGACTTTGGCCACCTATGCGACCTCTGTCGGATGTTTCCGTAGGTAATAAACGAGCTATTAGGCGTAAAAATATTTGTGTAAAGCGGATCACTACTCTCTGAGGCTAGCGCGTATAAACCAACTCCTCACATCTATAATACTATGTCAATTTAGTTTGTTCTTTTAATTTGTTCGCACTCAGTTTCAGTGACAAAATTTCTCCCTTTTGGGTTGACAGTAAACATTGTACAGAATTAGCTTGTATTATTTTTCGATCTCAGTGAAACTAAACTTATCCAACTTCATATTAATCTTATATTATCTACCTACATACTCAATACACGGTATGTATCTACACTTATATATAGGAGATAATTATACATATGAATTAGAGATTAAAATACTGCTTATAAGTAAAGTAAGCTAAATAATCATGTCTAAGTAGGTATGTCATGTAAAAATTTTTATCAATGTATTGTATGGAATTAAAGACGCACACAAAATATGCTTTACAGTTCCAGTTAGCAAACTAAGCTATAAAATTAAGATATAAGTGTTATATATTTCTTTTGTAAAATAATTATTACCTACCTATAATCCTATATTAGTATTAATTATCTTAGAAAAACAGAACCTACATTCCAGAGATGGTTTAATTATTTTCATCGGTCAGCGAGCGATGCGAACATGAGGTAAGCAATACCAAAAAAGTGTTGTTCATATTTCTTATTAATTACGGATCGGAGGTTAGTATTCAGGTGATTAGCAACTGAAATGTGTATTACTGTAACGTATTCAGTTAGTATAGTTGTGGGTCCATACAAATTTGTGGTGTTAGTGCGTCCAAACAGGCTTGTGTAGCATCATATTGGTCAACATTATGTTGGTTATATCTAGGAGGATGGTTGTGACCACCGAGGACGTTAATCACGAAGTCTTCTACTGTATGTACTTTAGCGCGGCAGCCGCGGCTGTGGTGAGAAGAACAGACCCAATGACGCTTTGTTCCCAAATTGTGCTTCAGACAGTAAGAATATCCACCGACTACCAATTGCTTTGCTCCGCGATTCGATGAGATGTATTGAGCTTCTGAAAATTTAAAGGAAACAATTGTTACGTAAATGTACGAAATATTTGTGTAATTTATTCTAACTTACGACGAATGTAGGATATGTATACATAAAATAAATGAAAAAACTGTGCATATACTTATGTTATATTAGATTAGAATAATCTTTATTATACCTATTAGAAATAAGAGAAAAAATATATAGATATACTAAGTACAATGGACGGCTTATCGCTAAAAAACAATACCTTACAGGCTTATTAATAAGAGGAGGAAGACAGAGCGACATAACATAAACGTTTATTGTCACGAACGATATTTACCTACTTAGCTTATATAATCACATATTTTGCTATGGAAACGATTTTAATAGGGACTCCCAAACCTAGAAAGAAGTTTTTACTTTAGGCGAGTGTAGGTACATCATACGAGTAGGATGAAGTCATGAGATCATTTTTATTTTCGGTTATAATATTCTAACAAGAACTAATATTTATTCATTAGATTACTTAAAACTTTTAAAATTTAATAAGAGAAGACAGTAATTTTCCGGTAAGCTTGTCGCTGCACACGGACCACCGGAACTGTAGATCACCGGCCACAGGTGGCTGTCGCGATCTTCCTGCTTTGTTTGTGGATGGTTCTAGCTACGCGCCGTGGCGTTTGTGGCCCTTGTGTGTACACTATCTGTATCTGTGGAAATTTAGAGATATAGAGTCCACTATTGTGTATTCACAATAATGGAATCTAGATCTCTGGATTTCTGGATGGTTACAAATTTTGTGCCAACAGTAAACACTTCTTCATCACACTTAATGGTTATGATTACTGTTTATTTTAACAATCTCATCGCATACTGTGTACAAGACAGCTCGACACCCTTTGTTGTGGTTTGGTGCACAACGCCATCTCTTTTTGATACCACTCGACAGGTGGTATCCGTATCTGTAGCCGGATAATTCAATTATTTCCCCACCTCTAGATGTCTTCGCAAACATGGGACCTAGAACATTACGTTTTTTTAATAAAAAAAGAAACGGTTATGCCAAAACCCGCGTAATAAAATGTAAACATATATTTAATATTTTTTTAAGAACACTATTTTATATTTCAGAGTGACTTCTATGCATGAAACTTTCCAGTAAAGAAAAATAATAAAAACTATAAATAATAATTTACGAGTAGGTAGGTAAGTATACACCTATGCTTTTCGCGCTATGCTACCAAGCAGATATTCTTGGCTTTTCCTAATTTCATGGTTGTGTACATTTTTTATCTTGATAACCACGTCATCTTTGATCAACAACATAGCTTTCCATCCTTTGTGTGGTTAGTAGCACAACGCCATAGACTTTTCGGGTCCCGTGTTCGGTGATGGCAAAACCTATATCCCTTTATTATCATTACCCGAAGTCCTTTGAAAGATAACCTAATGAATACCTGAAATAAAATAAAAACAATTAATATAGAACTAATTGCCTTTATTTATCAAAACTTTAGTCGCATAATGTGCTATGTCCCTTATATCAAATGCTATTTTGATTTGACAGAATATAATTAGATCGAAAGTTGATTATTCAACTTTCGAGCTAATTACGTTAGCATTTCCTTATGGAAATGCTAACGTTATTTTATTAATAATCTTCTGTATGGCCTATGAATGGAGAAAGGACCTAATAAAGTAGATAGCCAGACGCGCAACTACTGGCACAACACTACCAAACACTACTGTGCATATCTATGGTGTCTCACGCGACTTCAATGTTACGAATAAATGCTGAAGAAATTAAAAAAAACTGAAGACAAAAACTTTATCTTATGGAAAATATAACTAATGACTAGGCGGAATGGTCGAAAAACTTTAGCCTGCCCATAATTGGGCGAAGAGGAAAAAAATACGGATGAATAACAGCGATTGTCATACTTATCATAACTGTCAACTCACTCAACTTCCGCTCTCAACTTACCTCTCCAATGAACTTTGGACTTGGGTTTATTGCGGAGTGCGTGGCTGGTTGGTTGCCTTTTAGGTTACCTCTGGCGCTGGGCAAAAATCGAGGCCCAAACGCTCCATTGCAATACCGAACAACTGTTCCTTGTCCGCACCGCGAACTAGTTCAAAGTAACTAGTTCAAAAAATCAAGCATTACCTTGACATTGGAGAAATCATCGATGAACATCGATGGAGCCACATTTTTAAAGAAATAAGAAGAAGTACCTCTCCAATATATCAAGCGCTCGGCTCGTCGTATAATTATAAATATGTTTAGTGAAAAGTGAACCCCAAAAATTACAATTACTTAAGAAAGTGTTTTAAATAAATTTTAATTTTTTCTGTTCGCATTTTATTACGCGGCTTTTAACATAACCGATTTAAATTTCAGAGTGACTTCTATGCATTAACATTACCAATAAAGAATAATAATTAAAACTAAAAAATAATTGATATGCTTCCTATAAAAATCTATTTGTATTTTTCTTTCTCCACCAATGCCTACCCTTTTGTTCTTCAATTCTAATCTTTCTACTTGTCCAAAGTTTGCCTGTAAGAAATCACTTTTTTGTGATAAAGGCCGCTATTTGTAAATATTTAAACTTGGATATTTTATGATGTAAGTATGTTGTATTGTACACTAAAGTTTTATTCTATTCTATTCTTCCTATCTGCTTGATATTTTCAACTTAATGGTTGTGTACATTGTTTATCTCGACAACTACGTCATCTATGATCAACAACCTAGCTTTGCATCCCCTTGCGTGGTTAGTGGCACATGTCCATCGACTTCTAGGACCCTTTGTCCGTTGATGACTAAATCTATTTCCCTCTATTACAATTATTCGACCTCCTTTCAATGACGTTGAGTAATAAATACCTGGAATATAGAAAGCAATGAATATATAATGAATTCTCCTTATCAAAACTCTTTTCGTATAATGTAATGTTTGTAATGTTACTAATATCAGAGACTATGAAATTAATTTCCTTTTTTTACTTTCATAGTCTCTGCTAAAATGTTTACTTTTATTTGAGGTTATTATTTTTGTGCCAATGCTGTCGTGTGTATTTTCTCTATTCCCTATGAATATAGAAACGACATATTAAAGTAGATATATATATACCTCTATCTTTTCTACAGTATCGATGACTTGAGCATATGAAATAATACAATGACGTCGCATGCAACAACATACGAGTATATTGTAGGTATTATCATTGATGCAATTATTTGACGTAACAGATACATAAGGTGGGTGTAGATGGACAGGCTGGTAAAGGTCGACCCAGGTGGAAGTACTTCGATCACATCGGATGTTTTGGCAAAAAGCCAGGTTAAGAGTAAGTACCCGTAACCGGAGAACATTAGACCTAAAACAATAAGTTTTAAAATGAAATAAAATCGGTTAGATATACATAAACTCGCGTACTAAAATGTGAACATAAATTTAACATTCTTTTAAGAATTTTAGTGTGATTTCTATGCATGAACATTTCTTATAAAGAAACAATAAAAACTAAAAACAATCATTTTGGTAGGTAAGTACCTCCTATGCTTCCTATTCTGCTTGATTTTTCCTAAATTAATGGTCGTGTCTATTGTTTATCTTGATAACCATGTCACCTATGGTTAACAACATAGCTTTACATCCTTTAGTGGCACATTGCCATCGGCTTTTAAGACCTCGTGTCCGGTGATGGCAAAATCTATACCCCTCTTTTACCAATATTCGACGTCCTTTCACTGATGTAGAGTAAGAAATATCTAAAATTAGAAAAACATTTACTATGGAATTAATTCCCCTTATAAACCCATGAGTAATATGTAAGTGTTATTGGTTCCATCCAAATTTGTAAATGAATTTTCGTAACCAACCACGAACATTGATTTTGAAATGGAATTATTTTCTCTATTCGTTACTAGTTACTTAAAAAAGAATCGCATAAGTTTTTCGTAATTTTAAATACAAATAAAGTTATTTTCAAAATTGTTTATAAAAGAAAATTTGAAAAAAAAGCTGTTCGCATTTCATTACGCGAGTTTCTGCATAAGCATTTTATTTGGAATTTGACGGTGACTTCTATGCATGAACATTTCCAATAAAGAAGAATAACAAAAACTAAAACAATCATGGGCAGGTGAGTAGCTAGGTCGTACCTATGCTTCCCGTTTGCTTGATATTTTCTAAATTAATGGTTCTGTCTGCGTCGATTTGGTTAGGCCCCTTCCGTGGCGAGCTCCAGAGAGCGTCCCTTTGCCGGGCCGCCGTAGCTTTACAGACTCTGCCTAACTGGTGGCCTAGTTAAGGCGAAGAAGAAACACCGTGGAGGTTTAGTGGGTACTCTGGGCCGGTCTCCATCTCAAGGGCCGGGAGTCCCACACAAAGCTGTCCCGCTGACCCCGCAGCGGGGAGGCGAAGTGCCTAAATGCATTCCCAAACACGTAAAAAAACTATTAATATATATATAGTTATATATATTAATAGTTATTATTATTATTAATATTAGTATATATAGTACATTGTTTATCCTGATAACCACGTTATCTATGAACAACACCATAGCTTTGCAACCTTTTTTGTGGTGAGTGGCACATCGCCAACGACTTCTAGGACCCTGTGTACGGTGACGGCAAAACCTATGTCCCTCTATTACCATTATTTGACCTCCTTTTATTGATGTTGCGTAGTGAATATCTGAAATAAAGAAATAATTAATTCCCAAATATTCCGTAGGTAATTTGTTAAAACAGGATGCCCCCCAACTAAAACCCAAACGACGGCCTCGAAAAATTAAAAAGTACATGTTGGTAGTCCCTGTATTGAACTTGGAAAGAATTCACCTATTCTATGCTTGCTTGGCCGGTTTTTTTTAGTAAGGATCGTGCGCGAGTCCGAGTCGCATTTGGCCGGTTTTGGTTGTTCAATTCTATTGTGTGTATCTTGTGCTGTGTGTATCTTATCTGTGTGTATCTTCTGTAAGGACAAAATAAACTATCTACAGCTATAGATAACTTTTTTACACTTACTCCGACTACAGACTACAGAGATTCTGTTTAGTTGTCTCTCACATCTATCCTGGTTGTTAGAATTTTGGTTTGAATTACCGCGTGGTTACAAAATTACTGGTAAAGTGCGAATGTGTAATAATTGGACACGGTAGGTGGCGCTGCAGTCAATTTATAAATTCCGTTTATAAATTTGTTTGTCACTAAACTACTCCGCAACAGATTTTAATGAAATACCTACATATAGTGTTTGGATAGTTTTAAGGAAAGTTTAAATTTATAATTAGACCCGGACCTACCAACTTATGTTAATTTATCAAAGAAAAAAAATAATCACCACCTATTTTGCGTGGTGCCTGGAAATTATACTCATTGCCGATGAAACAGCTCGTATTCTATACAATTCCTAGGCATTGTGTACATTACCTAGGTAAAGTATGTAATGGACAATAACAGTCATAATATTTCCTACATTGTCCGTGAATCGAACATGAGATTTTGACAGCACAGGGTCACATAACTACAAAACAGGTTGTACATTACGCTATAGAATAATGTTTGGAATACTACCTAAAGAAATACCTGAGATGAAAACCAAAACCAAAAACTTCTTACTAGTTCCATGGGACAAAATGTCAGTGTCACTAGTGAGAATATACCAAAAAAACGGTATATAATCTATTTCACATACTAAGGGTCCGGTGACGATAGGTATTAGTCGTACGTAATACTGCGGCCACACACTCACTTTGTACAGTGAGAGTTCACCAGTGATTAATCACTGCATATTATTATAATGTGACAAGCGGGTACCTATCTTAATCCCGAATTTTAATATTCCGAAAACGTTTGGAATTTTTTTCATAATCCCGTTTTTACAAATTCCGAAGTTTTGTTTGCCATATAATCGCAACTCCGAATTTCATTTGCTCATTTATTAATTTTTTAATTTATCATTTATTAATTTATTAATATGTACGACGTTTTAGAATCCAGACGAATGAGTTCCAGACACACGAAATCTAAATGCACAAAATCCAGATGACTGTAATCCATATGCACGAAAGCCCAATTTTTAAAATACAAAATTTTGAAATACAGGTTATTGATATCCAGACAAACAATATCCAGATTTTTATAATCAAGATTTTTTAAATTAAAATAAACGATATCCAGAAAAACTAAATCCTTTTATATTAAATAAATAAATAAATTATTAAATGTTTGCAATTTTGTTCGGTATTTTAGTCATCTGGCAACATAAATCAGTTTATTTATTTAAAATAACTAGAAAAAGGAGTAGCTATATCTCTTACCCAAATTACTACCTAAATTTTCCTTAATAATTAATTAATTACACGGTGTCACGGGGATCATGCATTATAACTGAAGTACGTGTCAATTGAACTCATTTACAATTTATTGATACTTTTGTTTAAAATGTCTGATAAATTGGCAGATTAATTTAAATCAAACAAAGGTGGTTTAAAATTGTTCTATCAGGGATATAGCTACGAAAAAAATAAGCTATTTAAGAATCGTTTCTACTGGAACTGTGAATATAGGAAACATGAAATTTATAAGTGTAAAGCTTCAGCAGTAAGTACAGAAAACGAAGTGAATAATCAAATGCACTATGTAGAACACTTAAAATATGAACATAATTATGAACCCGACCGAAAAATTAAAACAGGATGCTAAAACTGGTCTAAAAGTGTGTCAAATATTGCAGAATAATCAATCTCGCTGCAGTAAACCTGTGTTAGCCAATTTGCCGTCAAAGCCAGCTCTCAAGCAAATTATCTATAGAGCGAAATCCAAAGTACCTTCAAAGATTGAACCAAAGGACATTATTTTTGAAATAGATGAAAATGAAGCCACAATAAACAACGAAAAATTCATATAACACAAATAAAAGAATAATATTGTTATCAAATAAAAATCTGATGAAGTTATTAGAAGCCGCAGGGTACTGGGTACTTGATGGTACTTTTAAGATAGTTCCAACGATTTTCCAACAACTTTATACCATACACGGAAATATTGCAATAACAGGAAATAAAACAAAAATATTTCCTCTTTTGTATTGTTTGTGTACAAACAAAAACAGAAAGGCATATGATTTTATGTTCGAATTACTTAACGTGTATGGAACTGAGAATGATATGACATTAAGTCCCAAAATATGTATTTTGGACTTCGAAAAGGCATCGATTCACAGTTTGAAAAATATTTATGAAATTGTCATATTACACGGTTGTCACTTTCACCTGGGACAAATTTAGTATCGTCAAATACAAACTCGAGGATTGACACAAAGATACGCAACAGACTTAACTTTCAGAGACGAAGTTAAGTGTATTCTAGCACTTATTTTCTTATCAGCTAATGAAATTCCATATTATTTCCATAAACTATTGGAAGAATTACAACAACCTATCTGTAATAGGCAAATAAAACAATAAATTTACTGACAGGTAATTTTTATTTTCACGCCATAGTAAAGATATAGCAAACTGGTTCGACAAAAACTATATATCTGGCACTTGCAGCGCACTAGCAAAATATACTCCTGAGTTTTGAGGTTGCGAAATAGTAAATAGAATGGAAATTCCCCGAACTCAAAATTCAGCAGAAGCATGGCACAATCATATAAATCAAGTAATAGACAAGAAAAAGCCAGGTTTTTACCTGCTTCTTCGTGAATTAATTAAAGAAACGATTATAATAGAATCTGATATAGAAAAAAATGATACTAGGTGAACCACAAGAGAAAAAGAGGAAAAAGTACATACAAAAGAAGGAAAAGCAGAAACTTATAAAAATAAAGGAAATTTAAGTGAAATTTTTAAAACCATCTCAAAACTCATGATCGACTCTTCTCAAGACCAGGAGGCTGGTTACTTTTTAGCTCAAAGAATAAGCATTGCCATACAACGTCGCAATGCTGCCAGCCTTCTGCCAGTGCCAACATTGCCAGTCGGCGACGAGGCGGAGGAGTTCTTTGACGCCTGTATATAGTGTAGATATTAATGTGTATAGTATGGTTTGTAGTAAGTGTAAATAGTATTTTCGTATCTTATTAGGTATGTAGTCAGTGAAATTAAATATTTAAAAGAAATTTCTAAATTACTTACTGTACACAACGTAATAAATGAATCGTATAAATTTACTGAGTTTTACTATACCTGCTTGTCCAAGTTTTGATCAGGAATTAGACTTTTTTTAATGAAACCTAGCTAGATCGTTTTATCGGCCCCAAAACCCATGTAGGTATACCAAATTTCATAAAAATCGTTTCGACTGTTTCCGAGATTCCAATTATCTACTTACAAGAATAAAATAGCTCGTTCAAAAGTAGGTTTAGTTAGATAAATAATATCATTTAGACCTAAAAATAATTGAGGCTTATTAAATTTTGTTAATAGTGTAGGATAGTTTAGTAATAATTCTGGAAATTGTTAGCATGGGAAACAAAAAATAATATTATGTAGGTATTGCAATAGTTTAGCTGGAACACGATTGTATGGGAACCAAATAAAAAGATTATGAAAATCTGGCAATAGTTTATCAGGAATATGATTGTATGGGAACTAAATAAAAAGATTTGGTAATAGTTTACTTGAGAATCTGGTATAACTATATCTGGATTATGAGAATATGGGAAACAAAAAAATACTTTTAGAAAATTTGGTTTTGCACCTGGAAATTGATTCATCTGGGAAATTAATAAGGGAATTAGAAATAAAAGTTGTCTTTCATTACATCTGTCTTTTTAAAGTTCTACCAACCGTTTTCGGGGTTTTAAGATTCGGGTAACAGAAATTCGAGATTTCAATAGGTTACCGTGACAAGCATATAATGGAGCTAAGGCATAACGTAAGTAACATTACAACATTTTTTTGGAAGCGCGTGACGTCTTATGCTTCAAATGCTTACATGACGGTATATATCAAGCCTAGCCACCATAAATATATTGGGACAATGCACACAACGCCACCTAGTCTCAAACTAAGCAGATCTTGTCGTATGACTAGGTACTAGATTAACTGATATACTTAAAAATATTTTTTTTTGTAAATACACACATATTATACATAGGAAACACCCAGACTTCGGCACAAATGTATGTGTCATCACACAAAGTTTGTCCTGAATGGGAATCGAACCCGGCGTCGAAAGTGGATGCACTACCGACTTCCAAGATTCCAGACGAGTATCATTGATGCTGACTGTATAAGATTTCACACTTTTTGAGAAATCTTTTTAAAAAACAAAACTTTTTTCTGTTCGCATTTTATTATGCGGGGGTTTGCATACCTAACCATTCCGAATTTGACGGTGACTTCTGTGCATGAACATTTCTAATAGAGAAAATAATAGAAACTAAAAACAATCATATGGGTAGGTAAGTATACACCTATGCTTCCTATCTGTTTGATATTTACCAAATTAATGGTTGTGTACATTGTTTATCTTTATAACTTCGTCATCTATGATCAACACCATAGCTTTGCATCCCCTTGAGTGGTTAGTGGCACATCGCCATCGACTTCTAGGACCGTTTGTCAAGTGATGGCAAAACCTTTGACCCTCTATTACCATTATTTGACCTCCTTTCGATGATGTTGTGTAACGAATACCTGAAATATAAAAAAAAACAATGATAAATAACTAATGTGCTTTGGTCTCTTATAGCAAATATCATTTTAATTTGACATAGGTACATTAAGAACTGTGGCAGTTTTTCTTATAATTTGTACGGTTAGCGTGTCATAAATATTTTTTAAATATTAGACTTTTGAATTATACTTTCGTTTTTTTTAATAAAAATTATAATGTATGTGCGTACTTTTACATTTAACGTGTTTTGTAATGTCTTGTCTTGCAGCAATACATGTTTATAAGCATGCCTCCACCATGCCGAAGCTGTCCCGCTGATCCCGCAGCGGGGAGCCGAAGTGCCTAAGTACATTCCCAAACACGTAAAAAAACCAGTAATATATATACATTAATGGTTGTGTATATTGTTTATCCTGATAACCACGTTATCTATGAACAACGCCATAGCTTTGCATCCTTTTGTATGGTGAGTGGCACATCGCCAACGACTTCTAGAACCCTGTGTACGGTGACGGCCAAATCTATACCCCTCTATTACCATTATTTGACCTCCTTTTATTGATGTTGCGTAGTGAATATCTGAAATAAAGAAACAATAAATTCCCAAATATTCCGTAGGTAATTTCTTAAAACAGGTTCCCCCCCCCCCACTAAAACCCAAACGACGGGCTCGAAAAAACATGTTGGTAGTCCATGTATTGAATTTGGAAAGAAAACTATAGTGGATCAGACAACTTTGTTAGTTCAGAACTACGGAACCTTATTATGCGTGGCCTCACATGCCCTTGCCCGTTTTTTTTATAGTAAGGAACTGTTCGTGCGCGAATCCGAGTTGCACTTGGCCGGTTTTTGTTCCTTTTTCGTTTCAATTCTATTGTGTGTATCTTGTGCTGTGTGTATCTTATCTGTGTGTATCTTATGTTGTGTATATTCTGTAAGGACAAAATAAACTACCTACAGCTGTAGATAACTTTCCTACACTTACTCCGACTACAGACTACAGAGATTCTGTTTAGTGGTCTCTGACATCTATCCTGGTTGTTAGAATGTTGGTTTGAATTAGCGCGTGGTTACAAAATTACTGGTGAAGTGCGAATGTGTAATAATTGGACACGGTAGGTGGCGCTGCAGTCCATTTATAAATTCCGTTTATAATTTGTTTATCACTAAACTACTCCGCAACGGCTGGAACGATTTTAATGAAAGTTTAAATTTATAATTAGACCCGGACCTACCAACTTATGTTATTTTATCAAAGAAAAAAAATAATCACCATCTATTTTGCGTGGTGCCTGGAAATTATACTCATTGCCGATGAAACAGCACGTATTCTATACAATTCCTAGGCATTGTGTACGTTACCTAGGTAAAGTATGTAATGGACAATAACAGTCGTAATATTTCCTACATTGTCCGTGAATCGAACATGAGATTTTGACAGCACAGGGTCACGTAACTACAAAACAGGTTGTACATTACGCTATAGAATAATGTTTGAAATACTACCTAAAGAAATACCTGAGATGAAAAACAAAACGAAAAACTTCTTACTAGTTCCATGGGACAAAATGACAGTGTCACTAGTGAGAATGTACCAAAAAAACGGTATATAATCTATTTCACATACTAAGGGTCCGGTGACGATAGGTATTAGTCGTACGTAATACTGCGGCCACACACTCACTTTGTACAGTGAGAGTTCACCAGTGATTAATCACTGCATATTATTATATAATGTGACAAGCATATAATGTAGCTAAGGCATAACGTAAGTAACATTACAACCTTTTTTTGGAAACGCGTGACATCTTATGCTTCAAATGCTTACATGACGGTATATTTCAAGCCTATCCACTCGTAGTGCGCTAATAGCGCGTAAGCGCGCCCTAGACCATAGGGCAAACGTCACGCGTACTCTTCCTATCTCAAAAATACTATAATATCTTGGCATAGTAAATAAATAAATAAATATGTTAGGACAATGCACACAACGCCACCTGGTCTCATATTAAGCAGATCTTGTCATATGACTACTAGATTAACTGATATAAATACTTAAATACATTTTTTTGTAAATACATACATATTATACATAGGAAACACCCAGACTTCGACACGAATGTATGTGTCATCACACAAAGTTTGTCCTGAACGGGAATCGAACCCGAGACTCCGACGTCGAAAGCCACCGACCACGCCACCGAAGCAGTGGATCGAATGTTAAATTAGTTCACTGATTCCAAAACGGTTGAGAAATAAGTATTATTCCAACTCTAACAAGGACTTCAACATTCCAAACGAGTATCATAGATGGTGACTGTATAAGATTCTCTTTTTGAGAAATCTTTTTAAAAACCATTTTTTTTCTGTTCGCATTTTATTAAGCGGGGTTTTGCATTCCATTCCGAATTTGACGGTGACTTCTGTGCATGAACATTTCTAATAGAGAAAATAATAGAAACTAAAAACAATCATATGGGTAGGTAAGTATACACTATGCTTCCTATCTGTTTGATATTTACCAAATTAATGGTTGTGTACATTGTTTATCTTTATAACTTCGTCATCTATGATCAACACCATAGCTTTGCATCCTTTTGACTGGTTAGTGGCACATCGCCATCGACTTCTAGGACCGTTTGTCAGGTGATGGCAAAACCTTTGTCCCTCTATTACCATTATTTGACCTCCTTTCGATGACGTTGTGTAACGAATACCTGAAATATTAAAAAAAAAAGAATAATAAAGAACTAATGTGTTTTGGTCTCTTATATCAAATCATTTTGATTTGGTATATTGGTACATTGGTACATTGTGAACAGTTTTTCTTATAATTTGTACGGTTAGCATGTCATAACATATTTTTAAATATTAGACTTTTAAATTATACTTTGGGTTTTTTTCATAGAAATTATAATGTATGTCCGTACTTTTACATTTGACGTGTTATGTAATGTCTTGCAGCTTATCAAGATATGTTTATAGTATACCTAAAAATAAAAAGACGTGTATAAATGACATCGCATTCGTCAGTTTTAACCGTTATCTTCGGCCATATATGGGGCGTTCAATTTAAGAATTTGCCCTCCCCTATACCCTACTGCAAGGAATGTATAATTGAATTACAAGTTGTTCGCTAACAACGCGCGGACACATCGCCAGCTTTATTCCTTTGATGTAACCGACACATGACGCCCAAATACGAACGTTAGAGCCAATGCTATTATAATTATTATTTACTCTAGATCCACACGTTGACGTTGGGCCCATATGCGTTTCGGCTCACGTGTGAAACCGCCAGTAAAAGTTAAATTTTTTCTATTTGCATTTTTTGACGCAGGTTTTTGCAGAACCATTTTTAATTTGAGAGTGACTTTTATCCTTAAACATTTCCAATAAAAAAAAATATAGAAAATAAAATCATTTAAGTAAACACCAATGCTTCCTATCTTGATATTATATGCTTGATATTTCCCAACTCAATGGTTGTGTACATTGTTTATCTCGACAACTACGTCATCTATGATACACAACCTAGCTTTGCATCCCCTTGCGTGGTTAGTGGCACATGTCATTCCTTCATTATAATTATTCGACCTCCTCTCAAAGATGTTTTATATTATTAATAATATAAAACAATTAATTAACAATTAATACAATTAATACCTGAAATAAAAAAGGTACTTAATTAAAATTAAATAATTACCCGTATTCTATGATTTTTTTATAAGTTAGATATGTTACCTTCATAATAACTGACACTCAAAATCTGATCCCGCACAACCAGCCAATTTATACTACGTTATGAATGACTTATTATGATAAAACATAGAACGAATTGCCCCTTTACGAGTCTTCACAAGGCGTGCTCGAGTGTTTTTAAATATGTAATATCATTTCCCGTATTGATCAATAGTCTCGTAACATAATGTACAAAAACCGCATCAAAATCCGCGCTGCGTAGTTTATAAGATCCAAGCATACATACGGACGGACAGACTTTGTTTTTAATAATGTTATGATGATAGTGATACGCATCCAAGATTTATAGTTTGTTATGACAGTTAACTCTTGACGTGACGCTTAATCGATAAAATGGGTGTAAGCTTTTACTTTTCTGTCTATATTTTGTCATGTATAGTGTCTATTCTCTATGAATGCAGAAAGGACATAATAAAATAGATAACTTTTCTACAGTATAATAACTTTTAAACCTTGGTCACCTTAAACAAGACAATGACAAGTTCATGGATGGTAACTCAGTCTTAAGATGCGCGATCAATCAGTCCAGCACGCAGCACATGCAGACAGCAACCGTAAGTTAACTGTCATTGTGTGTGTCATTTATGCAATTATTAGGCTAGCTAGCTTAGCTATTAGGCTAGTCCAAGCCCGTCCCAGCACACAGGCGGGGCATAGGCTTGTGCAGTCCATCCACAGCGGGTGTTCTTTTATGGCCGGTCGGATAGTTCCCAAATTAATGGTTGTGTACATTGTTTATCTTGACAACCACGTCATCTATGATCATCACCATAGCTCTGCATCCTTTTGTGTGGTAAGTGGCACATTTCCATCGACTTTTATGACCCTGTGTCCGGTGATGGCAAATTCTATATCCCTCTATCACTATTATCCGACCTCCTTTCAATGATGTTGAGTAATGAATACCTGCAATAAAAACAATTTATATAGATTAATTTCCCTTATGTATCAAAGCTCTAGTTGCATAGTGTGCATTGTCCCTTATATCAAAAGTCATGACAGATTAAGAGAAAACAGATTAATAGCGAAATGGGTGTAAAAAGCTAATATTAGTTATGAATAAGTTTGTTTTGGTTAGTTTTAGGGTACTATCAGCAAAAGCTGAAAAAAGTACCCTTATACGCCCGTCGTTCTCCGTCTGTCCGTCTGTACGTGTCACTTTTCAATCTGACACTGACATGCTGATAGTACCCTTGGAGCATTTCGCGATTGCGCGCTTAGCGTAACCGCACTCCAGCCTTGTTTGTCAATTCTGTCATGTGCGTCAACTCTATCATATCATAACAAGTATAGAACAAAGTCCCCCGTTCCCTATGTATGCTTAGATCTTTAAAACTATGCAACGGATTTTGATGCGATTTTACCAATAGATAGAGTGGTTCTCGAGGAAAGTTTTTGTGTATATAATTTGTCAAGCGGGCAAAGCCTACTTCTCTATAAATAGAGAAAGGAAATAACAGCTCCTGGCAAAACAGAAGCAACATACAGTGGGTGCGGATGAACAGGCAGGTAAGGGTAGCTACATACATAAGCGGGCCGGCATTAATCGGCAAGGCCGGGCGGTAAAATCGAATATATGTAGATGAATGTTCGGGAATCACAAACCGCTCGGCTGCCGCACATTACCACTCGGCTTGGTAGTTGCTAAACACAGCGAGCCGGCATCAATCGGCAAAGCCGGACGGTAAAATCGAATATATATATGTAGATGAATGTTCGGGAAGCATAAGCCGCTCGGCTGCCGCATATTATCACTCGGCTTGGCAACTGCCGACTTATGCCAGTTGGCTTGCGACATTCGAGACGATACTGCGTGGAGGACCCGCGCGCGACGCCCTAATGAAAACCGAATTGTGCCGATCGGCACAAGCCGAACGTAATTTAGTAGTTGCTTTGGGTTGGCTTTTTCATTCTGCAGTACTGCCGAATGGAATGATGTGTGAACCGAATGAACAACGCGATCGGCACTAGCCGATTGAAGTCGAACAAGTGCAGTAATTGCTTCGGGTCGGCTTTGTTGTTCGATAAATACTGCCGAACCGACAATGCCGGCCCGCTTATGTGTGTAGCTACCCTAAGAGTCCACCCTGACGGCCGTACTTCGATAACATCGTATATATTGTATCAAAAGGCCAACTTAAAAGTTTAGGTTGTCATACGAGCATCTATTGTAACAGTAGTCGTTACGGGTAGTTATAGCCCTATAAAACAAAATCTAACTGGTCTAACGCATAGGGGTATGCATTTCTCGTGGGTTTGGTTTAACTACAGAACTTCGATATCACCTATGGGTTGTGGACGTCAGATGGAAGTCGCTTTACGGGAAATATCGAAGTTCAACTGAATCGCATTTAGACTGGCAAGCCGACCCTAGCTGGGTCGGAAAAAGGCTCGTGGATGACGACTGACGAATAAATATGAAAACATCTTGACCGATTTAATAAATGCTTTTGCTCTCAATACATTATACCTGAGTAACATTATAGACTATATTTACAACTAAGTTTACCACGTGATATACTCGTATAATGTACCGGAGGCATCGTTTAATCGTTACCAATTCCCACGGGAACACGTACCCAGGATAAAAAGTAGCCTACAGCACTCAGGGATAATACAGCTACATAATTATTGAAAGAATAATCAAACTTTAACATCCGTTAGAAGTTACTGAGCGAATTTATTATTAAAAAAAAACAATCTCTTTGTAATATTAGTTTATACTAGAATAAAATGCTAGCCGTCACCTTTAGGGCCCCTGCGACCTCGCCTGCTGGTGGCGCACCTGCTGATCAACGGACGAGGCTCGTTAATTTACGGTACCTATGGAGTGTCTTCGGCCCCTACGTGGGTACCAGGTGGTACAACAGTGTTGGTCCGGGGGGGTACCACCTTGCAGCTGTGCTAAAGCCCTCCAAGTAACCCAGCCCAGGCTGGGTTTCGTTAGGGGTTCAGCAGCTGGGCGATGGCACCCAGGCACCCGAAGCGATGTATAGTGCAGCAGGCATGCGACCAGTGCGGGCGAAGCGGAATCTAGTGTGGGTGGTGTGGATCAATTCGCCGGCCAGAGAGACCCTTAGCAACGGCGTTGCCGCGGCCGCCCGCAACACAGTCATGGGGCCCGCCTGGGACCAACCACCCCAGGAGGCTGCCCCACATGTTGCGCATAATCCTGCTGTGGGATCGCCGCTCCGGTTGGTAACCGGTGTGGGGTAGCGGCGGCCTTGCATCAGGGGGGTTTGGGAGCCCTTCCGTCCGACGGGTCGGCTACGACCTAACCATACGGTTCTTGACGAAGCTAGCTCCTGCGCTTGGTCACTTACTGTTGCACCAAATGTCGCCCTGTCTTCACGCTTCTTCTTCATATTATCACCAATGAAGGGCAACCTTTACATCCTTGGCATAGACGTTCGTCGAGAGTTCAATAATAAAAACTACATCGAAAGATGTATAGGGCTAGCTTCGCGGAAACTAGGAATACTGAATAAGGTAAAGCGATTCTTTACACCGCACCAGAGGTGTCTGCTGTACAAGACGCAGATTAGACCCTGCGTCGAATACTGCTCTCACCTCTGGAACGGCTCCGCGAAGTATTTGCTGGACGCTCTCGACGCTATGCAACGACGGGCTATCCGTATTATAGATTGTCCCGAGGTAACGGGAAGCATTGAGCCGCTAGCTCAGCGCCGAACAATAGCTTAATAAAAATATTTATCACGGCGAGTGTTCTGAAGAGCTCTTCAATCTGATCCCACCCTCTTCCTTCCGATACCGAACAACGCGTGCCGGGCAGAGATGCCACTCCCACACAGTGGATAGCATGTTCGCGAGAACCGAACGTTTTAAATGTTCGTTTCTCTGCCGAACGATAGTGGCCTGGAACGCCCTGCCTGTGCACGTGTTTCCTCCCACATATAACCCTGGGTTCTTTAAGCGGAGCGTGAAGAGGCACATCAGTAGGTCGTCAAGTTGAGGGCCACTCTCTATAGTATTGTGTGCTGTGAGAGTGGCCCTTTCGCATGAAGCAGATATAGAAAAATAATTCTTTATTTTTCTATATCTGCTTCATGATATAAATTATGTATTGCATAGTTTTTTATCAAATTTGTAGGCTATCCTGCGAAAGGCGTAGCACGGCTTTTTTTTTTATATTTGCTTCGCCAAACTGACGAGTGGTAAGAGAGACGTCCTCTCTCGCCTACTTCTGTAGGCGAGAGAGGACGTCTCTCTTACCACTCCTCACCAAACCTTAAAATTATTAGAAATTGAATTACAACGGCTTCTCTCTATTGCTGCTCCATGGTTTACACTACAAAAATTTCGCCCCTAAAAAGTTGTATGATAGGAAAGTTAATTACAACGGCTTTTCTATATATCCGCTTCATGGTTTACAACTTCACACTACTAAAATCCTGTCTTCCCTTTATCATAAATTGATATAGCTTCCATAACATCTGGTGGGTCGTGATTGTGTAAATTTAAAATACGTATCAATTCATCGTCTATTGTATATACTGCAGCCTTGCAACTGTGTCTTGCTTCTATACAAAACCATCTTACTTAGACGCCTGACTCTAACTGCTTGCGGTATTTGTAGCCATTCAATATTAAAATGCTAGCTCCTCTAGAGCTCTTTGCGAAAGTGATACCTTAAACACAAATAAAAAAAAACGGTATTTGAGAAATTATAGTTTAGTAATTGTATAATTTTGTTTATTTAAGTCACACACACAGTCACTCACAATTTCACGTCCATATCCTCCAAAGAACTTTCTTCGCGTCCCTATTTTTTCTAATTTTTTCAATGCTGTTCCGCTCCTTTTTGTATGTAACGTAAAGTTATATAAGCCTATAAGGTTCCCCAATAAATGGATTATTCAACGAAAAAGACTTTTACAATTAGAACCAGTACCTAATGCCTGAGATTAGCGGGTTCAATCAAACAAACTTTTCAGCTTCATAATATTTATGATAAATTCCTACCGTTTACATAGCATCTGGTGGGTCGTGATTGTGTGAATTATGGACACTTATCAATATATCGTCTACTGTATGCACTGCAGCCTTGCAACGGTTTCTTGCTTCTGAACAAAACCATCTCACTTTCATTCCTGACTCTCGTTGCTTGAAGAACTTGTAGCCATTCAATATTAAAATGCGAGCTCCTCTAGAGCCATTTGCGAAAGTGATACCTGAGAGACAATTAAACATTTATTTTGAATGGTATTCGACCGATGATAAATAAATAAATAAATATTTTGGACATTATCACACAACATCATCGTCCAGCCTGAGATTAGCGCGTTCAATCAAACAAACTTTTCAGCTGTATAATATTTATAAGAAATTCGTACCGTTTACATAAAATCTGGTGGGTGATTGTGTGATTGATGGACACTTATCAATTCACCATCTACTGTATACACTGCAGCCTTGCAACGCTTTCTTCTTTGTGAACAATACCATCTCACTTTGACTCCGGACTCTAGTTGCTTGGAGAACTTGTAGCCATTCAACATTAAAATGCGAGCTCCTCTCGAGCCATATGCGAAAGTTATACCTGAGAGACAAATAAACATTTATTTTGATAACTGTATTATTTACAAGCTTCTTGTAAGAAAAAGCCACATTTCGTCTCACTCGATTCGATCCCCTATGTCAAAAAATGTATTAATAAGGACAAACATATAATTAAAAATATAAGATGTAGTACGCTTTAATGTACACAAAATATATCATTATGTCACACATGCCTTAAAAATTAAAATTCTTTCCACTCTCCCAGGAACTTTCCAGTCACATAATAAATCGGGCAATTCTGTCAATGCGTTCCTGTGCAAAACGGGAACGGGGAAACAAGACACCAGACTGTGCCGTGCCCTCTAATAAATAAATTTATTGTGACATTACAGATTACAGAAGTAAACGATTTCGCCAATGTTTTACCTCTCAGGTTTCTTTTCAATATGCGCCGTAACGTCCATAGACGGACGGGCGCGGGTGCGGGTTCGGGTTCGGGTTGACTAGAATGCCATTCGTTACTTAGGTACTTACTAACTTATTGTAAACGTGCGCATTTTTTGGCTATAACACATTTCCCCACTTCGAATATTGAATACTATATATAACCTAAACATTTAGGAAAAAAGCGGCATATACACACACCTGCCTTAGGGGCAATCTAGGGTGTAAAAGTTGACATGTTGACAATATTTTTTTTATAATTATATATATATAAGACAATATATATTTTATAATTATATTTATATAAGGCGTGTGGGCTAATAAGGACAATTTTTTAGATTGGCGGAGCGCGTGATCGTTTTTATCTAGATTTTCCCTGACGTTACTACGTGTGCAGCGCGATCAAGGAGATTTCTTAATTAGTTGGTTGGTAATCAGGGCCGCTATGCACCCAAGATTGCCTCTCGGCACATGTGTGGGCCTTAAATGTAGAACATTTCCTAATTACAGAGAGAGACACTTTGGAGGTTCATGGTTGTGATGTCCTTTAAAAGCAATTATCTCCTGTTCTACTGTAAATAGGGCTGCTTTGCATCCCTGTGTGTGATTACTACAATACCATCTCTCTTTGTGCGCATTCACTCTGTCTAAAAAACTTGTATCCATTTAAAATGATAACACGAGCCCCTCTGTAAGTTTGCGTGAAAATTGGACCTGGAAGTCAAAATACTAATTTAATAATAACATAGAAAGTATTATTTTATATTTAATAGAAAACACAAGTAATCGAAAAATCTCTGTTGTGGAGCAGACTTAAGGGCCCACTCACTAACAGATCACTTGCAGGCCGCCTTTTGATCGTCAGTTAGTTGATAAGCATGAAGTTGGCTACAAATTTAAGTACTGAATGGATTCAGGCGTCACCTGGCGAAAGTCCATGATAAAAACAATGGAAATTTTATGTTGAAATTTAAAAAAAAACTGTGCTGTCTCTTTGAGATAGTCTTGATAATGCCTCGTGAGTAGGCGAAACATATGTCGACGTTTAACATGTCTTCTATTTAGCGAAATTTCAACATAATTTTTAAATTTCAACAATTTTTTCATTGTTTTTACAAATTCAAGGCCTGACAGGCCGATATCCGCAGGCAGACCGCTTGCAAGCGATCTATTAGTGTGTGGGCCCCTTTAACTATTTCAAGTCACTTCTGAGCCATTATTAAAGCCGTGAACAGACATCTCACGGTCTCACTCAATAGTGTATTGTATAAATATTAAATACAATGTTTGGCGTTATTTTGAAACTATCATAATTAGGTGCCTATGATTAATGTGTATTTTTTTAATGACGTAAATAATGGTAGGTATGAGTCACGAATATATTACTGTAAGAAATGAAGCACCCCCATAGGTAAATATTTATTACTATTACATACTACATAAAGTAATAGTAATAAATATTTATAAATACTATACTTGTTCTACGCAAATATTAAAAAAGTAGATAGGTACTTAGATCTAAAAATTATCTCATAAAATAATTTTTCATACAAAAATGCTTTTAATATCAGTCTATTTTAGCAACTACGTAAAATACCCTCTAGTACTAAAGAAAACCAAGAAAACCTCTAATATTGTTTTATGTTTGGATATTTACCAACTAACTACAAGTAAATGAGAGGTATAAAAAAATATTAAAAAATTTTTTTTTTAAAGTGAGTCTAGAAAGAATATTGTAACATATTTAAAAAAACAGAAAAGTTCGAGGGACTTTACGTTATGACCTGGAAATTTGTTCTGGTGGTAAATGATTGTGTTCATTTTTTACACTCACAATTTTATCTTCTACAGTAAAAATATTAGCTTTACAACCATATCCATGCTGAGTACAATACCATCGAATTTTAACCCCTTGCGTTCTGTGTTTCATAAACTTGAATCCTTTCAAAAGTATTATTAGCGCCCCTCTAGGAGTCCTTGTGAAGATCGGCCCTGTACATGCAAAAAATACTTCTAAATAAACTATAATTTGAATGCTATAGAAATACATAATGATATTTTTATTGTAATGAACACTACAGAAATTGCAGTAAGTGGCTTATTATTGCATCGTTACTGAAGGAAACAATTCAAAGAAATTAAAGCCTAGTTCACAATATGTCTGTAACCGAGTGAATCAATACAGTCTAATGATGAACTTGATAATACTATAATAGGTACTATTCATTATACAAGTCCGTTAAAAACCGTTGAACAGATACTAAACTATACTGACACTGAGATGGGCAAGGTGTATCGAATCTACTGGATTATGGGACGGTTCCTATTCCAATAGCCTTCTATCGCTGCAATGTTACTAGAATTAATATGAACGGGATTTTAATTAGGTAGTACGTTTTGTCGGTTTAAAGATACAGGTTCCCAGGTGGTGTATGATTATGTTCATTATATTAACAACCTCCATTTCTATGGTAAATGAGCATTTTCATAAAAATGTATTCCTAATTTTTTTTGATAAATGTTTATATTTTATCCTAAGTTTTTTTACAATTTTATCATCAGAAGTTACAGGACGTTCAATGCATACATCTTTGGTTTCTGTTTCATTTTTCTTCTCTTTTTTCTGTTTAATGCTTCTTCGCTTTTCTTCTCGCCATTTTTGTCGCTGATTTTCAGCTTCACCTGGCGACATTTCTGATATTTTCTTTTTTTTACTATTCATTCTCTGTAAATTCCTTTTACATTGTGCTTTATACTCTTCCGGTCGATTTTGTTTTAATTTTTCTCTATATCGCCTTGTTTTCTCAGCCCCCGTAAGAGGCATCTTGCTACCTATAATAAAACATTGTTGAAAGACTCCATAACTAATACGATATTTTTATGGTCAGGTCTGGGTATACTATTAAAATTTTTGCGTATTTAATACAACATTTATATTTAGTATGGTAGAATGGTAGTACATAACCAATCAAATGGATCAAAATAAGCTTGTATGGATTATCATTTTACAAAAGAACAAAAACAATAAAATAAAGTAAACCAGCTTCCTAAAAAAATACGAGGAAAAGGTTAAAAAATACAGACCTTCTCAACTAAGATGTTGACGGACGATCGGCGTAGGCTTATTATAGGCTGTGCGTAACCTTAAAAAATAACAAAATGTTTGTTATTATATTGCTAATGAACTGTTGACAACCCCATGAACTCATGAAGTTTCATAAAATAGGTACACAAAATGGTTTATAAATGTTAATTTTTAACAAATAAGAAAGAAGCGTTTGTCGCTTTCACGCCACTCCAACCTATATGTGAATGTAAAAACATTACGCTTTACGTTACATTTTTTTACCTTCCTGGCATTCCAAGAGAACTTATCACACAGAACACTATACAAAAAATAATTATTATACAAAAATGTCCATGTGAACTGAGCTTAATGAGTTCAGGCATGTAGTGACTTTTTGTTCCGTTTATACGTGATCGCTGTAATGGTCACACAACTGAGGTCACATGTGGGTATCTTATGGTATGAAAATCAAGTTATAAAAATAATTACGATACTTATTCATCTAAATGAATGGGTAACGTAAAAATAATAACATTATCAAATGAATTTAATAAAAAC
This sequence comes from Nudaria mundana, assembly GCA_963556515.1. Classification (NCBI taxonomy): domain Eukaryota; kingdom Metazoa; phylum Arthropoda; class Insecta; order Lepidoptera; family Erebidae; genus Nudaria; species Nudaria mundana. The sequence goes on from OY748297.1 coordinate 5,098,589, forward strand.
TACGGCTTAAATAGTCATAAACAAGCTAAAATAAGGTCACATACCTGAGATGAAAAATTTGTTTACTGATATTGCCGGTACAAACACGAACTTTCGCAAACACTTTTTTAACACCACTGACAATTCCCGCTTTCTTGTGAAATGTCAACCTAATGGTGTTGCCAATTACAGCAAAAAAATTCTACTGTTTCCATATAATTTTATAGAAATATCGGGTCACAAAACTGAATGTTCCGGGAAGTTTAATATTTTAGACTCAAAATAATTTACATTTTATTTCAAAATTTACTATGGTGTGTTATAGTTTCTGTTTACGTCCTTATGCATTAATTAATTCTACCATGATAAAAATAAAAAAAACATACCGTTCTCTATGAAAATATAGAATAATGTAAATTTTTGTGCGTGAGATTAGGGAAGGGACAGCTAAAAATTACTCTTTTCTCAATAATAAAAAGTGTTAAATTTAAATCTCACAGTATTTATATTAAATATTGTGTTCTCAACATGATAATAATGAACAAGTAATTCACTCAGCAGTTAAAAGTAAATAATTAGATGTAACCATGTCTTAAATTTTAACCTTAATTTCGGGGGACAGCTGAAAAACAGGGGAGTATACATTTTTGTGAAAATGCTCATAGTGGCTTTGCATCCAAATTTGTGTTTCGTACAACGCCATCTTGTTTTAACATTGAACGTTAAGTGTTTAGTAAATTTGTATCCTTGCATAATTATTGCAAATGCCCCTTTAGATGTTCTTAAGAAAACGGGACCTAAAAATATATATATGTATATTATATAATATTAATACTGGTAAATAAATGTCAATTAAACCAGTTTCGAAATTATGTAATCACACACTTTCATATAAATTTCAATATACATCATTATGTTTTATAAGGATTTTGAACCCGAATTTCCAGAGTTTGACTTGCTATAAGATAAGCGTATAAGTAAAATGCCTTCTTCAGTGGAGAAGGAGACCACGTATCGGCAAGCACATCTAGGGATGCCCTGCCGTGGGTATGGCGACGTGGTAAAATAAATAAATATGTTAGGACAATTCACACAGCGCCATCTAGTCTCAAACTAAGCAGAGCTTGTGATATGAGTACTTGATAAACTGAATTTAAGGTTGTTTCACACGGCCGGTTTTTTTTTGTCAGACAACGGACCGCTCGCGCCGAGGGGAGGTCGCGATGCATTCGGCGTATTTCATTCGCCGGACCTGACCCGGTGTAGACGCATTCATTATAAACCTTACACCACCGTAAATCCGGTGAACACAACGGTCCGTTGTCCGGCGGCCCGTGTAAAACCCGTCAAACCCACTTAAACCACAGAATAGGTACCAAAAAGTACTATAAACCTAGGCTCATGGAAAGAGATCCTTTTAGATTAGAGATAAGTGGCGTCTTGATATTCCATGTTTATGTATCCAATTATATACTCTTATATTATTTACAGTGTGTTGGTACTTAAATGAAATAAATAAATAAAAATTAAAAATTCACAACATTTTTCGTTTAATGGCAATGAGTTAAGAAAACTATAAAAAAATATGTAACAGCGAGCATTTCCCTCATTTCACTCATGGTAAAAGAAATAAAAACGGATTAAAGGCAAGTCGGACTCACGCACGAAGGGTTCCGTACTGTTATCTATTAAAACGGCAAAAAAATCTTGTTTGTTGTATGCGAGGCCCCTTAAATATTTATTTTATTCTGTTTTTAGTAAGTATTTGTTGTTATAGCGGCAACAGAAATACTCACATTATCTGTGAAAAATTCAACGGTCTAGCTATTACGGTTCATGAGATTACAGCCTGGTGGTGGTGACAGACGGACAGTTTTACCCTTTGGGTACGGAACCCTAAAAAAAGACCGATTGACCGAACAGCGGGTGAAGTCATCAAGTCAGGTTCTTTGGAGGAGGATGGTCATGATTCCGTCTTGTATACAGAACCTCATTGTTTTTAGTAAATACCGCGGCTTTGCAACCAAATTGCTGATGACTGCAGTACCACCGGACCTTTCCTGAAGTTACAACGTGTTTATAAAACTTGTACCCATTTAGAATTATAGCCCAAGATCCTCTTGAAGTCTGCATAAAAATAGCACCTGTAATATAAGTAAATGTTAGATCTTTATAGGACACATTTTTGAGTAGAATAGAAAAATAAAGATAATAAACCTCTCGATGTTTCATTACAGTATATAAGTATATTTTATTATAAAGTTATATGTCACTACCAAAAATTCGTTGCCACACCGTCCTTCTCAATAATGTGTACATACTTAGCGTTATGAGATCAATTTTATATATTCAATATTTGACCTACTATCTAACTTGAGAAAAAAATACTTCTTCATTAATCTTCACTACCTCTGTAGGAACCTATAAGTATTAGGATGCATTTTATGAGAGTTCTATAGAAATTTGCTAGTCTCTTTCTATATAATTTCTAAATAGTTACTCAATGGGGGTAGAAACACAATATCTAGTAAACATCGGTGAGCTGTTCCCAAAAAAATACTTTGAATTCAATGTACTTACGGAATACAACTGGAATACGCTTGCAATATTTATAAATAATCTCACAAGATTTGTGGCCGACAGCATGAAGCAATGAAGCTCTCTGACGTCGGTCGAGGTGTACTCACTCAGGACCCATCACAAATCATGGCACAACTACTTGTAAGGAATAAGACACCTTACCTAATTCCTAGTTTCTAGCCAGCGCAGGGCTTGAGATAGGTACATTTATATCTTATAATAGCTTTGTACATTTCTTACATTAATATACGCAGTTTTCTAGGCGGTTCATGATTGTGATCAGTTTTCATTGAAATAATTTCGTCATTCGCAGTGAATATAACGGCTTTACAGCCTTTTTTATGACCACTGCAATACCACCTCACTTTGAGTGGAAACACTGCGTGCTTGAAGAACTTGTAGCCGTTAAAAATGATCACACGGGCTCCTCTATGTGTCTGCCAGAAGATTGGCCCTAGAAATGAAAATAATATAAAAAGTTAGCACTACACGTACCCACCAAAAAGGATGTCTAAGTGTAAAAAATGAAAAGCCGGCAGATTACAAGTGTGAGTAAATGGCACGGTGACATACGTTAATTATGGTATTCAATCTTTGCTTACGCAGTTCGTTGCATAGGCTAGGAGAGTTAGTCGGGTTCCTTCCCGAAAAATTGTAAAAACTTTTGCTAAGTAAGTACAAAATCATCTAAGCAAAAGTAATTTTCATAGCAGCGTAAAATCGTAAAAGTATGAACCTGAACAATGAAACAATTGTCATCCACAAGATTTAATTTAAAAAATAAAATGTTACACGTTATGTCTTAAAACTATATTGCTACCATACCAGTATTCTTTGGTATTGATAACTATGTTTTAGATATAAGTGGATGCAAATTGATATTAGATTAAAAATAAAGGGTTAATATAAACTTATTGCGTTATTTTAAAATTATCAACACTCTCATCTACATTATAATGTTATATTTAAGTAGGCACAGAAAAACTTATTTGGTGATAATTTTGTCCATTTGGGTAAACACAAAAGTGGTATTTCGGTGTGCATATAATTTTTTATCAAAATTTAAGTGAAATATGAGAATACTTACTTAGGTAGCAGTGTTCCCTATACTTTATTTTTACCCTACATTTGAAAAGTAGCAATACTTTGTAAACTCATGAGTTTACAAAGTATTGCTACTTCTACAATATTATTCATATTTTTGTAGATCATTCCAATTAAATGTTGATTATCATAAATTAATATATGTCAATTAAAACTAAAAAAATATTAAATTCTAAAAACTGATAAATCAAATAATAGTAACCAAATATTTAAGTAATACGAGTAAGTTGTCTGGTACTAATATAAAATCTGTAGTATATGCAGGTAGGACACATTTACATTGACAAATTGGCGCCCACCTGGGGTCGCCAATTTGTGTTCTGTTTGACAAGTTGAATCTTGCGTCTTGTAGTGGAAGTGGACGGGCGGTGGCCAGGTTGGGCCGTGATTGATCGAGCGGTTCCACGTTGGAGTCGCCGCCGGCGCGCGGTCCGTGCCACGTGCCTCGCAGATGCGCGTAAACACGTACTATTTGATTAAACTCGCACTTAAGAGTCCTCCTATTAAATTTTACCGTTTTCGCTGATTTTACAGACGTGTTTTTACACTGAAAATACTGTATTTTTATAAGTTTTAATGCACAACATGAAATATCATTTCAATAATGATCTAATAAGTGAGCTACTTTCTTATTTTTGTCATTAAATTTTGATTAATCGACCTAAAACAATCGGTAGTTTTTCGTATCTTTTGCTGGAAGAGGTCTAGAATATCACAAATTCACTAATCGTTTTGACGTCTAAAAAGTATTACAAAAATACAGTGTATTCTTGTAAAAGTCATCTATCAAATGTATGGATTACTTTTTATCACTTTCATAAAAAAAATTGAGTAAACAAATATTTAAGTTAGTCAAATTTTAGAGAAAATGGGCAATGAATTGGTTCTTATTTCGGCTACATAAAACTCTCGTTCATAAAATTAAAACAACATAAATAAACCTTGGTTCAAAATCAATCCATTTCCAAAAAAAAAGAAAGCTAAATAATCAAAAATAGGCTGTAAATAATCTTTTAAAAACACCTAAATTTCGCTTTATAATACTCGACGCATGCCTCAAGTAAACAGTCCGCGCCAAGCGCTTACAGGGAGAGGACGTGTCGCTCTGCGCGCCAAAATTCGACGCCGTCTACAGACGAATATAGCGTGGCGTGAGATTTTGATACTTTGGTAATATTAGTTATTATTTTGTGATGATTAGGCTTCTTTTTAAATACAACAAGTGATTATGTAGAATGTATTTATCATTGTTTTTGTTAAAAAAAGCTGTTATATTTTATAAAGCTGGATTACTCACTCACTCACTGACACAATTTTATTGTTCTCCTTGATGGTGGAGGGGAAGGTACCTATGTTTTTTTTGCAGAAATGTAAAGGGGGTACGGGGACCTAGGGAAAATTCCGAGTTTTTGAGATTTGCCCTCCAGTCCCCCAAGGGGGGCTCCCGAGTAGAGTCAAAATGAGTAATAATTTTATAGAGGTAGTTTTTTATTTTATTTTTTTTGTATTGGGTTCGCCAATTTGACGCCGCCCGCCTGGTAGTAAGTCGTGACGACGTCAAGCGATTGTGGGTCACTCACAGCACACTATACTATAGAGAGTGGCCCTCAACTTGACGACCTACTGAACCCAGGATTATATGTGGGAGGAAACACGTGCACAGGCAGGGCGTTCCAGGCCAGTATCGTTCGGCACAGAAACGAACGTTTAAAACGTTCGGTTCTCGCGAACATGTACCTACTGTGTGGGAGTGGCATCACTGCCCGGCACGCGTTGTTCGGGATCGGAAGGAAGATGGGATCAGATTGAAGAGCTCTTCAGAATGCTCGCCGTGGTAAATACGGTAGAATGCGGCCAAGGTAGCTATTGTTCGGCGCTGAACTAGCGGCTCAAAGCTTCCCGTTACCTCCGGACAATCTATAATACGGATAGCTCGACGCTGCATAGCGTCGAGAGCATCCAGCAAATACTTCGCGGAGCCGTCCCGGAAGTGAGAGCAGTATTCGACGCAGGGTCCAATCTGCGTCTTGTACAGCAGACACCTCTGATGCAGTGTAAAGAATCGCTTTACCTTATTCAGTATTCCTAGTTTCCACGAAGCTAGCCCTATACATCTTTCGATATAGTTTTTATTATTGAGCTCTTGACGAACGTCTATGTCAAGGATCTCAAGGTTGCCCTTCATTGGTAATAATGCATTCTGAAGAGAGGGTAGGGGAAGGAAAGGGGATTTCTTCGCTGTAAATGCACACGCCTGCAATGTGCTGTCATCTGCATAACAATGAATGTTCCCGAGGGATAGCATATCATTGATTCGCAGAAGGAAGAGTTGGTGACAGCACGGACCCCTGCGGCGCCCCAGTATTGTTCCTCGATACATATATACATAACCGGGGCAACACAGGTAAGGCGTGTTGTCAGGGCGGCGTATTTGTGTCTCCGTGAGAAACGTCACAGCGGGCCGAGCCGTCTCAAGGTATGGTGGACGGCATCGAGGTTCGCATGGAGTCCACGGATGTTGGTGAACTCCACCTCGAAAAGTGAAGCTGTGGGGTTTCCTGGGGCCGCTGTGGAACGTTTACTTATTTCTGTTGCACTGCCATTATAAATTTGAAGAAGAAGCGTGAAGACAGGGCGACATTTGGTGCAGCAGTAATAAGTGACAAAGCGCAGGGGCTAACTTCGTCTGGAACCGTGTGGTTAGGTTGGAGCCAAACCCCCCTGGTGCAAGGCCGCCGCTATCCCACACCGGTTACCACCAGGAGCGGCGATCCCACATCAGGATTATGCGCGAGAACAAGTGGGGCAGCCTCCGGGTGTGGTTGGTCCCAGGCGGGCCCCATGACTGTTGCGGGCGGCCGCGGCAACGCCGTTGCTAAGGGTCTCCCTGGCCAGCGAATCGACCCACACCACCCACACTAGACTCCGCTTTGCCCCCACTGGTTCCATGCCTGCTGCACCATACATGGCCCCGGGCCCGGCGGTGCAGCTGTTGAACCCCTTACGCAACCAGCCTGGGCTGGGTTACTTGTGGGGCTTTAGCACAGTTGCACGGTGGCACCCCCCGGACCAACACCCGATACCCACGTAGGGACCGAAGCCACTTCATAGGTACCGTAAATTAACGAGCCTCGTCCGTTGATCAGCAGGTGCGCCACTAGCAGATGAGTTCGCTGGGGCCCTAAATATATTGGTAGAGCCCCTTTGTATAGAGGAGGTCAAATGATTTTGATTAGGAAAAAAAATTAGCCCTCGCCCCCCCTTTGAGAGTGCAACGACAGAGGAAAGGTAGAGGAGTTTTGATTACGGGATCATACGATTATAGAAGTTCTTTTCTTGAATTTAAGGAGAGAAAAAAAACACCCCCCCTCCTAGCCCTCTTTTCATCTCCCCCACACAAGACACTATTACTATAAAATGAAAAAAAAAAAGATCAAAACCATGTAATCGCCGTACCTGACCGCCATCGGTAACTACGGACTCACGCACAAAATGTGTCAAATACCTAATTCCGCCCGTTTCGATTCTGCATACGGACTCTTAAGTGAGTCTAAAGTGCAGTCGGATATTTACGTGCTTTTTTTTAAGTTTAAAGTATGCTTAAAACAATAAAAAGAAGAGTAAAACGAATCTCGCAACCATACGAACACAAAATACGTTAAACCATAGTTGTATATAACCTAACCTAACGGCCCTAGTGTCCTAACGATACAAAGAAAACTACATACCTACCCCTTATGAAAACATAAGGGAAAACTTAATTAAAGCAGCATTTCAACTCCTTCAACTTACAAATCTATTCCAAGTAAATTGGCTAACATTTCGGTGTCTTATTTCCTTATAACGTTTATTTCTTGATTGGGATTCTTTCAAAACTTGGAATTCCAAGCCTCTTCGGTGGTGCGTGATTGTGTTCACCCTTAACACTAACTAAATGGTCCTCGTGAGTCGCAAGCATAACTTTACAATTGAAAACCTGGTGAAGACTACAGCGCCATCTTTCTGGTACGTCGGTTGGCCCTCTTCTCTTATAAAATTTATAACCATTGAATATAATACTTCGCGTGCCAATAGATGTTGTTAGAAACCTGATATCTGCAATAAAAATAGTTTAATGTTAAAACTATGAATGTTATTGCGAATAAGAAAATGTGTCTTAGCAAAGGCCTTAATCTAAATCTAACAAGACTGTATTCTTGTTAGATTTAGATTAAGGCCTTCTTTGATTCTATATCAGTCGCTTTTGTTGACTAAATAGACCGATGCGTGAACGGCACATCCTTCCGCTTGCCTGAGATTGCCTGAGACTGAGAAGCATTTAGAATATAATTGTATCAATGAAACTTGGAACATAGATATCGTTAGTATTTGAAACATGTTTTCTTCAGTATGTTTCGTTATATGTTCGATAGATGGCACTCATTGTATTTTAGTTCACGCTCACGAAGATGTTCGTAACAGTCGTGACTGTTCAGAACTGGAACGTTTATAAGTTTAAAATTGAAATAAAACGGCGAATTTGTATTATTTATTAATTAAATTGCCGTCGTTTACATCTTGACCTATACGCATTTTACAAAAAATATGAGGCAAGTTCAAAGGTGCGAAGGTTTTACAATCAAAATGTAAATTAACGTACGATTATACATATTATTAAAAGTATGTATTAATTTTATATATCAATTTATAACTATACCTACCTACTGATAAAAAATATAAAGAGCCAAAATAATAAAGCCCAAAAGAACTAAGAATGTTCGAAATCACATACGCATGATTTTATTTACTCCACTGTAAACTAGTGGTCGAACAGTAGACGTCGCGAACATTAAAAACATTATTTGGGTATTCCCTCTCAATCAAAAAAGCTCACGATAAAGAAATGTTTTAAATCAAGAAACACTAACGCCAAGTTTCGTGGTGATCGGATAAAAACAGTGGCCGCTAGCCCGGAACACACATACAAACATATAGACAGACAGACGGACGAAAGTAAAATTGTCCAGTCTCGAAATATAGACGCTTCGCTCGCTCCGTCAATAATATTAAAGAATGATAGCGATCACAAACACGATCTAAAGTAAAAACAAATGATATTGAACAAAAAAACCGACTCGCAACAGTAAACTAAAAACAATTTGTGATATGTAAAGTTCTCTTCAATACAAATTAATCAAACTCAAACACAACGTAACTGCTTTAAATCGTTGATGAGTTCTCTCGACTGGCTGGAAAAAATTAACAAACGCGCTAGTCGCCCTTACAATTTTTTAAGGTTACCCTCGATTTCTCCGAGATCCGATCATCATATCCTGGTTTCCTTATAATGGGACCACCTTGGAAAAAATCTCCTTTCCAACAAAAAAAGTATTAAAATAGGTTCCTAAACGAAGAAGATATCCGCGAACAAATATCAAAACAAATTTACGGTCGAATTGAGAAACATCTTTTTTTATGAAGTCGGTTAAAAGGACTGAAAATGTTTGTCTTAAGAGTAGAGTAGAGTCAGTAAAGTGGTGATCGGGGAACACCCTAACTTCCCAACACGTAACCCCACACTTTACCCACCAAGCTGCGGACGCTTATTTTCTTGTTAGGCGCTCATGATTGTGCTCATATTTATGAGATATAATACAGTGCATCTCGTACGGTGTATGACACAGCTTTGCCGACAAACCGTTGATTTTGATAAAAAAAACTACATACCTATCATTAAAATATAACCATATACATAAAAGATTACGCAGTCGGGTAACAATTATGAATTGTCAACGTAAGGGATTTTTTTACAAATACAGTATTAACTCCTTAAATTTACAAATATATTCCAAGTACGAGTAAATTGCCCAAAAATTCGGTGTCATGTTTTCTCATTACAGAAACGCATTTATTTCCTAATTGGGCTTCTTTTAAAAGTTGGAATGGTAAGCCTCTTCGGTGGTGCATGATTGTGTTCACCCTTAACACTAACTAAATGGTCCTCCATTGTCGCAAGCATAACTCTACAACGGGAGTACTGGTGATGACTACAGCGCCATTTTTCTGGTGTCTCGATTGGTCCTCTTCTCTTATAGAATTTATAACCATTGTATATGATGCTTCGCGTTCCAATAGATGTCCTTAGAAAGCTGATATCTGCAACAAATATTACTTAATGTTAATAACGACTATTGTGTTTTTTTCTCAAATAACAATATAAATCGCAAAAACTATAGCCTTGAGCTGTGCTTGAACTAGCCACATTTCCCTAAGCCAAGACCTTTAATATTGTGATCACTTTCGAGAATAGGAAGACGGGTCTTAATCAAGACCTTAATCTAAATATAAGAAGGATATGTACTTCAGTGATTGTAATAGTGATTATTAAAATAAAGTTCTGGAACAAGTTTTGTCTCATATGTTTGATGGAAGTCTTCAAGCTTACGATGATGCTCGTAAAGGTTCTAAACTGGAACGTTTTTAACTTGATTATTGAAATGATAGGGCAATTTTGTATTAATAGGTTTAATATCGTCCTTACATAATATTTTGTTGAATTTTACAAAAACAAGTCAAGATCAAAGATGCTGTGATATGATACAAACGAAATAAATATATGTGCGTAATTTTTAGCGCGATGAAAGTTTTTGGAGTCTCCTGTAAAATGACAACTTTGGATTTATACCGAGTAAACGGAAAACGCATAGAAGAGTTTCTAACGCTCGTAAAATGACCCAACGAAGGTGTCATTGATATTTTGCAGCCGGCCTGTCAGTTCCCGTGCTTATCATACGATAGTTGCTATGCGTTGGTAGCTAATCAGAGATGTACATTGACAATAGAACCAATCATTATTTCGTAATAGTAATCGTTGCTCATTGAACACAAAATATATAGTGGGTCGTTTATGTTAGAAACTTTGTTTGAAGTTACGGTTTTTTTTTGTTTTCACTGTTTATACCCCTTTTCCTAGATCTACAGAATGAAATGAACAGCCAACGCAAGGGAAATTTTAATAAACGCAGCATTAACTCCTTTAACTTACAAATCTATTCCAAGTAAATTGCCCAGCAATTTAGTATCATAATATTTCCTCATTACAGAAACGCATTTATTTCCTAATTGGGCTTCTTTTAAAAGTTGGAATGGTAAGCCTCTTCGGTGGTGCATGATTGTGTTCACCCTTAACACTAACTAAATGGTCCTCTATTGTCGCAAGCATAACTCTACAACGGGAGTACTGGTGATGACTACAGCGCCATTTTTCTGGTGTCTCGATTGGTCCTCTTCTCTTATAGAATTTATAACCATTGTATATGATGCTTCGCGTTCCAATCGATGTCCTTAGAAAGCTGATATCTGAAATAAGTATTATTTAATGTATTTTAATATCTGCAAAAAATTTAATGAATATTTTTTTTCTATTAACAATATGAGTCGCAAAAACTCAACAAGCATTCAGTAATTGTTTTAGCGAATATTATAAATAGAGAATCCTTCGTATTTGAAACATGTTTTTTGCCAAAGTTTTGTCATTAAATGTCACTAGTTGTATTTTACGTCACGCTCACAATGATGCTCGTAGTTGTAATAGTTGTGACTTCTCTGGAACTGGAACGTTTTTAAGTTAAAAAAACTAAAAATCATAAGTCAAGTTCAAATGTGCTGTGATTTAATACAAACAAAATATATATGACGATATAATTTATCAGCCACCATTACTTATACCACGCTGGCCGGAGGGGTTGGAATAGTTTTTGGCGAAGTTTACGTCGAAAAAAAAATGCATGTTACAAAAATAATAATTATAAAACTGGGGGCAACAGTCTCACAACTTTTCTGTCTTCATAAAAAAATGCTAGCGAGTATAATTCTAACCAAATCTGCGATTGACTTTCAAAATTTGAAACAAAAATGTATGAAACGTGAACGTCCTTATATTTCTGTATTTGAAAGCAATGGGTTGTTCGCTTTTACTATCTTACACAGATTTTATTTAGACAGATATAAAAACCACAAAAATTGAAATTTCATCGGCAGGACTGAAACCCGCGGCCTTTTCCTAACAAGGGGAATGCTCTGACCACTGAGCGGTACTGGTAAAAGATACACGGCGTCAAAATATTACAGCCAATAATAATAGTTGATACTGCTGTTTCTTGCTGAGATGTTACTAGGAAGAGCTATCTACAGTAGATGTGATCTCACGTTTAAGCTATGGAGTTATGTGGTTATGTATGTCTTTTACACACATAATTTCGTCTTCTATCGTGTAAATGACCGCTTTGCATCCATGTGGAGTTTGCCGGCTGCAGCGCCATCGCACTTTCTTATTTTTTGTTACATGTTTGTGAAATAAAAACCCTTTGAAAATTAGGTAGCGCCTCTTTGATGTATTGATGAACCTGGGACCTGGAATAACACAGATTTTTATATAATACTTTCGGAAAATCGGTTATAATTACTGCTTTAACCGTACCTATCTCACTTAATTTCTCAACATTGCCTATGTTAGTAAGCATAATTTAACTTTTTTTTTTAAAGTCGGTCCAATATTTTTTGAGTTTATTTGTTACTAATACAAAATATTCCATAGGAATATTATAACAAATTAACTGAGGGGAAACCGATTCCTAGTTCCCAATTTCTATTAGAATAATTTGTGAAATAGAACTCAGAGTGAAACAACAAGTGATGCCTTTGTACTATTAATCTATCCTTAGTATTCCTCTTCTCTTTTCTATAACTTCATGTGTGTACATAAACGAATAAATAAATAAATAAAATAAATAAACAAGTAATTTTCGAAACTTGTATTCAAATCTACGCATTTGTAAACTTCAATAGCTTTCTATAATTGTTATCTTCGAATATAACAGGGCGTGGATCGTGATTATGTTCGTATCTGTGCTCTATAAACTCATCACCAACTGTATATATGGTAGCTTTACAACCTGGAACTTGCCTACAGAACCATCGTATCTTGTTGCCAATAGTTGTATGCTTCAAATACCTGTAGCCGTTGAAAACCAAGACACCCCCGCCTCTTGTAGTTTGTGTAAAATAGGCACCTGAAAGGTTGACACAGATCTTACGTAAGAGCTAAATAAACTTTTATATCTATGTATCATATTAGTTAACTAAACACAGATTGAGATGGCACACAATAGGTAGACGCGTTTCTAACGCGTCTGTGTCCGACGAGAAACTATTCAGTAATTCTTGACATTAAGTAATTGAATTCCGCACATTTCATAGTGTCCTTATCTCGATTAGGTTAGTACACTCATTTTTTTGATGATCCATACGTCTCTCGAGTTTGGTCCCCTGTGCGAAAATAGGACGAATAGCGTCCTATCTGTGCCCGTTCGCACCCCGACTTAATATTAATTTAATCGGGTACTAAAGGGTAAAGATAAAATTGAATAATTATATAAGTATTAAACAAGTAATTACACATTTTTTGCAAATCATAGATATTATTTATAGTAACGATATAGTAACAATCAGTCTTTTAGATAACAAACAATTTTTGGATTTATTCTTATTCTATTTTTTTGGGCACTTTTACTTACTCAGCTTTTTTTAAATCTGTCTAGATTTAAAAAAAGCTGAGTTTGGACTTTATAATAATATAGAAAAAAGGAAATAGTCTTATTAGCGCCATTTCCTTTTTTCCGCATTATTATAAAGTCCATGTTTGAGGTTTTTAAACTCGGGAACCATTTTAACAAGATCAAGTCCATTATCTCTGAATTGAGTCATTTCTTCGTCGTATATATTTTTTAGTGACTCATTTCCTTGACAAGCTCGTATCTTACACGAATCAATGGCTTTTTTGAGGTCATTTCTTGTTGTATTTGGCGTGCAAAAATAAGACGTTTCTTTTAATATTCGGTGTTCGTAAACAGTAAGACTTTCATGACAAGTAGTTCTTTCAGAACATTTCCAATAAACATAACCATTTTTGTATTCTTTCTTCTTATAAAATAGATATCCTCCACGTAATAAAATTATTCTACCTCTTTTAGAAAATACATATTCTATTTCCGTCAAACCGCTACTACTAGATAATCCATTGAAAGAAAAAAGTTTCTTAATGAAATATTAGCTATTTCCTAAAGACTAACATTAATTACTTCTCTGTTAGAATTTACAAAAGCGTCACTTTACGAACAGTTATTAATACAACCCAGTAACCAATAAATCCAATTCTAGCCTCAACAGATTACTATACATTTAAATTATGTATTTATTTTAGTCATAAGTACATTATATTGTTCTAAAATTAGCCAAGGTTTGTTTAATAGGTTTGTTTAGTTTAGAACCATTTAACATGAGCCTTTTTGATATGAGATTTCCTTAATTGAGCAATTTCTTTGTGACTTGTCAACTAAGTAATTATTTTGACCGACGAACTTCGTACAGGGTACGAAACTTGAGGGACGTCCGGGTCATGACTCGGACTAGTCGATTATAAATGAGTGGAATTAGAACTCGGAATGAAACAACAGGGAATCATCGAAACTTTTATTCAAATCAGTCCCTAGTAAACTTCCATAGATTTTTAATTAATATACCTAATCAGCGAAAACAGTATCATAACAAGTAAGTATAAACAGTAATCACGGACCACTCGCATTCAGAGAGTGATTGTGTTCAAACTTTTGCGCCACCAACTCATCGCCAACTGTAAATACGGCCCCTTTACAACCTGGAACTTGCCTACACTTCCATCGTACCTTGCCACCAGTATTTTGATGCTTCAAATACCTGTAGCCCTTGTAAATTAAGGCACGCCCGCCTTTTGCCGTTTGTGTAAAGTAGAGCCCTGGAAGGTTAAAACAGATCTTACGTTGGAGCTAAATTAAGTTTTTTATTCATTTATGGGTAGTATTTAACTGCTACTTTTTATTAAATTCATTCGGCCATTTAGAACATAACCCATTATGTGTGCCCGGTGACTGCAATAGGCTTGCCCACTATTACGTGGGACTAAAAATACTGGCAAATTGTGGGTGTGTAATGCAACTCTGCCCATCCCTTCGGGGATATAGGCGTGATATGTGTGTGTGTGTGTGTGTGTAGTATTTAACTGCTAATCAAAAAACCTTCGTTTTGTACTAAAAAAAATTCTTTTCGTAAGCAAAAATACTGATTGCGCAGGTAATAATTACCTCAAAATATATTAATTTTAGCAGCAATTTAAGTTCGTAACAGCTATGGCATAGCTATTTATTTAAGAACTAGCTGTCCTGTCGAACTTCGTACCGCCCGTTTAAACCTTCCCTGAATCTCCACAATCATCAAAATCGTTCTAGCCGTTGCCGTTGCCGAGTTTTAGCGAGACAAACGATTGCTGTTCGTTCATTTCATTTCATTTTTATTTATATACAAAAGATTCTAAGCTAACCAACCATTTTCTGGGTATTTAAAAAAAAACTAAAGGCGCCTTTAGTTTTTTTCTTCGTCTTAATCTTCTAACCTAACCTGTCCAAGTCGGATCGCCCTAAGACTTTATTAAGTTTTGCCGCGCTATTGGAAAGGTAGATACATCATCCTGCGTCAGTGATGGATTTGTGAGCCGTGGCTTATCAAGGCATCAGAAAGCTATTTTTTAGTAAAAAAGGAGTGAAAACTTCAGCCAATGTGTAACAAGATACAAAAATAGACCTTGGTCTTGGTGGTGGACCGCCGCGGGGAGGTCGCGGTGCATTCGGCGTAATTTGTTCGCCAGACCTGTATCCGGTGCGTGTAGAAACATTCATTATAAACCATACACCACAGGTGTTTCCGGTGAACACAACGTTGTTCGGCGGCCGTGGACAACCAACAACCCTTATATTTTTCCTTACATAGTTATAACCCAACACAAAAAAGACAGTAGACCAAGTCGAAACGTCAGGCAATAAAAGGTACATAATTCGTGTTAATTCCTATTAAAATGGAATTTATAGATTATTAAACACGAAAGTTCAAATGAAAAAGAAACACATAAATACCATCAAAAGTTTATTTTGCAAATATATTTCACAACATTCACAAAAGCAGACTACTGTTATGAATATTAATGAATAGTCGCAACGACAAGGCATAACGACCCCTTAAAATTGTAACAATCTCCGACACATTCATTAAATCGTCAGAACTCAAAGTGAAACAAAAGGAAATCTTCGAATCTTGTATTCAAATCGGTACGCACTTGTAAACTTCAATAGATTTTTAATCAATATAATTTTCCGTGATTGTGTTCAAACTTTTGGCCCACAAATTCATCGCCAACTGTATATATTGCGGCTTTACAACCTGGATTTTGCTTACAGTACCATCGTATCTTGCAGCCACTATTTAAATGCTTCAAATACCTGTAGCCCTTGAAAATTAAAGCACGCCCGCCTCTTGCTGTTTTTGTAAAATATGGCCCTGAAAGGTAAAAACAGATCTTACATAGAAGCTAAATTAAGATTTGTATTCACCGCACACTTCGGAACTCTGTGTGGAGAGTCTGCTCCCTCACCCTACCGGCCGCCTCCTTCACGAGAATAACCTGCTTGCAGAAGGAAACGGCCGCGTTCCACTGGCTCCCGCTAGCGACCATGGCTCGTAGCATATGACTGCTTCGGTGGTGCATCCGCTTTCGACGCCGGAGTCTCGGGTTTAATTCCCGGTCGGGACAAACTTTGTGTGATGGATGACATATACGTTTGTACCGAAGTCTGGGTATTTCCTATGTATAATATGTATTCATTTACAAAAAAAAGGAATAGTATAAGTATTAGTATCAGTTTATCTAGTACTCATATCACAAGCTCTGCTTAGTTTGAGACTAGATGGCGTTGTGTGAATTGTCCTAACATATGAAATTTTATTGTATACCCACAAGAACAAAAGTAAATTTGTGAAAAATAGTGATAATCATAATCTAAACTTAAGAAATAAGGATAAACTGGCTGTTCCTAAATTTAGGCTTCATAAAGTGAGTAATTCTTTTGCGGGGAACTTTATTCGAATGTACAATACATTGCCAACCGAAATAGCAAATTTATCTGTCAATAAATTTAAAAAACTAATAAAAAGTAAATTGTGCCATAAAGCTTATTATAGTATTAATAATTTCTTAGATGACAAGGCGGCCTGGTTGTAACAACGTAACGAATTGCTCCTTTCTAAATAACTCTGTATTAGATTTAAGATGAAATATTTTGAAAAAAGCCGAGCTGAGTTTCTTGAGGGCTCTTCTCAGTCTCGTTGCATTTTGGAACCCTCGGTAGAGTCACACCAACTTCTGACGAATCTAAATAATTTTCTGAAAATTTCAAAGATAATAAACGTTATTTTATTTTATATTTTATTTTACATATTTATTTATAGTTTTCTGCGAGAGGATATCTACACCCCGACCTACAACGAGGTCCCAGCGCTGATTCGCCGACAGACCTAAAAGGAATGCCATCTCACGGCCCTGTCGTGCAATAGGGTCAACCTGCCGAGTATTGACCTCAACATTACATCCAACCTGGATATCATTCTCCCATGGAAGCACGGGAGATGTACTTCCCCGTTGCCGTGAGTGCACTGGTCCCTCGACTATCCTCAAAGCCAAGGAGCACACCAGGAGGTTCCCGACAAGAGCTCAGAGTGAAACTACAGGTATTCTTCAAAACTTATACTCAAATCAGTACGCACTTCCATGAATTTTTAATCAATATTATCTTCGAGTTTAACATTGTTAATTCCGGGTGGTCCATGATTGTGTTCAAACTTTCGCGCCACAAACTCATCACCAACTGTATATATAGCGCCTCTACAACCTGGAACTTGCCTACAGTTCCATCGTACCTTCCCGCCAGTAAGTCTTTGCTTCAAATACCTGTAGCCCTGGTAAATTAAGGCACGCCCGCCTCTTCCTGTTTCTATAAAATGGAGTCCTGGAAGGTTAAAACAGATTTTAAGTAGCAGGTAAATTAATATTTTTATTCATGTTGGTTATGTTTTAAACCAACAGATAGAGTTAACGCAAAATCAAAATAAAAAAAAAAAATCATGTTTATACTTTTCGATCAAGTCGTAGGCTCTTTTCATTAAGTAACGTAAAAATGAAAGTACTAAAATGAGTTTTTTTTAATTTTTATAAAAGTAAATAGGACTAGAAATCATTAAAAATAACATAATCCTAATACTGTCTTTTTGGATTGTTATTTATAATCGTTTCTGCTATGGTCTATGGTCATGTCAAATGACAACGTCCAAATTTTTCTCGGAAATAATAAAATTTCTTTTTATTTCAAATCGACCACATATTATTTTATTTTTCTGAATATTAACAACTTCTTTTATAGGTGCTGATGCGGGTGCCGCGAAGCCTGCCGCCTACCTCCTCGGCGTGACGACGACGCCACCGCTTCGGTGCCGCCGGGGCAGCGCTGCGCTTCGTGACAGTGCGTCGAACCTATATAAACTTTAAAGCTTTCTGTGTTTACTGTTTAGGTTTAGATAAAATAAAATAAAATAAATAAAATAACGTTTATTATCTTTGAAATTTTTAGAAAATTATTTAGATTCGTCAAAAGTTGGTGTGAATCTACCGAGGGTTCCAAAATGCAACGAGACTGAGAAGAGCCCTCAAGAAACTCAGTTCGACTTTTTTCCAAAATATTTCATCTTAAATCTAATACAGAGTTATTTAGAAAGGAGCAATTCGTGTTACAACCAGGCAGCCTTGTCATCTAAGAAATCATTAATACTATAATAAGCTTTATGGCACAATTTACGTTTTATTAGTTTTTTAAATTTATTAACAGATAAATTTGCTATTTCGGTTGTCAATGTATTATACATTCGAATAAAGTTCCCCGCAAAAGAATTACTCACTTTATGAAGCCTAAATTTAGGAACAGCCAGTTTATCCTTATTTCTTAAGTTTAGATTATGATTATCACTATTTTTCACAAATTTGCTTTTGTTCTTGTGGGTATACAATAAAATTTCATAAATATACTGTGAATACACTGTAAGGATGTTAATATGCTTAAACTTATCTCTTAATGACTCCCGAGACCCCATTCCATAGATAGTCCGGACAGCCCTCTTCTGCAACACAAAGATGCATTCGATATCGGCAGCGTTACCCCATAGTAGTATGCCATATGTCATGATACTGTGGAAGTAGCTGAAGTAGACAAGACGCGCCGTTTTAATGTCTGTAAGTTGTCGGATCTTTTTGACAGCATAGGCTGCTGAACTAAGCCTGGCCGAAATTTTCCCGATATGAGGCCCCCATTGCAATTTGGAGTCTAACGTTATGCCCAGAAAGACAGTGTCATCGACCAATTCTATTATATCATCCCTAACCTTAACACTGGTTAGTGTATTCATAGTGAAAAGTGTAATGCAAGCAGCAAAAAATAATCGATGTGACAATGCGGATGTAAATTCAGGTGAGCTTGCAAGTGCATCAAGTGGTCTTGTACGGTGCCCACATTGTCCCCAAGCCAGTTTTTTTAAAGGTGAACGCGGATTGAAAGTACATTTTGGAAAAAATCATAAAGTACAAAATGTATCGTCAAACGCGTCTACGATATCCCAATTTTTTCTAAATCAACAATAAAATTCTGATAATATCGAAATTCCCTTTTGGCAAAGGTTAAGTACCATGAAAAATTCTATTCCGGTTTTAAAAAGAATCCCCCGAGGTGCGAGACCCTCTGTGGCTCAATGTTTAGCCTCCTGCATTGGTCAAGTAGTCCGAAAAAATACCTTTAGCGCTTGGGAACAAATGTTAACCTTCCCTTATAGAATCCTACACGTAAAGAAAAGGCCGTTGACATCTTTGACGGTCCAAATCAAAGAAAATTGTACAAACAATTTTAACATTTTAAATTCAAATTCAATCCACATTTCGGCCCCTGATTATTCTCAGGCCAAGAAATTAAAACTTGTAGAGAATAAAGTAAGGGAAGGCGACATCAGTGGGGCGGCAAGGCTACTTTTTAGTAGCGACGTGCTGGCTCCTTATTCTGTAGAAACTTTGACGGGCTTGCAGAGTAAGCACCCACCATCCGCAGCTGCCCTCTCTTTTCCTGATCCTCCGAACATAGATACAGAAAATCTTGAGACTACTGCCAAGGATGTGCGCACAGCTGTTGACTCCTTTCGTTTTGGATCAGCCGGTAGACTTGACGGTCTGACACCACAGCACCTTAAGGATCTGTTGTGTCCGAGCGCTGGGGAAGCTGGTGATGCACTTCTGAGGGAGCTAACAGCTCTAGTCAACCTCATGCTCTCAGGCAATGTGGACAGTGGCATCACAGATATTTTGTATGGGGCCAATTTATGTGCCCTTAACAAGAAGGATGGTGGCATTCGTCCCATTGCCGTAGGTAGCACTTTGCGGCGTTCGGCAGCCAAAATTTGTTGTCGTTTTTATAGTACGGAGCTTACTACCAAATTTCAGCCCTTTCAATTAGGTTTTGGCTCAAAAGTAGGTTGTGAGGCCGCACTCCATGCGCTTGCAACATACCTTGACAGTAGCGAAGATGGAGAGGTCATCTTGAAAGTTGACCTGAAAAACGCCTTCAACTCTGTAAACAGGGACACCTTGCTGACACAGGCCAAATTAGAGACCCCCAAAATATTTAATTTTCTTTGGCAATGCTATAGCCAGCCAACAAAATTAATTTATAAAGACCACCTTTTGAATTCAGCCGTTGGATGTCAGCAAGGTGATCCGTTGGGACCAGTCATCTTCAGTTTGGCCATTAACCCAATAATTCAAAAAATAAAATCCAAATTTAACATTTGGTATCTAGACGACGGGACTTTAGGGGGAAAAGTAGAGACAGTTTTACAAGATTTAGCCCTAATAAAGAACGAGTTTCAGTCAATTGGCTTAGAACTGAACCCGAATAAATGTGAGATTTTTATATCTGAAAACACAGATAAATTAACAACAATCTCCAAATTCAACTGTCTGGCCCCCAACATAAAAGTTTTGGACAAAACTTCTTTACGCCTCCTAGGGTCCCCGATTTTAGAAGATGGCTTTTCCACTTTTATCGAGGAAAAAATTCAAAATTTTGATCAGGTTATTGATAGTCTATGTAATATCAGTATTCATTCAGCTTTCACTATTCTTCGTTTTTGTCTTTTCGTACCCAAATTTACACATGCCCTCCGTTCAGGACAATTTTGGAAAAATGTAGAAATTTTGGGCAGACTAGACAACTTAATACAAAATTCTTTGTGTAAAATTTTAAATGTAAATATTAATGACCGGGCCTGGGTCCAAGTGTCTCTTCCAGTTCGCTTGGGCGGGCTAGGTATTCGTAGAGTCACAGATGTCAGTCTGCCAGCATTTCTGTCGTCGGTCCATAGCACCGAAGAATTAGTCAGGAAAATTTTGTCAAATACACTGATTGATTCCGAGGTGCGATGCAAGACCGATGCCATAAATGCTTGGAGGATGTCTTGCCCCGACACTGACCTGTCCTCACGCCTAGGCTCACAGTGACTGTGGGATTCACCGCTCTTAAAATTGAGAATTAATACACTAATTGACACTTCTGTCAATATTTCAGAGCGTGCACGCCTACTAGCTGTTGGAGAATGGGAGTCAGGGTTATGGATCCAGGCGCTCCCATCGCCCAACATCGACACAACCTTCCGCATTTCCACTTGCCTTCGGCTGGGTACACCTTGTGTATCCCCGCATCATTGCACCTGTGGAGTAGCCGTCGATAATCTGGGACACCATGGCCTTTCTTGTAGCAGAAGCGCAGGTCGTATACCTCGGCACGCTATTCTAAACGACATAATTCGTAGGGCTCTTTCCACCGCAGGTCTTCCGGCCGTACGTGAACCAAATGGTTTAGCACGAAGCGATGGAAAGAGACCGGACGGTATGTCGTTGCTACCGTGGAAGATGGGAAGGCCTTTGGTGTGGGACGCTACATGCGTTGACACCTTAGCACCTTCACACCTTCCAAGCACATCCGGATGTGCCGGCGCTGCTGCTGCATCGGCTGAAGGCTTTAAACGGCGTAAATATGCTAACCTAGCAGGTGATTACATATTTGAGCCGTTTGGGGTTGAGACACTGGGGTCATGGGGTGCTCGCCGCCTTTATAGAGACATTGCTAAACGCCTAATCGATGCTTCTCAGGACCAGAAGGCTGGCTATTTTCTAGCCCAAAGAATAAGTATCGCCATCCAACGTGGCAACACAGCCAGCATTCTGGGAACCTTCCCAGTCGACAATGACGCGGAGGAATTTTTTTACCATATTTTGTAATGTAAGTATTTTTAGTCTATAATTATGTTTATTTTGTATAGTATATAATTATGTATATTGTAATTCTTTCTGCCATTAAAAATTAAAATTACCACAATCCAAAAAGACAGTCGCCTCTGTGGAATCCTCAGGCAGTAAAAGGTATAGATATCTCTTAAGAAGAAAAATACGGATAATGAATCTCGAAAGATTAAATGATAGCCAGTTCAAGAGAAAAATACTAACTTTATAATATACCTTAATCGCAAAAACGATAGTCTTGGGGCGGACTTTATTTAATAATAGTTTCTCATCGGACTCCGAAGATCCTGCACATTTTATAGTATTCTAATCCCGATTAGGTATTTTTTACAAATTATAATAAATTATTATGTGGAATATAACTGCTTCGGTGGTATGGTCGGTAGTGCATCGGCTTTCAACTCCGGAGTCTCAGGTCCGATTTGTGTGATCCACACATGTTTGTTTCGGAGTTTGGTTGTTTTCTATGTATGTATGTATTTATCAGTTGTCTAGATCCGATGTGTAAGAATGTCAAAAAAAAGAAAAGAAAACTCAAATGGAAACAACAAGCAATCATCGAAACTTATTTTTAAACAGTATTACCTAAAAAATCCGTTGGTTAAACATTAGCGCGTGGTCCGTGATTGTGTTTGTATTTTTGCGCCACAAGCACATCACCAACTGTATATATGGTAGCTTTACAACCTGGAACTTGCCTACAATACCACCGTATCTTGCCGCCAATAACTCCATGCTTCAAATACCTGTAGCCCTTGTAAATTAAGGCACGCCCGCCTCTTGCTGTTTGTGTAAAATAGAGATCTGGAAGGATAAAACAGATCTTACGTAAGAGATAAATTAAGTTACATAATAATTTAATTAACTAACCAACAGATTGAGAAAACGTAAGAGTAACTTAATTATAATAGTGATAATAACTGACATTCTCTTTCTGACTAATTTCATATATTAATGCTACAATACAATATATTATAATAATAATAGTTGACATTTTGTATTGATTTAGTTTTAGGAATGACATAATGGTAATGAAATAATATTGTAATAAAAGTCGAATGTTGTAAAAAAAATAAAAAAATATTTAATATTTGCATGCATTGATCCATCCGGTGAAACATGATGGAACCATAGACTGTTAAGAAAACCCATGTCAACCATGTTTCTAGTGAATAAAATAAAAGTGCAAAATAAAGTAGACATTTTCCTAATCATGTTTTTAAATTACGATCAAATCGTTGGCTGATCATTCAATAAATGCGAAATAAAACTATCAAAACGAAAATGCTAGAAAGAAACCGTCATGGGCCGGTCAAATAGTTCAGGATGTATGCTGTTCTCTGTACATACTATTAGGTACGAGTACCTACATTTATTTTAGGTTAAGGGTCACGGGAAGCTCAACATTTCAAAATCGTTTCTTTTACACGATCGCTTTACTTACAGAATAAGTTAAAGTGACCGACAGTCTACCTGGTCGAAACGTCAGGCAATGGGGATGATGGCTGATTTTGAAAAACTGTCCATAAAGTATTCTAAAGTATTACCAAGAATTATAATATTTCTGTAGGATACAAAGTTTTATTATAAAATAAATGTTATGTTTTTTTAGTTTTTTAAGTTCAAAATACGTTCTAAAACGCTCGCCGGTGTCATAGCGTATGTTTGTGACGTCACTAACTCTGCTTTAAACATATATATACACTTAACATATATATACACTTTGTGGGCTATGCATTGATCAAACTTCATAAGAAAACAAAGTGACGTACAGCCCTCAAACTATAAAATGGAACTAATATAATTGAATGGAGTTATTGGTCTGAAATCTCGTTTTGGACGTTTTTCAATGAAATGTGGGGCCACCATTGGAACGCCTACTTATACTTGGCCACCTGTGCGTTCAAAAGTTTGTGACGTCATTTACTCGGATTGGTGTTCAACTTACGATGGCGGAACGTTGTATTATACAGTTTATTAAATAAAATATCGATCTCGCCCTCATGATCTCGCCCATGAAGTAAAATACATTTTTCCAAATCTATTAATCATATATAATTAAACTAGAGGACGCCCGCAGCTTCGCCCGTTTGATTAATTATATATACAAAAACCTTCCTCGATAATCACTTTATCCATTGGTGAAAACCGCATCAAAATCCGTTGCGTATTTTTAAAGATCTACGCATACATACAGAACGGGCGACTTTGTTTTATAATATGTAGTGATAAACACATTTATCTTCGTCATCTTTAACTACAGTCATCATCCCCATTAAAGAAATACATAGGTCGTGATAATAACCGTTACAAAGTACGGAGTACATTCATTTTTCTGAGACTGACACTGGGTTTTGTTGATATCCTAATTCTAAATAATAATAAAAATCCGAAAGTATGTTTGTTTGTTTGTACCTCTTCACGGTCAAACGACTGGAAGGATTGGTTGAAAATTGGTATAGGTAAAGTTTTGGCAACGGAGACGAAAATAGGAAACTTTAAAACTGTTCCATATTCCATGCCTGCGGAGCTGCAGACCTCAGCTGGTAAATTATATATGGAATAGAACTCAAAGTGAAATAACAGGGAATCTTCGAAACTTGTATTCAAATCAGTACGCACTACGTAAAAACTTCAACGGTTTGATGGGCAAATTGTTTACTGGTGGTCCGTGATTGTGATCGTTTCTTTGCGCCACAAACTCATCATCAACTGTATATATGTTGGCTTTACAACCTGGAACTTGCCTACAGACCCAACGTATCTTGTTGCCAATAATTGTATGCTTCAAATACCTGTAGCCTTTGAAAATTAAAGCACGCCCGCCTTTTGCCGTTTTTGTAAAATAGGAACCTGGAAGGTTGAAACAGATCTTACGTAGGAGCTAGATTTAGGTTTTTTATTAATGATCTTATCTAACTAACCAACAGATTGAGTTAACTCAAAATAAATTAGACACGTTCTTAATATGTTTTTAGGATAGTATAATCATAGGCACGCAATAAAATCCTAGACTTCAAAGTTATATCAAATAGGAACAGAACCCTTTAAAATACAGACCAAGGCCGGTGTTATCTGGTCAAAACGCCAGGCAATAAAAGGTAACATATGTATATCTACGCCTAGCTCTATTTAAAGTAAAATACATATAAGTAAGCGCAAAAGTTTAAAGATTTGTACAACAGTAATTGTTTGAAGTCTATTAAAAAGACATCAAATCAAACCCAATGTAGTTTGTTACAAGGCAGATTTTCTAGTCGGCACTAAAGAGGGTCCTAACTAAATTATGTCCAAGTAAATGATACTTCTATGTACATATACTACTAGTAGATGTGCTTTTTACGATGGAGGATGATTGTGACAACCCTTCACAGAAACCAACTCATCTTCTACCGTGTATACAACAGCTTTACAACGCAGTCGTTGCTCGCGACAAAACCATCTAACTTTATTACCACGATCAATTTGTTTCCAAAATGTGTAGCCATTGAGTACTACGACGCGGGCTCCGCGCGACGATGTTACTATTTGGAAACCTAATAACAAAACAAAAATTGATTAATTACATAGAATCCTTCTAATATATTGGAATTTAAATCAAAGTGAAATAACAGGGAATCTTCGAAACTTGTATTCAAGTCAGTACGCACCTGAAAACTTAAACGGTTTGTTGTGCAATATGTTTGCTGGTGGTTCGTGATTGTGTTCGTATCTGCGCCCCACAAACTCATCACTAACTGTATATACGTTGGCTTTACAACCTGGAACCTACAGCTCCATCGTAGCTTACCGCCATCAACTCGATGTTTCAAATACCTGTAGCCCTTGAAAATTAAGACACGCCCGTCTTTTACCGTTTGTGTAAAGTGGAGATCTAGAGGGATTAAACAGATCTTACGTTGGAGCTAAATTAGGGTTTTTTTTTCATGATCTTATCTAACTAACCAACAGATTGAGTTAGCGCAAAATAAATTAGACACGTTCTTTATCATGTCTTTTTTACGATATAATCATATTTATAGACGCTAGTCATTTAGTAACGTAAAAAAAACTACCGAAACAAAAATCCTACAACTCAATTTCATATCAAATAAGACTAGAAACCTTCAAAATAACACACTGCAAAAATGACAGACCAAGGCCTGTGTAATAAACACATTTACGCAAGTTTGTGGTACTTAATTCCCGATAAAAAGTAAAATAGAGATAATGAAACGCAAAAGTTTAAACGTTTATACAACAGTCAGTTGAAATATAATCAGATCAAACCCAATGTAGTTTGTTACAAGGCAATGTTTCTAGGCGGCATTAAAGAAGGGTCCTAACAAACTATGTCAATTAAATGATACTTCTATATAGATATACTCCTTGTTGATATACTATTTACAATGGAGGATGATTGTGACAACTCTTCACAGAAACCAACTCATCTTCTATCGTGTATACAACAGCTTTACAACGCCGTCGTTGCTCGCGACAAAACCATCTCACTTTATTACCACATTCAATTTGCTTCCAAAATGTGTAGCCATTGAGGATTACGATGCGGGCTCCGCGCGACGATGTTACTATTTGGAAACCTGAGAATAAAACATAAATTGATTAATTTTTTTTTATTACTTTATGTACTTTATACAAAATAAACATAATTATAGACTAAAAATATTTACATTACAAAATATCGTTTAAAAAATCCTCCACGTCATTGCCGACTGGGAAGGTTCCCAGAATGCTGGCTGTGTTGCCACGTTGGATGGCGATACTTATTCTTTGGGTCAGAAAATAGCCAGCCTTCTGGTCCTGAGAAGCATCGATTAGGCGTTTAGCAATGTCTCTATAAAGGCGGCGAGCACTCGGACCCCATGACCCCAGTGTCTCAACCCCAAACGGCTCAAATATGTAATCACCTGCTAGGTTAGCATATTTACGCCGTTTAAAGCCTTCAGCCGATGCAGCAGCAGCGCCGGCACATCCGGATGTGCTTGGAAGGTGTGAAGGTGCTAAGGTGTCAACGCATGTAGCGTCCCACACCAAAGGCCTTCCCATCTTCCACGGTAGCAACGACATACCGTCCGGTCTCTTTCCATCGCTTCGTGCTAAACCATTTGGTTCACGTACGGCCGGAAGACCTGCGGTGGAAAGAGCCCTACGAATTATGTCGTTTAGAATAGCGTGCCGAGGTATACGACCTGCGCTTCTGCTACAAGAAAGGCCATGGTGTCCCAGATTATCGACGGCTACTCCACAGGTGCAATGATGCGGGGATACACAAGGTGTACCCAGCCGAAGGCAAGTGGCAATGCGGAAGGTTGTGTCGATGTTGGGCGATGGGAGCGCCTGGATCCATAACCCTGACTCCCATTCTCCAACAGCTAGTAGGCGTGCACGCTCTGAAATATTGACAGAAGTGTCAATTAGTGTATTAATTCTCAATTTACAGAGCGGTGAATCCCACAGTCACTGTGAGCCTAGGCGTGAGGGCAGGTCAGTGTCGGGGCAAGACATCCTCCAAGCATTTATGGCATCGGTCTTGCATCGCACCTCGGAATCAATCAGTGTATTTGACAAAATTTTCCTGACTAATTCTTCGGTGCTATGGACCGACGACAGAAATGCTGGCAGACTGACATCTGTGACTCTACGAATACCTAGCCCGCCCAAGCGAACTGGAAGAGACGCTTGGACCCAGGCCCGGTCATTAATATTTACATTTAAAATTTTACACAAAGAATTTTGTATTAAGTTGTCTAGTCTGCCCAAAATTTCTATTCCAAAATTGTCCTGATAAATGTAAATTTGGGTACGAAAAGACAAAAACGAAGAATAGTGAAAGCTGAATGAATACTGATATTACATAGACTATCAATAACCTGATCAAAATTTTGAATTTTTTCCTCGATAAAAGTGGAAAAGCCATCTTCTAAAATCGGGGACCCTAGGAGGCGTAGAGAAGTTTTGTTCAAAACTTTTATGTTGGGGGCCAGACAGTTGAATTTGGAGATTGTTGTTAATTTATCTGTGTTTTCAGATATAAAAATCTCACATTTATTCGGGTTCAGTTCTAAGCCAATTGACTGAAACTCGTTCTTTATTAGGGCTAAATCTTGTAAAACTGTCTCTACTTTTCCCCCCAAAGTCTCGTCGTCTAGATACCAAATGTTGAATTTGGATTTTATTTTTTGAATTATTGGGTTAATGGCCAAACTGAAGATGACTGGTCCCAACGGATCACCTTGCTGACATCCAACGGCTGAATTCAAAAGGTGGTCTTACTGTGGTGGCTGACTATAGCATTGCCAAAGAAAATTAAATATTTTGGGGGTTTCTAATTTGGCCTGTGTCAGCAAGGTGTCCCTGTTTACAGAGTTGAAGGCGTTTTTCAGGTCAACTTTCAACATGACCTCTCCATCTTCGCTATTGTCAAGGTATGTTGCAAGCGCATGGATTGCGGCCTCACAACCTCCTTTTGAACCAAAACCTAATTGAAAGGGCTGAAATTTGGTAGTAAGCTCCGTACTATAAAAACGACAACAAATTATTGCTGCCAAACTCCGCAAAGTGCTACCTACGGCAATGGGACGAATGCCACCATCCTTCTTGTTAAGGGCACATAAATTGGCCCCATACAAAATATCTGTGATGCCACTGTCCACATTGCCTGAGAGCATGAGGTTGACTAGAGCTGTTAGCTCCCTCAGAAGTACATCACCAGCTTCCCCAGCGCTCGGACACAACAGATCCTTAAGATGCTGTGGTGTCAGACCGTCAAGTCCACCAGCTGATCCAAAACGAAAGGAGTCAACAGCTGAGCGCACATCCTTGGCAGTAGTCTCAAGATTTTCTGTATCGTTGTTCGGAGGATCAGGGAAAGAGAGGTCAGCTGCGGATGGTGCTTACTCTGCAAGCCCGTCAAAGTTTCTACAGAATAAGGAGCCAGCACGTCGCTACTAAAAAGTAGCCTTGCCGCCCCACTGATGTCGCCTTCCCTTACTTTATTCTCTACAAGTTTTAATTTCTTGGCCTGAGAATAATCAGGAGCCGAAATGTGGATTGAATTTGAATTTAAAATGTTAAAATTGTTTGTACAATTTTCTTTGATTTGGACCGTCAAAGATGTCAATGGCCTTTTCTTTACGTGTAGGATTCTATAAGGGAAGGTTAACATTTGTTCCCAAGCGCTAAAGGTATTTTCCCGGACTACTTGACCCATGCAGGAGGCTAAACATAGAATAAACATACATAGAATTGTTCTAATATATTGGAATATAATTCTTCAATTATGTTAGTTTTTTAGAATGTAAGAAAGAAAACTATGCCGTAGTTGCAACGTTGCTTAGTAATAAAATTAATTTGTTTTGGATACAAATCTTCATATAGGATTATTACAAAATGTATCTCACTGGGGAATCCTGCACAGTTTAGTGAAGTTTCCGGATGGCAGTGCTATACGGATACAAAAATCGACAAACAGGTTCACAACAGAAAGTTCATTCCTCATCGAAAGACTGTTCATTTCATTTGATCGTCGACTAGACTAGTGGAGAAGAAAATAGGATACTTTAAAATTATTCCACGCCTGCGGAGCTGCGGGCAACAGCTAGTAAATTATATATGGAATAGAACTCAAAGTGAAACAACAGGGAATCTTCGAAACTTGTATTCAAATCAGTACGCACTACGTTAAAACTTCAACGGTTTGTTGTGCAAGTTGTATGCTGGTGGTCCGTGATTGTGTTCGTATCTGTGCGCCACAAACTCATCGTCAACTGTATATATGTTGGCTTTACAACCTGGAACTTGCCTACAGACCCAACGTATCTTGCTGCCAATAATTGTATGCTTCATATACCTGTAGCCCTTGAAAATTAAGGCACGCCCGCCTCTTAACGTTTGTGTAAAATAGAGATCTGGAAGGTTAAAACAGATCTTACGTAAGATATAAATTTAGGTTTTTATTCATGATCTTATCTAAAAAGGTTGAGTTAGCAAAAAATAAATTAAAAAGACGTTTTTAATCATGTTTTTTATTATTCTACGACAACGTATTCAATTAATCATATTTATCATATGAATAATATAATACTTCAAAGCAGATTTACTCCTTGTAGATGTACTCTTTACGATGGAGGATGATTGTGACAATTCTTCACAGAAACCAACTTATCTTCTATCGTGAATACGACAGCTTTACAACGCAGTCGTTGCTCACGACAACACCATCTTACTTTAATACCACGATCCATTTGCTTCCAAAATGTGTAGCCATTGTGAATTACGATGCGGGCTCCGCGCGACGATGTTACTATTTGAAAACCTGAGAATAGAACATAAATTGATAAACTACATTAAACAGAAATACCTATATGTAAAGGAACTAATAGTATTACACTAAATTTACTCAAACACCAATGACTACCTACTTTCACATCTTATTTCTTACCATTTATGTCCATCCAAAGGTTGCCTGTAAGAGATCGCTTTTAGTGATAAGGCCGCCATTTGTACATTTTCATACGATGTTTCTCATATTTAATTATATTGGTGTACAATAAAGATTATTCTATTCTATTCTATTCTAGTACATTTCTTATTGACCGATTGTTACGAGTATCTAATCGTCAACTAGACTGGTGAAGAGTCATGTTAATACTCGTACAATAATACCCAAAAGTAGATTTATTGCAAATTTTTTGCATTGATCTTTAACTAAAAGATTTTCACATCATCACACATATCACGCCTATATCACCAAAGGGGTAGGCAGAGGTACATTACACACCCACAATTTGACAGTACTTTTAGTCCCACATAATACACAAGCCTATTGCCGTCACCGGGCACACATATAATGAGTTACGTCCAAAATTGCCAAAACAGCCAGACCGATGGGTTCTAGCTGTTGGACTTTAGGTTAGGATTACAGATTGGCTATTGATTTTCAATTGAAGGTACATGGTGCCCGGTAACGACAATGGGCTTGTTCTGTATTTGTTGTTTTGTTCTGTGTTTGTTTTTTTGGTAATTTTTAACGACTTTTTTAATGTAGTTGTAGATGTAGTTAATAGTTAGGCCGTGGTAAATACGGTAGAATGGGGAAGTCATTTATTAAGTTTCTACATAAAACCTTCCTCGAGAACCACTCTTTCCACAAGTGAAAGTAGAATGAAAATCGGTGCTGTAGTTTTTGAGTTTATCGCAAACAGACAGTCGCCGCGGAGGACTTTGTTTTATAATAATTATGTAGTATAGGGTGATAACATGTATATAATTTAATTTAATTTGTGTAAGCGTAGAAGACTGATCTATTACCAACAATAAAATATAAGATAAAACCTAGTTGTGACTGTCAGTTTGGTAACAAATTAGTCAGCAATACGGTCATTTTTATGCATTAAGTATAGAAAATACATACTAGAAAAACGTAGGCAACTTGAGTACATGCTGGTACGATAGTCATGAAACATGACGTGTGAAAGGTTCTAAATATTTACTTTTCCAAAGCTCTTATATTCCAAAAACGTAAATTTTTCATAATTAATTTATTTCAACGATACCACATATTATTCTTAAGTAATTTATTTATTGAGTGTAACGTACTTATGACGCTACATTGCTTAACATGCGTTGACGCAGAGTTCAAGAGGTCAGTACCTACTGTCACAATAAACATTATTATTTCCCTATTTGTTTATTTTTCTACATGTGATTTATTTGTATGTACAAATACAGTACGTGACCACTCAACAAAAGTACGTGACAGAAAATACATGACCTCTCTATAATTCAAATTAGTCATACCAAATTAAGCATCAGGACCAAATAATTGTCGAAATGGAGCCATTAGGGAAGTAGTCGATTTTATAAAAAAAAAAATCAACATCACCCAGTTCAAAGTTATGAGGTAACAAACATTAAAAAAACATACAGTCGAATTGAGAACCTCCTCCTTTTTTGGAAGTCGTTTGAATAGAAATTAGTAAGGGCGGCCTTGTCAATAAAAGTGTTATCTACCCGAAAAAATCTGGGTGTAGTAGGAAAGGCTGCGAAAAAGTACCAGCTGATGGCGTACTGGGCATGTCCTATATTTCACTCGAATGTAACTAAAATAAATTCATACACAGTATCGTAAAAATATATCAATTCAGATAAACACTAAAAATACTAGCAATAGCAAATACGATCTACTAGCATTCCCGATAATCCTCTAGCTATCTAGGTATATATCTAGGCTAGGGGGCTATAATATCAATCTTTAGTCAGCAATATAATTTATGCTTTCGAATGTCGGCACTAGGTGGAACATATAGTAATACATTATGAAATGACTCACTTGTGGAATATTTCATAATGTGTTTAGTCAGCAAGTTACTGACGCTTATATTTTTGTTGGACGCTCATGATTGTGGTCATGTTTATGCGATATAAGTTCATCCCCTATCGTGTACAACACAGCTCTGCAACCAAATCGCTGGTCATGGCACAACCACCTCACTTTGTATCCGACGTTTTGATGTCTCCGAAATTTATAACCATCTAGAATAGTGATTCGGGCTCCTCTAAAAGAAGTTACTATCCGGAAGTCTGTGAAAATTGAACATGTGTTACATTTGATTAGATGAGTTTCTAGCGAAACAACCGCAGAACGTGTTTTGAAAAAGTTTCACAAATTATGCAGTTAAAAAAAAAAGATTGATTTTATTTGTAGTCACTAGAACAACAATAAATGAGTAAAATTTTAATATGTTTCAAACTAAATTAACACGTTGAGGGCGGTATCGGCTGCTAATACATTTACCAAGTGCTGTGTAGGGTCTAGTAGACCTGTTGCTGAATTTAGTTAATGTCAGTCACCAGGTTCAAAGGACCTGTTCTACATTTTATCTTTGAAGAGAAATAAATATATATCTAGAATTATCGGACTTAACATTGAATTGTGCTTGGTCCGCTCATGTACTGAATTACTACATAAAAAAATACGTTAGTCCTGTTTAGCGTTTATCACATATAAAATAAAAACAGAACAATAATAGCGTAGTGTCTTATGTACCCGATGTGTGCTGACATTGGGTACATAAGATGCCTACGGCAATTATATTGAAGCTTTAACAGTGTTGTCAAAAATTATCGATCGTAAAAAAACATTTATTTACAACTAGCTGTCCGGGCGAACTCCGTACCGCATTAATTTCTTAATGTTCCGCACAACCTTTTTTTTTCGAAAAGATTGTTACGGACCCTTGATAATAACGGACGCAACAAAAAAAGAATTAGTGAAATTGGTCCATCCGTTCTAGAGCCATTACCCTCTTTACCAAACCGACTTTGTTTTATATATATAGATTATAGTGTGTAAGACAAAGTTTATATACTTTAGAACAGAAGCGATAAAAGTATTTCTTAGATACTACACTCAAACTTAAAGGAGAGTTACATCTGTAGGTATAAACCAAATGTCAAAATTTGACGTCGTCAGAATGTGTCGCAAATAGCAGTGTTTTTTCCGATCATATTTTGACCAATTAAAACGATATCTTTAAAAATTGTATCGTATGTGTTGAATTTTCGTTCAAAGGAGGCACAAAGATCCTAACATCTAAACATCCATAAAAACTATCCCCTTTGTAATATTAGTGGATGGCGGTTGGTAGTTCAAAACAGTATGAGCCTTATTATAACACTCTCGGCAGTAAGTTTTCGCGCGAGACATTACTTTTTTAACTTTTTTGGCAGCTTCTCTGCTATTTAGTGTTTGCCTTAGCTTATTGTAACACCCAACGCAATTTCGTTTCTTTTCTGCTTTTTCAAAGCTATGGCCATGGCTATTCAGATTTCC
The DNA here is from genome assembly GCA_963556515.1 of Nudaria mundana. Lineage (NCBI taxonomy): Eukaryota > Metazoa > Arthropoda > Insecta > Lepidoptera > Erebidae > Nudaria > Nudaria mundana. The sequence goes on from OY748297.1 coordinate 5,132,374, forward strand.
ACAGGTGCCACACGTTGTTGAAAGTGCATTTCTTCCGGAGAGAATTCTGGGTCTGGGTATCTTAAGGCTTTTGGAGTTGAGAAACAAGTATGCTGCTGGAAAAGTTGAAATTACAGTATCGCTATTATATTTGGAGAAGCTAGAATGAATTGGGATATCTTTAAGAATAAGTAGGTATTTGTAAAACTAATAACCCCACTAGTAAAAATTGTAGGACTTACGTTCACGATTGCGAAGTAGCAAAATATTCCGCTGTTGTTTTTTAGGATTATTTTCTGTTCGCATCTTTTCACTAGCACACATTTCCAACATTCTCGTCTAACCCTTAATTTTCAGTTACTTTCGTTACTTCACGCAGGTTCTCATAATTAGCATGGCGCTGTGACAAACGTCATCATTCATCAGTCATAGAACATTAATAACGTAGGGGAGAGTACCACAGTTCCGAACCTAAGCATAAGTGACAGTTCAAAAAAGATTTCGCATTTAACATTTTAATAAGTTTATTGAACGTAAAATATACAGAAAAATATAACAAAGAAAAACAATAAAAAATATATTATCATAGGTTCTTCATTGACAAATGGTTTTTTTGCCATCACCTTTGCATGCTTTTGTACAGTTGTAACGGTTGATTCGTCACAGCTATTGTTTGATGTAAGGACTACATAAGTAAAAATTACATTCACCTGTATTCTGTTGATAATGATAAGTCTGGATGACGTTTCATGTATTCATAATAAAAATATTTACCAACAACTCTTTTTTGAACATTAAAACGATGTGGTATATTGAGTTACAAGTCTAATTCTAAGGCGAATCTCAAAAACTCCTTTCTTGTCAGTGACTTGTATCTGCCAGCAAAGTCATTACGTTCTCATACTCCAAAGGAAAAGTCTTCGTGAACCTCCCTGGTTTTAACTCCACCTCCTTACCGTTTTTAATCAGTTTGCTCATTAGTGGATAGGACTTGTGGCTTGTGTAGTTCAATCCATTGGTTCGGGGATTCACTGGAAAAAAACTAATAATCATAAAAAAATAAAAATAAAAAATAATTTGTATGTAAAAACTACTTACCAATACTAATTTAAGTCCGTACCAAAATAAGTACACACTTACTCGTATATTGCATCCACAACTAACACATGAAGTTTGTAGGTAACGACAATTTCCCGCGTAAAATCTACAACGATCGTTCTGGCGCACGTTGCGTGCCCCACTGCCGCTCCTGCGCCACCCGCAACCCCTCTATATGTGTCTCTTTCTTTTGCATGTCAAAGCGTCGTCCCTGTTAATTTGTTATTAACGGTCATATCTTTCGTTCGGTACTACCAGCCGTTCGTCAATAAAGGACTTCACATTATGCGATTCAAGTATGTATCAAGGCCTTAACGACCCGATAAGTTTGTTGTATTCTTTTATAGCTACATTTTATGACACAAAACCTGGGGCTGGGGGTGTACCTGGGGCTCTCGGAAATGGACATACGGCCTTAAAACCAGGACTTAAAACCAACCTGTTCAGTAAGACAGTAATAGATTCGACATTCGCCCGCACAATTAAGCAACAGATATGTTCAACCCGATACCGCACTGAACGTGTTTAAATACTAACTTAGTTCACATACGAAATGACGGTAAACTTAGACTTTTATGCAGTAAATTAATTAATAAAGTATAGGAATTGAAAAAATGGAACAGTTGTAGATTTTATTAAGCACAACAAAGGTACTTCATAATAACCCTACACACACACATATCACGCCTATATTCCCGAAGGGGTAGGCAGAGGTGCATTACACACCCACAATTTACCAGTATTTTAGTTCCACGTAGTAGGGGGCAAGCCTAACGCCGTCACCGGGCACACATATAATGAGTTATGTCCAAAATGGCCGAATGAATTTAATAAAAAGTAGCACCTATATAGTAATTTTGAAAAAAAAAATAAACCCATTGCCTTGCGCTGAAATGTTGATTAAAGACACCAAAAAACCTACGTGCTAGCCGCTATGACACATCTTAGGGGTCGGGTATTATTTCGCGTCGGTGAGTGTAGATATCACTAAACCCTTCTAGCCTGCTTCTGTAAGGACGGCGGGTGGCCAGCCCGCTGTCATCAGGCCCTGATCATGGCCAAGACCATCGGTCTTGGGCGTAGACGATGACTCTCTTGCACTGGAAGATTCGACCATGAGTTAATACATCCGCCACCCGATTCAGTTCATTAAACGTAGGTACGACACATCCTTATTGAACATATTGTATAGGGTAGTTGTATAATAATAATATGCAATTATAGTAAAAAGCTGTAAATTTGAAATATGGCTAAATGCTACTAAGCCTTACAGACAGAATAATAAATAAATCAATGAATAAAAAATCAAAGAAATATAATGATACGAGTGCCACTAAAAGCAAAAGTTAACAACCCTAGGACGAGCGCCAAGAGTAGGTATATAAAATTAAATACACACATGAGATTGTCATATGTCCTATAAATATATATCAGATGCAATATAAATCTTAATATTACTCAAAATAATAATAATATAATAATAGCCTTTATTTAACAACCTTACATAAGCTTAACCTTATCTATAATTTCTTTCTAATCTAATCGATATTGACACCAGGTTCGTGAAGATTGTCTTGCTACCCAGCATAGGCCTCCCCTAAAGCTCGCCACAGTGCACGATTACGTGTTTTTCTTGTCCACGTGACACCTGCTATCTTTTTAATGTCGTCCTTTCCTTCTTTTATGTTGTCTTGGGCACCACTCTGTTACAATTTTGGTCCACTTATCTCTTTGACTTCGCATCATATGACCTGTCCACCGCCATTTTAGGTTTTTAATGCAGTATGTCACATCTCTAATTTTCGTTTGTTGACGTATTGTTTCAAGTCTTATTTTGTCTTATTTTTTCTGTTGAGCATGCTTGGCTCCATGCTATGTTGACAGGTCTCGAGCATGCGTATGTTCTGGTGTGTTAAGCTCAACTATTCAACCAAATACTACACACAGAATATATACTTCATCAATGGACTTCATCCTACTAATATTATAAACGCGAAAGTTTGTAAGTATGTAAGTATGTACGTATGTATGGATGGATGGATGTTTGTTACTCTTTCACGTAAAAACTACTGAATGGATTTTAATGAAACTTTACAATAATATAGCTTATATATCAGAATAACACATAGGCTACAATTTATAAAGATATTGTGTGAATTGTTGAAAATATGACGCGGCGCGACGGGACCGGGAAAAAATCCAAATTACCACGCGGACGAAGTCGCGGGCGACCACTAGTCAACAATAACTTTAATTCATAAGAACGGGAATAAAGACGATATATCTAATTATCGACCCATTAGCCTGATGTCCAATGTATATCTGTATATTTTCCAAGATACTGCTAAATCGCATAACAAACGTCTTAGACGAAAGAACAAGCAGGATCTCGAAGCGACTTTTCCACACTACACCATACACATACTGTAAAACTAATTATTCAAAAATGCAATGAATATGCTCTTACTTACTATTTAGCATTCGTTGATAAAGCGTTCGACTCATTAAAACATGCAAAAATATGGGAAGCATTAACAATACAAGGAGTGGAGTCAAAGTATGTACGCCTGATCAGCAATATATACAAGAATATGACAGCTAAAATAAGAACAGAAAGATTGGGTGAAACTTTTACCATAGAGAGAGGGGTCAGACAAGGAGATCCTTTGTCACCTAAACTTTTCTCAGCAGTTCTGGAGTATCTTTTTAGACGACTCGACTGGACCAAATATGGACTTAATGTTAACGCCACCTGAGGTTTGCGGACGACCTAATACTTATTTCAAGTGACGTAACTAACCTGCAAGAAATGCTAGAACAACTTGTATATGAAAGCTTCAATGTTGGACTATCAATGAATACCGCGAAAACTAAAACTATGACAAACAAAGAAAATATTCCAATTGTAGTCAGCGGTGTTTCCATAGAATATGTCGAGGAATACATGTATCTTGGGCAGGTAATATCTCCTACAGACCTCACAACAAAAGAAATAAATATCAGAATAAATGCAGCATGGAAAATATATTGGTCTCTTAAAGAAATTGTGAAAAACCCCCATGTGCCACTAAGATTAAAGAAAAAAGTATTTGAGTCGTGTATTCTGCCTATCATGACATACGGATGCCAAACATGGAGCTTAACACACCAGAACATACGCAATATTACTCATAGTCTCACGTAATATATTTGTAGGACGGCGCGATGAGAGATTTATGCACCTACCGATCTTCCAGGAGTGAGTGTTATTTGTTAGGAATAGGGTGATAATGTTGGTTCCGCGATTTACATATACGATTTTCAAATGTTGTCAATGTAGCTCGACACTGGAATATCGGACTAGAGTGTCTCGAGCACCTCCAGGTCACCATAGAGTTTGTGTTTGCGTACTTCACGTGATACCTGTAACCTCTGTAACTTAGCATTCTGTTGCCTCTAGTAGAGATCATGAATACAGGTTCATCTGAAAATTATACAAATTTTATTTTACATACAGGAGAGACTATAACCGTAGGGTAGTATTTATCTGTTGTTCAAAAACCTTCCTTTAATACTAAAAAAATCCATTTCCTAAGCAAAAATACTGATTGCACAGCAAATAATTATATACCTTTTAGCTAAAATTTAAGTTCGTGACGCATATCTATTTATTTAAAAGTACTAAGCTTAACTAACCTATCCAAGTCGGGTCACCCTAAGACTTTATTAGGTTTTGCTGTGCAATCAGTATATTTTGATATTATTTTTTGTAATATTTTTGTACGTTTCACTTCTGACACGATTACAGTGTATAGTTTCCTTTTTTCATTCACAGCTAATGGCATTTTCCACCTTATATTAACTAAACAATCAATCTAATAACCAATTTTATGAAACCTAACCAATCCAAAATAGACTAATAGTTGTTGTCCTCCCTGACGTATCCGTCAACAGCGACACCCTGTTAATCATTTCTGGCGTGTGCACGAGCGTGGCTTGTGAACCCCAACTTGTACATGAACACGCGATCGCAAGAAGAACAGTACAACTGTCCGCTAGAATTATACGTGTAGTTGTAGGAGGGCCTGGGCTACCTGGTTTTGCGGAGTTGGCGTTTGAAATCGAGTTTATGAAGGCGGAAGAGTTCAAAACCCTCAATACCATTCTTCACAGCCTTTCGCCATTTCGGTCTCCGCATCGCAACCTCGCTACCACGAACCACACGGTATGCCGCAGGCAGCAAGGTGGAGTTTCAAGACGTCCTTGTACCGCAGATGCTGCCCCCCAGCTTTGCGTTTTCCACACTAAAGCTCAGAGTAGAAAATAGTTCTCGGCAACCTAACAGAGTCCATGCGCACAATGTGTCCACACCAACACAGCTGACCAAACTTATGAAAATGTATTAAGGTTCTTCAATACAAAAACGAACACTTCGTCACGAGTTACACCACACCGTCACATTTTTGTGACAGAAGAGCCAAGTGACAAACGTATAAAATAGTAATGTGCGAGATTTTCAGCATTCCCATGATTATGATTTATTAATAAAACTGGGCATATATGAAATACTTATCAGAGCGAGCGCGTTTGCTGGCTGTGGGAGAGTAGAGGAGTCTGGATTGTGTATCAAATCTCTTCCTTCGCCCATTAAGTATAGGAAGGTACTATGTTGGCTGGAGACCATGCTTCAAGCCATGGTCTCCAGCGGGAGTAGGTAGAACGTGACCGTGTCCTTCTGCGAGCAAGTCATGCTCGCGAAGGAGGCGGCCGAGAGGGAGAGGGAGCGTACCCTCCCCGCCGAGTTCCGTAGTCAGCGGCGAGGGCGCCGCAGACTCATCTACGCCCAAGACCATCGACCTCCATGATCGGGGCCTGAGGACGGCGGGATCGCCACCCGCCTTCCATACAGAAGCAGGCTAGAAGGGTTGCGTGCTGCGGGGCCTTTTCCCCATAGCACGCAACCAGATTCACTCACTGACGCGGGATAAAACCCAACCCCAACGACGCGGGATTCTCATCCCGACCACAGAGACCACAGAGGTGGTCAAAGTCCGCCGGGCGCCACTGGAAATACGTTCTGCTTGTAACCAGAGACGCCAGGCTACGGACGTTAGAGCGGCCGCGGCCTTGCGGAACTAAAAAAAAAAAAAAGGTACTATGTTGGACGATACCACTTTTCGCCTTGCCACCTGTCTTCGTTGGGGTGCGCCATTTCATCGCATCGTTGCCACTGTCGCTGTCTTTCATGCAGTAGAAGCGCAGGTCGTATTTCTAGACACGCTAAACGTTAGGGTGACAAGAAAATGACAATGACATAATACCTCGGGCTCTTTCCACCGCAGCCGCCGGTATCCCAGCAGTTTGTGAACCAAATGAGGTGGCACATGGCGACGGAAAGAGACCTGATGGAATGTCGTTACTGGCAAGGAAGGTGGGAACGCCTTTAGAGTGTGGTGCAACGTGCGTTTATACTATGGCGCCTTCTCACCTTCCTAGTACAGTAGGCTGTGCCGGCGCTGCTGCTGCATCAGCGGAAAGCCCCAAACGGTGCAAATACTCCAATTTAGCATTTACATATTTGAGCCGTTTCGGGTAGAGACGCTGGGACCCTGGAGTGTCCGAGTGGTCGCGGCCTATTCAAAAATTTATCTAAGCTCATGATCGTCACCTCTCAAAACCCGAAGGCTGGTTACTATTAGGCACAAAAATAAGTATTGTCATACAACGTGGCAATGCTGCCAGCCTTCTCAAAACATTGCCATTCGGCGACGAGGCGGAGGAGTTCTTTGACGCATGTTACTCGTAGAATTTGGATGTAATTTTAGTAGGTATAATAAGTATAGGTAATCTACATATTTAGGTAGTTTCAATTGTATTGTTTAATAATTTAAATAGATGTTGTATAAATTACATAATAAAATAAACTTAATTATTTATCACGAATCAATAAATTATTATTAAAACACAGAAATTACCATCGATTATTGACTAACTCTCTAACATATTATTACCTAGTCAAGATAATATTGTACCTATTTAGGACAATAAGGTTGCATGGCTGCATCTATAAAACGACATTTAATCTATTAACTAGGCTAACGATGTGCTTGAGGATTTCAACAGATTGCGTATATAATTTGAATTTGCCTAGACTAGTCCTTGGAACAATGGAAATTACAATAACATTTGGAATAAGTAATTTCCGTGACAGAGCGGTCGCCAATTAGTTTGCAAACCAAAATTAGCTAAACCATTCTCGAATTTTGGTAGAACAATGACAATATATTTCTTTTACAATATTTACATAGATTAAATACTATATTAAAAATAGTTATAGTCTTTTGCTCCATTCGGTAACCCACCCCACTTTCAAATTTGCATGCCTCCTTTATAATTTGGTGGATGGTTATGTTGAAAATTGCCGGATATAACTTCGTCCCCAAACATATGGATCCGCGCGGTGCAACGTTTTCGACCATGATGTGTGGAACACCGCCATTTTGTCTTAGTTATGGTACTTATACTGTCTCTTTTTCCGCCATCTTCATAATATGTATAACCACCTTTAAGAATAAGACGATTTCCTTTTTTGGATAAGATAAATTGCATACCTGGAAAGATATAAATTTTATATCATTTGATCAAAGAAGAAAAGAATATCCTCGTAAAAGATGATATGACAAGGAAGAGAGTGACTGAGGAGATGACGTCTGACAGGAATGTGTGGAATACATCAACATGTATTCCAATATTCCAGTTTTACAATATTACAGTTAGTATAATTTAATAGTTAGTAAAATTATTGCGAAAAGGGTAGGATGATGATGATGAAGTTGATCTAAAAATGATTTTCGCGATACAGTGATAAAATGATGTTATTTTAACACCACCGTATGTCTGAACTATTTGATAATAAAATAGTAAATATTGATCGTAACCGTCTCGAAATATCACACATGATTACAGTAGGTATTGTGCGTTAGAATTTAGGAAGGACATTTGTTCTCAAGTGGTACACTATCGGTCTTATTCATAATAGTTATCAGAGGTTTAAAATTTATACAGTACGATTATTTCGACTTTGGTGCTCGGGATGTCTCGGTTTTATTCGTTTTTTCACATGGAGTATACAAAATACTAGAAGTGACGAATGGACGAAAGTTTGCAAATTACGCCATTTAATGCAAAAATTAATTTTAACCGAAGAAAAGAAGCTGGATTTGTTAAGTGACAGATTAATATCAATTTCTCTAATTCAGACATTGAACGTGATTGGGACTGTAGGGTTTCATTATAAAATAAACAATTAATAAACATAACATAACATAGCATCACGCCTTTTTCCCCGAAGGGGTAGGCAGAGGTGTGCAAACACACCCACATCTCGCCAGCTATGTTAGGTCCCATGTAATAGGGGGCGAGCCTATTGCCATTTACCGGGCACAAGTTCCAGACTCTGGGATAATTATCTAGATAAAATTCTAAAGAGAATTATACATTATCCACCAGACCCGGGAATCGAACCCGAGACCTCGAGTGTGGCAGTCCGTACATAGTACCATTGTGCCACCGAGGTAGTCATAAACAATTAATACTTATTATAAATAGCGCTTTTAAAGAGATAAATTCCCCTGAACGAATTTCATATGTTTTGGTTTAAGAATGTAAAAATAAATCAAACCACATCTAGGTTATTCATAGCTCTGCTGCAAAATAGTTACATTTTGGCAGATGATTTTCATTACTGTTTAAGACTGTAATATCCTAGTAGGATGTTATGAATATGAAGCTCGTGTAATTTGTAGTTCCGATCATCCCCGATGTTGGTCGAGGATTTTCGAGCGCCAAAGTGGAAATAATTGTACTGTACCCACAGATATCGATAAAATACTTAGATGCGGGATACGCGTTCTAAAGTGGCACATGAAATGGGACCTATAGTAGAATAACTACAAAACGCGATGGGATCATTCGTGAGTATTACAATTACAGCAATACATTTTGATTTACAATAATAGAGAATATCTATTTTATCAACAAAAAAACGCGGACTTCATCGATCAATAAATATTTTACGGACTATAGGTAGTCCGTAGACGGACGGTAGACCTTTAACCAAAATGAACTACTATAAAATAAATAAGCAGTATACTTATATTCAACAATTTTTATGAAAGTAATTGTGATAAAAACAAAACAGCAGATAAAGTCCCAAATATAACTAGATCCGAATATATAAAATAATTATAATTAGGTACACTTTTGACTAGAATGAATCATTTATAACTATCTGTTTGAAAATCATTATTTACACACAACACGATCTAGTCGTTGTACTATGAGACCTAGACCGATACAAATACTAAAACACTATTATTTGTAAATTCTTTGTTACAGATCTGCGGGATACAGAAATATACCTATAATAATATTAAGTTCCGACAGGAGGAATCTTTTAGATTCTAGACAGGTGTAGGTTCTTTTTATGTTTATTTTCATATTTAATTTCTAAATTCTTAATTTTAACAATGTATTTTCGACAATTTATTAATTTATATACGGATTTATAATTTAAGTGTTGCAATTAAAGTCGTAAAATTAAAACTAGACTTTTATAACTTTTAGGAAATTGAATTTACTCCTAGAAATAATAATATACGGATTTTTCAACATTGGAATATTTTATTTTGGAATTGTATATTATATAATAATTATATATTTCCATTGCGGTAACATTAGCATGGTATGGGTTGATATCTTTTAACGTATTCGGCACAGGGTATTCCGTGTACCAATTTGGTTCTGGTGGATGGTCGTGTATATTTCTCTCTTTAACCACTAACGTCCCGTAAGTAACAACGTCGGCCTTGCACCCTTTCCATTGATGGCTGGCACATAACCACCGCATTTTCTGACTCTGGTATGTCCTCTGATAGTAATAAGTGTATCCTGATGGTAATAGTACCAATCTGCTACCTCGTTTTGAGTACACATACGTCACTGGAAAAAGTATAACAGTAAAGTACAAATATCTGCTGTTTGAAAATAAATATAAATTTTATGTGTATTAATACATAGACCTACAGTATAAAATAAAAATTGTGTCGTACTCGAGGGCGAAGTGGAAAATTACTAAATAAGGTAATATAATGGATATTAAATCACTTAAATGAATGTAAAAAAAATGTTATAGAAATTAAACAATAAAATTAAATAAGTTTATATGACAAAATACGCCCAAGTGACTATTTAAATTGTTGCCAATGGGCAACAATAACATGAGCAATTTTTCAGTACTACTCTTCGTGTCTATGTATTGAAAGTCTGTGTTAATACAAAGTTTTAGTTACTAAGCAAATTATATGAAAATTGTTCCAAATGTTTGTTCGTGATACAACTACATAACTTAACTTTTATAGTTATAATGTGCTTTTAAAGCTCACAGTTCGCAACCAACATGTTATACCAAAGGACACCATGCGACAGTTAAGGTTCAAAGTTCATCACCATTATTATTACAATGCAACAACTTGACTGTATATTTATGCTGTCGATTGATGGCAATTGTTACTTGCTTGAACATAGTATAAAACAAAGTCACTTCCGCTGTTTGTTCGTCTCTAGGTATGCTTAGATCTTTTGAACTACGCGACGGATTTTGATGCGGTTTTCACCGATTAATAGAGTGGTTCTCGAGAAAGGGTTTTGTGTATATAGCTTGTCAAGCGAGCGAAGCTGCGGGCGTCTGCTAGTATTGGAAAAACAATTGTACATTTCCACTTGTTTCTATTTATTAAGTGTAGGCTGATGCTGAGACTGAGATTCTATTCATAATGTAACACCTGTGACTGTACATAGGTTCGATTATTTTAATGAACACATTCGTAGAGCTCTCCTGGAGGTGGCAATCGTGCAAGCCTGGATTCCGGCGCCGGACTGGCCTGCCGATGTGGATGCCGAAGCGGAGTGGTTCCTGAGAGCCATGTCGCAAATCTGCGTCGATGCCTAGGGTTACGCCCGGACCGGCAAGGAAGCAGGTGTACTGGTGGGCGCCGGAGATTGCACAGATGCGCGCAGCATGCATCTCCGCCGCCAGTACACCAGGTTTTGCCGGAGGCATCGCCGCCCAGACGACGCGGCAGCCCGAGAGGCGGAGCTGTACCAGTCCTACAGAGAGGCGAAGGGTTTTCTCCAGGAGGCTATAAAGCGGGCCAAGGCTTCGGCCTCCGAGGAGATCCTGGAAATTTTAAACGGGAACCCAAGGGGGCACCCGTACCTACAGGTCAGAGCTAATCTCCGAACGAGGGCGCCTCCACTGACCCAATGTCTCCAGCCAGAGCAGCTGGAGGCGGTCATGGCCTCTCTGTTTTCGACGAGAGCGGAGGAGCACGTCCCTCCGCGCATGGCTCCGTCTCAGACGCCCGACGCGGATAGCACCAGCGAAGATAACGTACCTGAAGTCAGGGTGAGGTGAGCTAGGTGCGGCAGTACTCCGGCTTAGACGCCGGAAAAACACTGCCCCCGGACCTGATGGCATTCCTAGCCGTGCATGGGTCCTGGCCCTTGAAGAACTAGGGCCCCGACAGAGGGGGCTCTTTAGCGCATGCCTCGAAAGGGGCCAGTTTCCCAAATTGTGGACAAGTCCGAGGTTCTTTGTTTTCACGGACCTCGGAACGGTCCACCTGAAGGTTCTCCAGCATATCTGTAGGAGGCGTTAGCATCGACATCAAGCCCTCGATGAAGTATTAGGGATCGTACTTGATAGCCGATGGAACTTCGGATCACACTTCCGAAGTTTGGTCCCCAAAGTGACGGGGGCATCAGTCGCGCTTTCGCGACTCATGCCCAACCTAAAGGGACCCAACGCCTCCTGCAAGAGACTGTACCTGGGGATTGTGCGGAGTATGGCCTTATATGGGGCTCCCGTATTGGCGGTCAGGGTGAACGCGACTCTGTTGAGCAGACCACTGCGAACCTTGGCCGTCAAAACAATACGGGGGTACCGCACGATCTCCGGAGAGGCTGCATGTCTCTTAGCCGGGACCCCTCCATGGGACCTGGAAGCGAGAGCCCTTGCGTCATTGTTTCAATGGCACAAGGAGGCGCTGGAGAGGGACCACAGGCCTGCGTCTCGAGAAATCGAGGACCAGCGGTCCCAACTCCGCCAGGATCTCATGGAGACTTGGAGGGTGCGGTTTGAGCAACTAAAGTGGGGAACTACCGTCATCGCGGCGGTGAGACCGATCATGGACGAGTGGCTGAAGAGGCGGCATGGTGACCTCACGTATCGTGCGACGCAGATCGTTACCGGGCATGGATGTTTCGGTAGCTATCTGTTTCGCATCCATCGTGAAGTCACACACCGGTGTCAACACTGCGAGGTTTCCGACGACGACACCGCACTCCACACGTTGGTGGAGTGCTCAGCGTGGGCGAGTCAGCGCCGGGAAACTGGAAATACCTTCTGGGGTCACCGGAGACGCCCGCAGCAATGGGGCGGAGCGGCCGCGATCAATCAAATCGATTGAAAATCGGTTGGGTCGACTCATGAGTATGCGCTTCCTTCTCCCGTATCACGTCGTTGTTCAAGGTATAAATAAACCCTCGACAGCCTCTTGAATGATGTGTGGCACACAGTCACCTTATGTTGTTATTTTTAAACGTTGTGTTTCGGCTATATGTATACCCTGAAGGCATCAAGATCAATCTTCTACCACGTTGCGAATACACATACATGTAACTTGTACCTGAAATGAAAGTGTTTTTTTTATTTGCATGTATTAATAGGGTATAAAACAATTTGAACATCTCCAGGGTTTGGACCTTGGTTAACCTCACTCGCACGCTTTGATAGCAGACAGACAAATATATCCAAAATACCCGAAAGGGCCAATAGGCTTTGCTCTATTAAGAAAAAAACAAACGTACATGAAATTGTCAGAGTTAGACCAAATTAAAATAGGAACACGGGAAGCACCCCCAAGCTTTAAAATATTTAAAAAAGAATAATAATTAAAAATCGGTTTTCCTAATCGAATGGAGTTACCAAACATTTAAAAAATACAGTTGAATTGAGAACTGCCTCCTTTTTTGAAGACTGTTATAAATCGTGTTCTAAATATATAATTCATCATCTTGTGAATGTAATGGGATTGAAGTATACATCAATGTATTATTACCATTTGTATAATTTGGTACATAATAGACACCTAGTACATTAACATTTAATGAATAATATAATTTATTAATAATGAATACACTAAGATGTCAAACAAATCACAAATTTGACATAATTCCACTAATCTAGAGAAGTTTTATAAATATGAATATTTGGAAATTGCATCTTAATAGTGGACCAGGACAATAATACTCCTAATAAAAAGAGCCCAAAACCAATATGGGCGACCACTAGTAAAATATACTTAAAGCTTAAATAATAACATGACTAGATACGTTTCTATTGACTTATTATTTTGATCTGACTACTTCTATCGATCGACTGACGATCTGACTACTCTGCCTATCTGGCATATTGCACATTTTTCTCTTCTATTTAAGGAAATTTTGTACACTAGGTTATTCTCGGTTCATACTAAACCGTAACAAATCTCTACATACTCATCTTTTCTAACTCCGCATTAAGATTAATTCGAAGCTGTTTGAGCGTCTCGTAAATCATAACATATAGGTCACACACCACATTTATTACACGTACATTTACCACATTTAAGACAATTTATTCTAAATATTAATTTGAACCAGAGACACCCGGCAACGGACGTTAGAGCGGCCGCGGCCTTGGGCCTCGGAATTAAAAAAAAAATTAAAAAAATAAATATTAATTTGAATCAATACCTAGTTGATTTTAACTAAAATGAATTTGTGGAATATGTCCGTTACTGAACGTAACTTAAGTGCATTAATCTTTGCCTCTGTAGACTCATAAAATTGGTGTTTTGTACGTAATCTGATCAAACGTTGCAGAATTTTGCATTTTCGGGAGTTGTGTATGATGAAACCCAACTTGTTTTCTTTCATTTAGTTAATACACATGTCTAATTTATTAGAATCTGTTATTGTACTGTTTAAACCGGAAGTTAACTATTTATATTATATATATAATTTATTATTCTTATATTATATGGATTGATTGGCTGTTTTAATATTACAATTATGTGCATATCCGTAACACAATATTAAGTGCACTTTACTCAATTATGCACACGATATTGTTAGGCAAGCGGCGAACCATCTGAAAAACTAAAATGACTGCCCAATCAGTGAAAATGTGATTTCCCCAATACAAATTTGTACTTTTTGTAAACCTTGGACCAAAAGGCGTCGATTGGTAAGAAAACAAAATTTGTGCGGTTGGGCTATTAATTGTTATAAACAAATTAATTTGTTAACTGATAAAAAGTTGGTTTTTACGAAATTGTTGGTTTTTGAAAAATAGTCAGTTGAAGCTTAAGATCTGATAAGTATTCTGCCGCAGGATTTTTTAGAATTCGATCAAAACTCGATGAGATAAAAAATGTTGAATGTGAAACTTTTTATCAGTTAACAAATTAATTTGTTTATAACAATTAATAGCCCAATCGCACATATTTTGTTTTCTTACCAATCGACGCCTTTTGGTCCAAGGTTTACAAAAAGTACAAATTTGTATTGGGGAAATCACATTTTCACTGATTGGGCAGTCATTTTAGTTTTTCAGATGGTTCGCCGCTTGCCTAACAATATCGTGTATCATTTTCCTTCTTTTTTTTTTATATTTAGGTCGACAAATTGACGCCACCCGCCTGATGGTAAGCTGTGGCGACGTTTTTTTTTTTTAATTTCTAAGCACTTTTTCGGGGGTTTGCCGCTTGCCTATGTTACTGTAGAATGTGTGTAACTAACAACAACCTAAACAATTTACGCTGTATCATTCCATCTATGCTCTATTACTACAATCTGGCAATAAAGTGATTTCTATTTCTTTAACGTTCTTCCTCAATGGCGGCCATTTTGAATATTTATTTAAGTTTTAGGCGGTTGATAATATGTTACACCTATTTTCTTGTGCTTGGCGATTTGTCAAATCAAGAAAAAATTAAACAAAGTTTTGTACTAAATTTTGTTTATAAAATGATTTAAAGTGTAAAACGGTTGTAGAAATGTTGAGTATTGCGTTTAGAGTTTGCTCTGTTCAAAACAGCCGTTAAAAACCGGCCAAGTATATGTCGGGCCATGCATAGAAAAGGGTTCCGTAGTCACGGTTCTATAACTGTTGAACAAACAGAGTTATCGAATCCGTTGTAGTTTTCCTTTTAAAGTTCATTACATACAGTACCATCATGCTTTTTTCCGATTTGCCGTTTAGTTTTTAGAGTTGTGATCACGCAATCTCCTAATTCACCGAATACGGCTCCTAGTACTTTCTAGTTCCGGAAATAAAAACTTTGAAAATACCTCGATTTGAAACCGTTGTAGCCGTGCAGGGGAAATCGCTGACGAATAAAAATAAACCTAAATCAACCTATAATTAGGTAGTGTTTTCAAAATTGAATCAAAAGCTGTCATACCTAGGTGCATAATTGTCCATGGTGGACACCTCGAAATAAACAAACGTTCACCGAGTAAATTAAACATTCCGCGAACTTTTTCTTCAAACTATGTAGTTGAACAATTTGCTTTTTTCGTTGAAACGTTTTAACAAATTTACGACCAAAAGGCATGTAAAAAGTATAGACAATTTGTCTAAACAATAATGACCGTCAAAATGCATCTCTTTGTTTTTTTTTATTTACGAGTAGCAGTTTCAAGTAAAGGAAGTTTAGGTAGAGGTATTGGTTTCTCGTTTAACCAGTTTGTCACTTTTTTATGGTTATGTTCGTTATTTTCCATCAATAGGACATCCCCTTGGCTGCGCGCAATACCTTTGCATCCTCTCGAGTAATGACTAGAACATACCCATCTTGTCTTGTCATTACAATTCGTAGTATGATGGCAATAAGTGTATCCTGTTTCCCCTAAAACCATCTTGTTACCTTTATACGAATACACGAACGAAACTTTTTTTTGATTAGCTGATATTGATGCAGAATTTTCACTATTTATCAACTCTAGGAACTTAGCTGCTATTGCCTTTGATGACACTTTATACTGGGCTGCCTTTGTATACTGCGGTGCCTCTTCACATTGAATTGCCTTTGTAGACTCTTGTAAAACTACTGCTTTTTCTAAAACTGCATCTGCTTCTAAAAACGCAGCTTGATGTGATATTAAAGATTGGTTTAAAATTACAGGTGCTTTATCAGGTTGTTTTAAGATTACCGAATCATTCAAAGTTAATACTGCAGATTTATTGGGTTTTGACGATTCATCCAAATCTGCGGGGTCATCTATAATTTTCCAAATTTTAGCATCATTTAACATAGCAGTTTCGTCTGGAAAGCTAGTATCTTCAAAATTAGGTAGATTTTCAGAATATCCTGAAAAAAGAAATATCAATGTCAGTGAAGTAGGTACTTACTCATCATTTATATCGAAGATCCGAACTCAGCTTACAATCTATTTTCAGACCTATTTATCTCAACTTATAACGTGTGTTTCCCTTTAAAAAAACTTTGCGTAAGCTTTATCACAAATCCCAAATGGTTATCTACAGGTATAAAAGCCTGTAGTAAACGAAAAAGGGATCTTCTATGGAAATATAGAAAGCACCCTACCGAGGAAAATAAAATGATATTTAAAAACTTTTCTAGGCGTTATAAGAGGATAATTACATTAACAAAAAAAAGTCAAACCAACCATTTCATTAATACCTCTGCAAACAAGGGAAAAGCAACATGGCAAGTGATAAATGATATTAAGTATAAATATCCAAATGAGGGTGTTGAAAAACTAGTCATAAATGGTGGTACATGCATAGCAAAATGCATTCAATAACTATTTCACCGACATAGTTAAAGACTGTTCACACAAGAATACCAAACAACAGCCAACTAATAAACTGTCTAAAATTGAATGCAATGGTAAATCTATATTCATGCCCCCTACAATACCCTATGACATCTTAAAAATAATAACTTCCCTAAAGGATACGTCTACTGTAGGGTATGATGGTATTACTACGCGAACAGTGAAAGATGTAGCAACCATCATTGCAGACCCTTTGAGCCACATCATGAATCTGTGCATAGAACATGGTATATTTCCGGATAGATTGAAATTAACAGTAATAAAACCCATTCATAAAAAAAATAGTTAGTCATTAATTAATAATTCTAGACCTATTGCTCTATTACCAATATTTTCCAAAATATTTGAGAAAATCATATATACATATGCCTGTATAATTTCTTCGAAAGTAATGATTTATTCACGACAAGTCAATACGGATTTAGAAAGGATAAATCAATTAACTTAGCTATATATAATTTCTTACACGAGGTACTAAATAATATGGACAAGCGATCACCAGCAATAGCTCTTTTTATGGATATGTCCAAAGCATTTGACCGTGTCAATCACGAAATACTTTTAAGTAAGTTATTTATGTACGGTGTAAGAGGCAACGTACATGAAATTCTGAAATCTTACCTTACCAGTAGGAAACAACTGACAGAAATAAAAAGGATATCTGTAGCTGGTAAAATTGAGGTAACACATGGTTCTGATATAAGGAACGTAATCACAGGATTTCCTCAAGGTAGTATATTAGGCCCTCTTTTGTTTCTTATCTATATTAATGACATGCCCACAATAACGACATATAAAATGACTTTATTTGCTGACGATAGTACTATACTTTATACTGGTGGTAATTTAGAAAATTTAGAATTTAATATAAATACATCAATAATACAATGGCTGACTGAAAATGACTTGAATATTAATATAGACAAAACTAACTTAATGTTATTTAAACAACGGCTCACGCCACAAAAAAATTTGAACATATCTTGTCAGAACACAAAAATCAGAGAGATTGATGTTACAAAATTCTTGGGCCTTTACATTGACAGTAAAGTGAATTGGAAATCTCATTGCGAACATATATGTAAAAAACTATGTCAATTCTCATACGCACTCTATAGACTATGTAAGATCAGCAATCAGCCCACTGTACTAACTGCTTACCATGGCTACGTAGGATCTACCTTACGATATGGAATAATTTTGGGGTAGCTCAACACATAGAGGCCAGGTTTTTACTCCAAAAACGTTGTATTAGAAGCATCTGTCAACTTAAACGTACCGATTCATGTGTGCCTCATTTTAGGAAACTGAACATATTGACATTACCTTCTCTTTATATATATGAAGTTGCAATATTTATTAAATCAAATATAGAATTGTTCGAGTTCCGGACTAGGGCCCGAAACTGTGATAAATTGGCCATAGTAGCAAGTAGAACAAAATTATTAATGAATTCTATTATTGTTTCAATACATTATGCGATTTGTATTATTTATTTAATTTTATGTGTTAACTTAATTAATAACCTACTTAATATTGTATACCCAAATGGTGAAACATAGCTGAACTCATTATTCTGTGAACATCTTTTGTACCTATGATTTACAATAAATATGATTATGATTATGATTATAATATAGACACGTAGTACATTTTCATTTAATGAATAATATAATTTTTTGGTGAAATCACAAATTGTATGAAATTCGGCACATCTTGACAAGTTTTTTTAAAAGTGAAAATAGTAATTCAATAAAGAACTCGCGCCTTAATAGTGATTACAAATACCTGCATTAATTACCTATACGATAATAAAATATGCCTAAAGCTTATTTATATTAACATGACTAGATACGTTTCAATCGACTTTTTATTCTAATCTTGGAAAGATATTGCACATTTCTCTCTACCATTAAAGGTTGTTTCGGAGACCAGCTCAGTATTCCGTTCACTCAGTGATACATGCTTTTTTGGTTATGCTTAATAACTTTAAGCATAACCACAAAAAGCATGTATCACTTTGCATTACCAAATTTTCATCACAATCATAAATCATAATCATCATAAATCACCTTGCATGTCTATTAAGAGTCCGTATGCAGAATCGAAACGGGCGGAATTAGGTATTTGACACATTTTGTGCGTGAGTCCGGAGTTACCGATGGTGGTCAGCCAGTAGGTACGGCGATTACATGGTTTTGATCTTTTTTTTTTTCATTTTATAATAATAGTGTCTTGTGTGGGGGAGGTGAAAAGAGGGCTAGGAGGGGGGGTGTTTTTTTTCTCTCCTTAAATTCAAGAAAAGACCCTCTATACTCGTATGATCCCGTAATCAAAACTCCTCTACCTTTCCTCTGTCGTTGCACTCTCAAAGGGGGGGCGAGGGCTAATTTTTTTTCCTAATCAAAATCATTTGACCTCCTCTATACAAAGGGGCTCTACCAACATATTTAGGGCCCCAGCGAACTCATCTGCTAGTGGCGCACCTGCTGATCAACGGACGAGGCTCGTTAATTTACGGTACCTATGAAGTGGCTTCGGTCCCTACGTGGGTACCGGGTGTTGGTCCGGGGGGTGCCACCGTGCAACTGTGCTAAAGCCCCACAAGTAAACCAGCCCAGGCTGGTTGCGTAAGGGGTTCAACAGCTGCACCGCCGGGCCCGGGGCCATGTATGGTGCAGCAGGCATGGAACCAGTGGGGGCAAAGCGGAGTCTAGTGGGGGTGGTGTGGGTCGATTCGCTGGCCAGGGAGACCCTTAGCAACGGCGTTGCCGCGGCCATCCGCAACACAGTCATGGGGCCCGCCTGTGACCAACCACACCAGGAGGCTGCCCCACATGTTCTCGCGCATAATCCTGATGTGGGATCGCCGCTCCGGGTGGTAACCGGTGTGGGATAGCGGCGGCCTTGCACCAGGGGGGTTTGGTAGCCCTTCCGTCCGGCGCACAGTGTTGCGGGTTCATAGTAAGGCACGGACAATATTATTTATTAATAAATTATGCTAACTATTATGATTATTGTATGGAAAGGTATGTATTTAATAGAATAAACATAATTTTAAATTAATATTGATAATATATTTTGTAATATACTTCTGTAAGTATTAAATACATTTTTGTTTTTTATGATTTATAATTTCTATCTAAATATTAAATGGTAATAAATTATAAGTCATTTCCACTGCTGTCTCCTTCTATAGACTCCTCTATAATATTCATTGTGTTAAATGGCAAAAGCATCTCCGTTACATCACTAGGTAAAGCCTTACACTTTTTTACAGGGAGTTTTCGAAGGCTTGATATCAGTGGATCAGACGTCACTAATAGTCTGTTAAAAACATCTAAAATCGTAGTTTCTCGAGAACATTTCCTGGAGTCCTGTTCACGGTAACGTTTGATGTCTTTATTCCTTGCTTCTTGGGCTTCCTCTGATAGAAGTCCGATTGGTAATAGAACATGAGATATAACAATCGATGAATGAATTAATATCTTGTGCACACTAGTCGGCATATAATACCACGGGTATAGTTTTACGAAAACTACAGCTGTTTTTAAACAATAAATGTTAAATTTTGATGACGTATCGATATCATGACCACTAGATAGTGTAATTAAAATGGTGTGGACGCGATGAATTTGGTTTTTATTGACTCTGGTTATTTCAGCAGATATTTCCAAGTTCTCGAAAAAACGGCGAGCAGTATTCCCGTCATTTGAATTACCATAGCTTGGTTTGGGACGATCAATAATTAGGTCTAATTTAGTTTTAAATTCCAACTGAATACGTTTTTTCGATTCTTCAACTATCTGCTTGTCTTCGGGTTTTATAACACGCCATTTACATACTGGTAATTTGTAACCAACGTGTAATAGGCATTCAAACATCCTGATCCAACCGTGTAGAATGGATAACCCAAAACGAAGACATTCGGTATCTACTGGAGCCTGTCGGGATGCTGCTATGGAATTAAATTTACTCGATGTTTGTTTGCAAATGTAGCATCTCTGTGTAGAAGAATTGCCACTTACAGCATTACATATTTTCCCATCAGTCATAGTAAAATACAATTCATGAGAAATAGCCAAAGATTTAGTTCCAACATTAATAGAAGTTGGCCTTAAATTATTAATTTCCTCTTCTACTCTCATCATTTCTTGCTTGGTTATTTCTATTGAAGATGTATTGGTCCACAAAACCTTGGAGAAGATAGTCGATTGTTTTGCCAAAATATTACATTTCTTTCGGTTGAAGTGTTACCAACTAATCTTATAGGTACCATGCAAGTCACAAGCATACTGCCATCTTTAGTTGACATATTTTCAAACCTTTACTTGTACTCAGTAAAGCCAGATGTACCATCAATACCCATTTAATCTGTAATTTTAAACTAGTAATATCATGTACTGATAAAATCTCTTCCTTGCAAGAGAGAGCGAGACGAGAGCAAGTGTGGTCTAGCAAATTCTGCAAAGCAACCTGTACATGTTTTTCAGAGACCGATATTGCACTATTGCTGAGATAGCACAACTTCTTCGCTTCTAACACGTTTCTGTAAGACGGGAATCTATTTTTATCAGCCTCTCTTATAACATTATATTGATGAACTGATAATTGTGCATCTAACAAGACTCAGAGTGCGTTATCAGGGGTTAAACAATTATTATCACTATCAAAGGAAGATGCGCATGATTTCAGTTTTACAGGTGAGGCGTTAGAAACTTTGCTGATAACCTTTGCTTTATCTTTCTGCCCCTCTTTACGAGAAGCCATAGCTGCAGCAAATGATAACTCACTGCCACCCGAAGTTTCTCCCAAATGAGCGACTTTTCGCCGTTTAGACCTCTCGCATACCATGTCAAAAGAAGACGTTGGACGACCTGGTCCAGAATGTACTTCATAGAATGTCTCAAACGTCTCTTTTATATTTAGCCAAGCTGAATGTCTTGTATAAAATAATTCTTTCCTTCTCCTCAAAATATTTCGTTTTAATTTTATTAAAAATTCCTATCACCTTGTTTCGTGTTGTACTTTGTCGGTTTTGAGGGCAGTTTGTCTTATAAATGATTAGTTGTTGCAGATTTTGACCTTTTGTAATCCAATTCCGAAGAGGATCTTGAAAAAGAACAATTTAGGTTAGGACAACCAAAAAACAATTAATAATAACAACCGGGGTAGTATGTCATAGCAAGAATTGTTTTTACAATATAATAGTATAAAGTCTAAAGATTATTTATAATAATGAATTATTCTGGAATGGTACGGAATACACCTACTAATTGCCTTGTAAATTTTTATTTTGGTCATATTTTTAGTCTTTAATTGAAACTGTCTTTAGACATACATTATGTTTACATTTAAGATCATTAATATCATTGTTAAAAGCCAATACCTTGAACTTTAGAATCCATGTTGTTGATTACACAAATAACAATAGATATCAAAACTGTATTTTTTTCAATTACGTTGAAAATTCGCTTTCTAAAACTGTAGTCGGCGACAACGTACTTTAACAAGTGATATCTTTTCATTTTTATTAGAAAACTACCCTCCATTTTTTGTAATCGTACAGCTTGGTTATTCTATTTTAATGTCTAGTAATTGTTTTACTTCTACTACATATTTTTGAAATTTGGTTTTTGTCCGCCATCCGCAACACAGTGCGGCGGGTCGGCTCCAACCTAACCACACGGTTCCAGACGAAGTTAGCCCCTGCGCTCTGTCACTTATTACTGCTGCACCAAATGTCGCCCTGTCTTCACGCTTCTTCTTCAAATTTATAATGGCAGTGCAACAGAAATAAGTAAACGTTCCACAGCGGCCCCAGGACACCCCACAGCTTCACTTTTCGAGGTGGAGTTCACCAACATCCGTGGACTCCATGCGAACCTCGATGCCGTCCACCATACCTTGAGACGGCTCGGCCCGCTGTGACGTTTCTCACGGAGACACAAATACGCCGCCCTGACAACACGCCTTACCTGTGTTGCCCCGGTTATGTATATATGTATCGAGGAACAATACCGGGGCGCGGCAGGGGTCCGTGCTGTCACCAACTCTTCCTTCTGCAAATCAATGATATGCTATCCCTCGGGAACATTCATTGTTATGCAGATGACAGTACATTGCAGGCGTGTGCATTTACAGCGAAGAAATCCCCTTTCCTTCCCCTACCCTCTCTTCAGAATGCATTAATGCCCATGCCCAATGAAGGGCAACCTTGAGATCCTTGACATAGACGTTCGTCAAGAGCTCAATAATAAAAACTACATCGAAAGCTGTATAGGGCTAGCTTCGTGGAAACTAGGAATACTGAATAAGGTAAAGCGATTCTTTACACTGCATCAGAGGTGTCTGCTGTACAAGACGCAGATTGGACCCTGCGTCGAATACTGCTCTCACTTCCGGGACGGCTCCGCGAAGTATTTGCTGGACGCTCTCGACGCTATGCAGCGTCGAGCTATCCGTATTATAGATTGTCCGGAGGTAACGGGAAGCTTTGAGCCGCTAGTTTAGCGCCGAACAATAGCTTCCTTGGCCGCATTCTACCGTATTTACCACGGCGAGCATTCTGAAGAGCTCTTCAATCTGATCCCATCTTCTTTCCGATCCTGAACAACGCGTGCCGGGCAGAGATGCCACTCCCACACAGTAGGTACATGTTCGCGAGAACCGAACGTTTTAAACGTTCGTTTCTGTGCCGAACGATACTGGCCTGGAACGCCCTGCCTGTGCACGTGTTTCCTCCCACATATAATCCTGGGTTCAGTAGGTCGTCAAGTTGAGGGCCACTCTCTATAGTATAGTGTGCTGTGAGTGACCCACAATCGCTTGACGTCGTCACGACTTACTACCAGGCGGGTGGCGTCAAATTGGCGAACCCAATACAAAAAAATAAAATAAAAAGCTACCTCTATAAAATTATTACTCATTTTTACTCTACTCGGGAGCCCCCCTTGGGGGACTGGAGGGCAAATCTCAAAAACTCGGAATTTTCCCTAGGTCCCCGAACCCCCTTTACATTTCTGCAAAAAAAACATAGGTACCTTCCCCTCCACCATCAAAGAGAACAATAAAATTGTGTCAGTGAGTGAGTGAGTAATCCAGCTTTATATAATATAACAGCTTTTTTTAACAAAAACAATGATAAATACATTCTACATAATCACTTGTTGTATTTAAAAAGAAGCCTAATCATCACAAAATAATAACTAATATTACCAAAGTATCAAAATCTCACGCCACGCTATATTCGTCTGTAGACGGCGTCGAATTTTCGCGCGCAGAGCGACACGTCCTCTCCCTGTAAGCGCTTGGCGCGGACTGTTTACTTGAGACATGCGTCGAGTATTATAAAGCGAAATTTAGGTGTTTTTAAAAGATTATTTACAGCCTATTTTTTATTATTTAGCTTTCTTTTTTTTTGGAAATGGATTGATTTTGAACCAAGGTTTATTTATGTTGTTTTAATTTTATGAACGAGAGTTTTATGTAGCCGAAATAAGAACCAATTCATTGCCCATTTTCTCTAAAATTTGACTAACTTAAATATTTGTTTACTCAATTTTTTTTTATGAAAGTGATAAAAAGTAATCCATACATTTGATAGATGACTTTTACAAGAATACACTGTATTTTTGTAATACTTTTTAGACGTCAATACGATTAGTGAATTTGTGATATTCTAGACCTCTTCCAGCAAAAGATACGAAAAGCTACCGATTGTTTTAGGTCGATTAATCAAAATTTAATGACAAAAATAAGAAAGTAGCTCACTTATTAGATCATTATTGAAATGATATTTCATGTTGTGCATAAAAACTTATAAAAATATAGTATTTTCAGTGTAAAAACACGTCTGTAAAATCAGCGAAAACGGTAAAATTTAATAGGAGGACTCTTAAGATAAATTTTCATTTCAACATGCTCAGGCATTTGTCATTTCAACATTGTACACATGAAAATGAAAGTTGTAGTGATCTCATCACTACAACAAGAAGAGACTAGAAAGAGCTTTTAAAAGCGCCCCTTTGCCAGGCCGCCGTCGCTTAGCAGCTTCTGCCTATTCGGGGGCCCGGCTAAGGCGACCACCGACCACGTTAAAAATAAAATAAAACATTGTACACACCCATGTGAACATAACAAATTACAATAATGACCAATGATGAGAGACCAAAGAGATGAGAAGAGAATTGTCTTGAAATAATAATACTCGTACTTGATAATTTATAATATTTACACAAACTTTACAATAAAATAATAATAATATTTACGTAACAAGGAGCGATATTCATTTTAAAAATCTGTGGGTACGTGTTTGTTTGTACTTCGGTGGATGTGCATGTTCTCCATTTAAACTAACAATAAGATTATGATATGTATGTATGGTTGCTCTACAGGCATTTTGACTGGAGCACCTCCATCTAATTTTAGGACCATTTGATGTTGCATAATACGTATATTTTTTGTACTTCAACATGCGTTTTCCTCTCATTGACACTACAAATTCAGCATCTGTTGACAATAATTGTGATAATGAATCTTGTAATCAGATAAAATAAATAGATTGTTTTTTATAAGTATAAGTATGTACTAACTTATCCCCAGTGTTTCTCAAGCGTAGAATAGTTTTTCTCATTCCGAATGCCCACTAATGGCCAAGTACATGTCAGGCCACGCATAGAATAGGGTTCCGTAGTCATGCATAATAGCCTTAACTAAAAGAATTATCTGATCCGTTATAGTTTTCCTTCAAAGTTCATTACTGGATTTTCTTAGATTTAGCTACGGATTCTTAAATCTAAAAACTGTTTAGCAACCTCTTAGTGTTAAAAAGACCTCTTATTTTATCTTATTAACACTTTACATGTTCACATTACCGCAAAAATATTACTTTTGATATTTTTATTTTAGCATTATGTCGGTGTAATAAATACACAAATTTTCGGCTTTCTAGCACTAACCATGTGGGAGGAAAGCCGAGGACAGACGGACATGACGAAACTTTAAGGGTTCTGAGACTCGAACTACGGAACCCTACAAAGTAGCCATTGTTGCGTGAAACCAAGATCTATCAAACATTCACACGAAAGTTTGCACGAAGTGTGTATAATATTTATGGGATATAATAATAAAAATGAGTTAACATTATGCACATATTTTAAACAATATTATTTTTATCTCATTCAAAGTTTTATAGTGTTAATTTCGATTAGAAAAATACATGATTTGATCCTGAATGCAATGTAACAAAGTAATCGTAAGTAAGATGTTAAAACTTTTCAAAATATATTAGCAAGAGCGTTTTTGCGAAAATAATGCTATTATATTTTGAAAAGTTTTAACATCTTACTTACCATTACTTTGTCATGGATTTTCGCCAGGTAACGCCTGTTTCTATCCAAGCAATGTAACAAGTTATGGGGGAACAGTGTTAATTCAATAAATAGGTAGGCATGAATAGAGCGGTTTTTTGGATGACATAAAATATTTTCAAATCTAATATAAACTTTAAGACAAAGTATATAAAGCAAGGATTTCCATTGCAAATGTAATTATTGCCTGGCTGCTATTGAACAAATATGTTAGAGTATTCTGTAATATCATTGTTGGCTACATTACTTTACAGTGCATGTCTATGATATCCTTTCACAGTGTATATTTTATTGCGATAGGTATACACCGACGCCTTGCAGTTGTTTTGTGTTGAACAACTCCAGCATACTTTGTTAGAATTTGTTGACACAGTGTAATAAGTAAACCCTTTGAAATTCATCACACGTTTGCCTCTCATAGATATAATGTATTCTGGAACTGTAAGTGAAGAAACATAAAACAAGTGAAGGTCGTAAAAGTAAGGTTTATGGTTATTTTAGCTTCCGTAGACTTCAAGCCAAGTAGGTAAGGTTTACGTAGCGTCTAAGAGCCATCTCATGGTAGTTCCTCCCACCAAATATCTTCTGGCACAGCAAATCTGGTCTCATGAATGAGAGTAGGTAAATCTTTTATCCCGATTAAAGAGAATTGTTTCGCTGAAAGTATATTATTCTCTGAGTATCTCAATATCTCCTGCCTCCGGTACTAGGTAATCGTCTGTATTCCCCCGTAAGATTATATCAAAAATAATAAATTAAATGATGTTATGTTATATAGACTGCACTGTTTATTTAAGAAATGTTATCATACAACATTTTTAACAACATGATATGATATTTTTAAACTTTCACGTTCTGAATTCATTATACTAAATTAACGATTTCGGGACTTAAACGCGTAATTTACCTTCTGTTTGGCCTGACGTTTCGACCGAGTTACATCGAGCCGTCGTCACAGGCTGACTCGTCAGTCAGCCGTAAATTACGTAGTTACGCCGCAGGTAAATTACGCGTTTAAGTCCCGTAATCCTTAATTTTGTATAACATGATTTGATATTCGTGACCAGAGCTTTTCTCACCAGAGACCATACCAGATGCATAGGAATCTTAGAGCAAGGATCAGCAAGCAAGTCTCGATGGTGAATATAATAGAAGAAACTTTATTGTACTCCAATATAAATAAACATGTGAAAGCATAGTATGATAATGTAAAAATGGCAGCCTTATTACTTAACAGTGATCTCTTACAGGCAACCTTTGGATGAATATCAATTGTTAGGAATATTTTATGAAGGTTGAGTAGGTGGATGTGTATGTACTTCATATGAACTAATAACTTCATTTTCAACAGTGATGACATATGCTTTACATCCTTGAGGGCGATGAGTGGAGCATCTCCAACGGGTCTTCTTTGATTTAGACGGATTAGCAGAGTAGTTGTACCCCTTAACTCTTATCAAAGGTCTTCCCCTTTGAGATACTACGAAGAGCACTGAATAAACATATTTTGAAATTAGTTATTGGTTAACAACTTTAACCATAGCACTTTTCCTTCAAACATTGTCACCAACGTACAAAAAGAAAAAGAAGGGAAGTTCTTAAAGCAAATAAGAATTGACACTGCCTAAGTTGAAACTAGTCTTTTTGTCATAAAAGTGAATTAAATTGAATAACAACACAGTACAGAATGACAGATTTAAAGAACACCTGTTAATGTCTATGATATATTGAGGAGCTACATGTAAGGAATGAAGAAGTGCACGACATTATTGTGGCGTCAATGACAGTATAGCCATGTCACCGTAATCCCTTCCCCCAAAATACTGGTACAGCAGCAGATCTGGTCCCATGAATGAGAGTAGGTAAACCTTTTATCACGAATAACGGAAATTGTGTTGTTAAAAAATATTAGGTACCTGGGTAATAGAATCACAATGACTCCTGTCTCCGTTACCAGATACGTCTAGATTAGAAAAATAATTTCGAAAATAATCATTTAAATGATATATTATAGATACTGCACTGCTTATATAAGAAACTCTATCGTAGTAACTACATAATGTAGGTACTTAAAACATGATAATAATATGTCTTTCTGACCAGAGAATATGCAAGCTGCACAGGAAGCTTCAGGCAAGGATATCTTGGGTATAAAGGATGCTTCTCTGTAATAAAACTGCCTAATAAAGTTCATATAGATACCTACATAGATACTTTCTATGATATCGAATCATGAATATGAATGGTGAATAGAATAGAATAAACTTGATTGTACACCAATACAAATAAACATGAGAAAGTATAGTGTAAAAATGGCAGCCTTATCACTTAACAATGATCTCTTACAGGAGGCAACCTGGACATAAATTGTTAGGATTATGATGGTACAGAGGGTGGATGTGTATGTACTTTATTTGAACTAATAACTTGGTCTTCAACAGTGATGATATAGGCTTTGCATCCTTGTGGAAGATGAGTGGAGCATCTCCAACGAGTCTTCTTTGATTTAGAGGGAAGAGCAGAGTAGTTGTACCCCTTCGTCCTTATCATACGTCGTCCCCTTTGAGATACTACGAAGAACACTGAATAAACATATTTTAAGTAAGTTTTCAGGTTATCACATCCTATCATAGCACTTTTCCGCCATACAGCGCCTCCAAACCTTGCAGATAGTGAATATGAATTTATTGTGCATAAGCTGAAACCATTCTGGTTGTGATAAAAGTATATTTCATAGTCGAATAACACAGTATAGAATTATAGATTTAAAGAACATCTGTCAAGGTAGAATTTTATAATCCCAAACAATGTACAATGTGACAGGGGCACATCCTATTGACGACCTACATGTAAAAATAAGGAATGACGAAGTTCACGAGATTACTGTGGCTTTACTGATGTAGAGCCATTTCATCGTAGTTCCTCCCACAAAATACACAATATCAATAAAAAAAGAAAAATATATTATAATACATTTAACACTACAATTATACAGGCTGGCAAAATTTGGCCTCTCACCATCCGCCATTTCACGTCACACATACGCCCGCGGCAAGTGACGCACGCGCTCGATTCCTATGATCAAAGACCTCAATAGACCTAGGACGCGACATCCGGGATTTGGTTCGTTTAAAATTTAATGATATTTTGATGTAGTTATAGTCAGTGTACCAGTGAAATAAACAGGATTTCAGTAACTCGATGGTGGATAGCATAGAATAAACTTATTGTACACCAATACAAATAAATAAATATGAGAAAGCATAGCATGAAAATGTAAAATTGGCAGCTTTACTACTAAACAATGGTCTGTTAGAGTTGCCTTTGGATGGACCAAATTGTTAGAAATGTGATCTAAAAGTGGGTGGATGTATATGTTCTTCATTTGAACGAATAACTTCGTCTTCAACAGTAATGATATAAGCTTTGCATCCTTGACCGAGATGAGTGGAGCATCTCCAACGAGTCTTATTAGATTTAGAAGGAATAGCTGAGTAGTTGTATTCCCTAATCCTTATCATACGTTTTCCCTTTTGAGATACTATGAAGAGTACTGAAAAAACATGTTTGAAGTTAGTTTTTGGTTATCCCATCTCTGTCTTAGCACTTTCCCGCCATACAACGCCACCAAATATTGCGGACGTTGTCAAAGTCGCACTTGCGTTTGAAGGGCTCCGTACAGTTGTTCTGTTTTTAGTTTTAGTTATAGCGGCAACAGAAATCCATCATCTGTGAAAATTTCGACTACCTAGCTATCACGGTTCATGAGACTGGACCGACAGACAGATAATACCTTTTACTCTTTGGATGCGGAACTCTTAAAATATGGTTTGATAGTGTTTGTGAAACCAGTCTAGTTGTGATAAAAGTATAAATGTAATAGTCGAATAATGCAGTACAGAATGACAGATCTTTAGATCGTATCGCTAACACATCCAATGTGATAGCGATACGTTCTCACTATCTATGATCTATTAGTTCTATACCTATACTGTTATGTATGTTTATGTATGTTTATGTATGTATAATGTTTTTATTAAAATAATCAAAATAAAACATTAAATAGAAGAAAATAAGGATTTTAACCGCCACTGAAATTAGTGCCTGGCCGCATTACCTTACTGTAATGTCGATGATATGTTTTCATGGAGGTAGGTTTACGAGTATACCGACGTGACGCCTTACAGTTGTTTGGTGTTCAACAATTCCAGTAAACTTTGTTAGAATTTGTAAATCTTAATGTGTAATACTCGTAAGTTAAACACCTTTCACAAGGCCGTGGCCACCATCTGAACGGCTTGTAGTTTGTAGATTTTTACGATGTGACGTCGCATCGCAATTATGTGGACGCAACGAGTTGTGGTGTGACAGTGGGTGGATGTGTATGTTCTTCATTCGAACTTATAACTTCGTCTTCAACAGTGATGATATAAGCTTTGCATCCTTGAGGGCGATGAGTGGAGCATCTCCAACGAGTCTTCATTGATTTAGATGGATTAGCAGAGTAGTTGTATCCCTTAATCCTTATCATACGTCTTCCTTTTTTAGATATTATGAAGAGTACTGAAAAAACATATTTGAAGTAAGTAATTGGTTACCAAATTTCTATCATAGAACTAAGCTGTGGAAGCTACGGATATAATTATTAAAGTAAATATGATTTAATAATGGCATGGCCAATAACAATGGCAAAGTGGAACTGACGAGATTGCATTTAAAGTAGTAAATAAAATAGTAGAATAGCACAAAACAGTTCAGCAGGTACGAGTATATAGGTAATCTACCAACATGCGATTACATCGATTAAAACAAGAAATAATTGTTTTAGTGGGTGTACAATGAGATAAGTTCTCACAATCTAAAATCTATTTATTATTGTGCTGGAAAAGCTCTACGAAGTTAAGACAAACGCTATTTAAATCGCAAAACATATGGCCGAAAATATTTTTGTTTGCGGAGTTGTTCATGGACACGAAAAGAAATAGGGAAAGTACAAATTAACTTAAGTATTTCATAATTATTAAAACAAAACTTCTATCTAGCAAAATTAATATTTTTGTAACAGTTAACTCAAATATCAATATTTGTCAAAAAAATATTAAACGCCTATCATGATTTAATCACGATTTTGTTGTATGGCCGAAGGAAACTGTTGCCATGCGAGTTACCATTTATTAAAAATGACCAACAACAGTAATAATAATAAAAAACCATATTAATGTACTCGTAACAATAACTTCCGAACACAATAACAAAGAAAAAAATACAAACAGTTTTCTAATTATATACCTTGTATGTAATTCAATACTGGTAACCTGAAACCCTGAAAGCATTAACTTGAAAACAATGTTCGTTACATGACGGAAAACATGAAATTCAATGAACGTTTTGTATTCGATGAATCACTAGAATTCAAACTTCTGCTTGCTATTACGATCGGGATTTGGTGGGTGGACATGTGTTTGATTACACGTTACAATTTCTTCGTCAACTGTTATCAGAAATGCTTTGCATCCTCTTGCATTATGGGTAGAACACCGCCACCTCCTTTTAATACTACTCCCTATATTGGGATATTCTTTATGATACTTCTGATGGTATGTATAGCCGTTGAATCTGATCAAACAATTCCCTTTATTTGATGTTATAAATTGAGCTGCAATTAAAGGCGAAAAGAAATATTAAAAAAAAAACACGACAAACATTGGCATAAAAACCAACTTCAAATTGGGATCAAACTGAATTGGGACTACTAGGAGAGCAATAGCTTTCGATTAAAAAACTTTAAAAGCAGTTTTCTCGGTCGAAAGATATTAAGGAGGTAACAAACATTAAAAAAATACAGTCAAATTAAGAACCTCCATGTTTTATGAAAGTCGGTTAAAAAGAATTATTTTTGACATCATTAACCATTTTTCGGAGCACGTTGTATACCACGGTAAGTCATCCCACAAATTGGGTTGTAGGTTACCAGAATTTTATAATTTATTCTGCGTACATATTGAGAACAATGCGAGTCTGGGTGCGAAAACAATAAAAGAAACGTAGATATAGGTAAATGAACTACATGTTGTCGTGTCGGGGTAGCTCAGAGTCTTGTACCTTAAAGGACCTATAATATGAGGCCAGGCCAAATGTGAGATGCCATTTTTTAGGTCCACGGCCGCCCCTTGCCGGCAATGGACATCATCGCCGGGCGCCTCAGGTGAGCATTGGGCCAACGCGATTTAAAAAAAGTATTGTCCATTGACACGAAAAGAAGAGAGTATTAAATTATGAGTCTAGAAATAATTTAATAACTAGAGGTAGTTTCACAATTTGTTACGTGACACCAACAGTATGACTCTCGTTAGTCACAGCTTTCGTGAGTGCTCGTCCCTTCATAGCAGTAATGTATTGATTTAATTGGAATTAAAATTGTCTTGTATTTGGTCCAAATTTATTTATTACCACATACTTTCTTATCTTACTGCAATGGCAACAATGATCTCACAGATTGGATAACATGAACATGTTTTGAAGCACTCAAGAAAATCACAGGTAGATATACCCGATCTAAAACCTTGTGATGCGAGGTCGACTTTTGACTGTTAACCGCGAATGACTGATAACGAGTTTTTAGACAGGGTATAAGTACCTATCAAAAAAAACCTTCATAATTATACACGTCCTCTTGGTTTTATCTTAAACTATCTTTGACTATTCCAAAAACTACATAATTACTACCTAAATTAAATATGAAAGTATCATCGAATACGTGTTCCAAACATGGTAATAGCACATTATAAAGAAAAGCTAAACCTACCTATGATCTTCTGACTGTGGTAATAGTTTGTATAAAACGTGGAAACGGGCAAAGTAATTTTTGATTTGTATAATCTATGTATTTAATACGACAATTTGTCTGTCTGTCCGTCCGTCGCGTTTTTCAATTATAATTAATAATACATACATTTGCATGAAATATTAAAATATCTTTTTTTTTTATATTTGAGGCGATACAAATTTCGCCGGGATAACTAGTTTTGAATATTCTCACACAACGTCATCTAGCCACAACTAAGCTATAAGTTTGTGCTAAGGGATCTAGACAATTATACATACATAATATACATAGAAAACATCCAAACTCCGAAATAATCATATCATCAATAATCAGCACAAGCTTATATTATTTTAATTTGGGCTGGATGACGTTTTGTGATAATGTCCAAAAATATTTATATTAATTTATTTCTTCTTTTTTCTGGATGTGGATGTTCCAATACTGATTTGATAATCGTTCCATCAAGCGTGATGACGTACGCCCTGCATCCTTTTGGGTAGTGGGTAGAACACCGCCATCTTACCTTATTATTTTTAGGATCCCTTTTATAAAAAGCGGAGTAGTAAGTGTACCCGTTAATTTTAAGTAAAAGTTTCCCTTTGTGCGATTGGACGAGTTGCACTGAAAAACAAATGCCTGAGTTTAGACTCACCTGTGTCACAGAATATGGAATATTACTTACATACAGAACTCTCACTCCAACGTTAATTAAAGCACATTCTTTTGTTTACAGAGAACATCATTCGAACGTTAGGGTTGTCAGTAAAGTACCAGCAAAAATGCCATGATTAATAATATTTGCATTCACTCCTTGACGACTTTCTTGGCCACTTAAATTTGCTATGAGAGGCACCACACCACTAATGCCTTAGAAGCATGGCATCGTTGTCTTGGAGTGCGAATTAATCGATATTCCACATTAATATTTTTTTATATAAACTAAAAAGGGAGTCGAGATTCCAGGATATCAAATTAAAAGGGCTGATGATTAAATCACCAAATAGGAAAAAAGCAGATATACTTTTTGACAGACAATACCGGCGAGAGCTAAGTAATCCGCAGAATGAGATAATAACTACTCTCGACTTCCTTATTAATATTTCACAGCTATATGTGATGAATGGCGTCATAGCTTTATTTCCAAGCGGGGTAGACATAGAAACTCGCAAAACGGACCCCAACATTTAACCTCGGCGATGCGCTCCTCACTATAAGCTATAATGGGATGCAGTCATTTTGCGTCTAAGGTGTTCTTAAACGTAGACAATAAGAGATGATGAAATTATATAAATTTAGTCGTTATGTATATGTAGACATTTTGCGATTACGGCATTTTAAAATGAAGACTTTAGGCGATATTGACATTCTGCGATGTCGTCTTTTATCATAAGTGGACATTTTGCGTTCTAGTCACTTTCCTACTAACCCTAAACTATTGATTCTTTGATCGATTATTTGGGCTCTTCCTCCCAATTTCCTTTTAAACAAAAAAAAAACTCACGATAAAAAACTTTGTTTTAAATCAAGGAACGCTTGTGCCCAGTTTTGCGGAGATGGGATTAAAAAAGGTGGACTCAATCTGCAAGTGCATCACATTGAAGTGAGGATGACATGAGCCCCGGAGTTCCCGAAGCTCACAACATGGATACCACGTAGTAACTGGACATAATACCACTTCGTCTGTTGACCGACTGTCAGACAAGGTTTCTAAAGTGTAGCTAATCTGTTGACCTTGTCTCAGAGTCGATGGCGACACAATTTTTCAAGTTATATCGATTTTTAAATGAGTTGGTTTACATTGAACGTCATTGTATCAACAAATAGGTTATACTGCCAAAATACTGCATCCCATGACTGAATTCGCCGAAAAAAAAAATATTTTTGACAATTGAAAGTGTCCGTTTTTTTTCCCGCGTTAGTTGACTAATCTAAGAAGCTGTGGATGCCGAAATTGTTTCTTTACTTTATTTTATTTATTGTCCAAATGATTGTAATTACTGGCGATTGGAAAAGAGTGGCAGTGGGTTTTGAAAGTTTTTAAAAGTAGAGCCTTTCTTTTTTAAGTTCCGCGGCTTTAGGCCGCGGCCGCTTATACGTCCATTGCCGAGCGCCTCTGGTTAGCAGTAGCGGTAGTAGTAGTAGGAACAGTTTCTAGTGCGGCGTAAGAATTTTTTTTTTTTTTTTTTTATTTCCTATCGCCAGTAATAACAATAACTGTATCAATCATGCTACATTGATTATAATCTAATCGTACCTATTTACAATTTTACGGTGACAACATATATTATACGTAGCAGTTTTCTTCAGAACCTCTCGCACATTTAAGAAATTATATTCAAATTGTGAAAGATTTTCATGGAGTGACATAGTTTATATTTTGAGCCAACAGAATCCTAATCCTAGTCAGAGAAGCGTTTACAAAACATATATTTAGAAAAATACAGAGTAACTTGACTTTTAAACGTGATTTATTACATCAAATATAACCAGGAAATACAAATAAAATAAACACTCAGTTATTTTTTTATAATAATTACCTTATTACTTAAATCTCGCGCATTGACTAGACATTATTCCTGTAATTACTTAAACTCTTAATATCCATATCTTTTCAATAGCCTTGCTATAGACGTTCTATTTCACGAAATCTGTTTGTCCCTCGATTTTACCAGGCCCATGGCACTCGCCTAACCTGCCACGATAATTATCTAAAGGCCAACAAATATCACTTGCACCCAGTACTACGTAAGTTGGTCGACGGGAGCATTCGTTGCATGTTTCTACTGGTAAACATTTAATACTGTACCTACTTGTCAACATTGATAGAATGGATAGATCTGCCATAAATACGACTGATCCGGGCTTATCCTTTTCTAATACAGACGACAGCAATAGGATTGTGTCCTAAATTTCAAAAATTGATTAAATCTGTAGTTTTGAATCTATATAGTCACAAAAATGTATTATTTTGATTTAAAACAATCATTTACATAGTTTATTTTGCAATCTAAAGAATGTATTTAAAATGGTAACGAAAACGCTCCAATCTATCATGGCGCCTTGGGTGATGTCACACATTGCGAAACAAATCAAAATGTGTTTGACGAAGCTATCCTGACCAAAAAACGAACGAAGTTCGCTGCAGCGATTAAGCCATAAATTTGTCGTCTAATCGTAATATAAATATTCAAGCGCAAGATCGCTTATAGGTTATAGTTTTTTCACGACCAAAAGGTCAAAAGCGCGGTGAATATCATGGTGCTTACGCGTTTCCTTCAACGTATTCCAAGAACATGTCACTTGTAAGGATTATACACTATAGACTGGACACGCATAGGTTTTTACCTACGACGGAACGGAGATGGTATATGGGTCAGGGGGTGAGAGGATGTTTGTGCAAATACATGTTACCATTTTTCTCCAAAACAACTGGTCGGATTTTGATGCAGTTTTTAGTTATGGGTTCAGGTTTGATTGGTGCATGTTCTTAGATAAATGTTACGATGACAACTCACCAGGGGGCGCTGCAGCGAACATTATTTGTGAAAAGCAATGTTGCCAATTTTCTCAAAAACTAGTAGTCCGATTTTGATGCAGTTTTCAGTTATGGGTTTGAGTTAGATTGGTACAGGTTTCTAGATAGATGTTAGGGTGACAACTCATCAGGGCGCGCTACAGCTAACATTATTTGTGATGAAAATCAATTTTGATGCGGCTTTTTTTAGGAATGGATTTGTAGTTGATTAGTGAGGGTTCTTATATAGATGTAACGACAGCAACTTACTTAAAATAAAATTAAATTAAAAATTTTGAAAAAACCTACGACGATTAAAAAGCAATTGAAAAAAGGATAAAATAATTTAAAAACCTCCAAAAAGTTAAAAATAAATTGTGTTGGTTAGCCCTTTAACTTTGATATAGGTGCCTAGCAATATTTTGATTCAAGTGTTGTCTCGAAATGCACATCGAAATAATGCACCAAAACTGCGTTTTGTTCAATCTACTTTTGTTAGATTTATAACAACTTAACTTTAAAATTAACAAAAAATCGTAAATTAATAAAAACGTACGAACAATTAAATTACACAGACACAACTTGAACAAGAAGTCAGCTCTTCATACATATTTACTCTATGGTGTGAGAGCACAGCGTGGGACGTCATATTTTCGGATTGGTGTTTGATGTCACGTGACTGAATGCCTAATTTATCCAAACTTATTTTCTAAAAATAATAGTAATCTTTATACTGTCTACTAATTTATATTACTTTTTGTTGTCTATTCATTGGAAATAGTCAAAAGAAACATACACTAATCCGATTTATTCTTAGTGGACACAAGCCTATTATTAGAATAAGGAATTAAAAATAAAAATGTTTTAAACTGCCGAAACTGTTTTTTCATTTGTCTTTGTCTCGGTGGCCTTACTTTTCAGCCCGCGACAACTTAAAGTTATCAAGAGTCGGGGCCGCCTCGTGTTTGTGACACGCATTGGCGATTGATAATTATTTTAGTTTTCTGACAACCCTAACGCTCGAGAGGTGTAGGTAAATAAAAGAACTGTGTTTGTTAACTTCCGAGTGGAACTGTAAATGTACGCCGGGCGCCACTGGAAATACCTTCTGCGTGTGAACCAGAGACGCCGGGCAACGGACGATACAGTGGACGTGCCCGTGGATCGCGGAATTTAAAAAAATAGTATTACTATTCTATGATTCTACGCTTATTAGTTGATATGTTATTGACAAAATAGGCATGCATCAATAGTACAAGTGGCTTGGATCGCGTCCCTACGGAGACTGAGCGCTCTTAAAGTAAATACGTGTAAGTAAACCAGTCTTAATGCACAGTACACTAAAATAATGTGCATGTGCCGAAACAACATTAAATAGTCTTTGGACTTCGTGAAATAGAAATACTAGGTATACCTACTATCCTAGGTATACATATAAATAAATATTATAAACCTAAAACAGCCAATATTGTATTTTAACAAATATCTTAAAATTACAAACGCCAAGAGAACTCCGTTTGTTACCATTTCACGACTTAAAAACTCGACGGCTTGAAAGTAAATTTCAGAAGAAAAGAGATTCTATCCGCTTGATTAGGTGTTATAGGGGTTGAAAGTTGGTACGGGCAACTAACTTGAAGAGTTCAGGATTGTGAACTCTTCAAGTTAGACAATACAAGTAGCATTGAAGATCGCAAAGTAAATAACAAACTCTATAGTCCTAACTCTGGTAAACATTTTTATGAAACGAAGTACCCTGTACCTGTAGCCAAGCATAATAATCTTTTTCTTAAAGACAATCCATATTATACCGAAGCTTAGAAATATGCAACTGCATTGTTTTCAAACAAAAACAAAGGGATAAGTTGACGGGCAAAGCATATCAGGACCTGTGTCTATATACTGTGGAACAGCACCTACTACCTAATGAATTGGTGATCAAAAGCAAGATGCCAAGTTGGGAAAATAACTTATAAATAATTTATCTTAGTTGTAGCTAGATGCTCTATTCAAGTATATTCTTTACTTGACTTACTGGCAGTGGAAGATGATAGATAGTTCCTAAGAAACGAATAATAAATGCACATAATATGTAGGTATATACGCGGTGAATAAATGATCGATTTAGACCCGAAAGATTTACAGTTACACAGACATTATTACATTTGGTTACTCAGAGTTACAAAATAATCAACTTACCGAGGGGGAAGTGTAACATCCCTAAACCGAAGTAGTTGCTGGATATGGTGCAAGAACTAGCCGCATGGCGTGCCGTCTTTTTGTCGCAACGTAATGTTGAATGAATATTTCGTAACTATCTTAAAAAACTTGTTAACGTGAGTTTTAATTTGTTTTTTTTTTACAATATACTCGATACTAGAGATACTAGATGTCAAAAACACAATCGATTAACTTTGTCAATGTACATACTTAAATAATTACATTTCAAATGTCAAATTCTTGTATTTAGACAACACTGCCATCCAGCAAGTATTAAGTAATTGTATA
Source organism: Nudaria mundana (assembly GCA_963556515.1). Lineage (NCBI taxonomy): Eukaryota > Metazoa > Arthropoda > Insecta > Lepidoptera > Erebidae > Nudaria > Nudaria mundana. The sequence continues at coordinate 5,171,615 of OY748297.1, forward strand.
ATAGGATTTTCTTAGAAGCAACGACGACAGGTCTTTCTTAAATAGATGCAAATCGTTACAATAATAAAAACTACATCGAAAGATGTATAGGGCTAGCTTCGCGGAAACTAGGAATACTGAATAAGGTAAAGAGATTCTTTACACCGGACCAGAGGTGTCTGCTGTACAAGACGCAGATTAGACCCTGCGTCGAATACTGCTCTCACCTCTGGGACGGCTCCGCGAAGTATCTGCTGGACGCTCTCGACGCTATGCAGCGACGGGCTATCCGTATTATAGATTGTCCGGAGGTAACGGGAAGCCTTGAGCCGCTAGTTCAGCGCCGAACAATAGCTTCCTTGGCCGCATTCTACCGTATTTACCACGGCGAGTGTTCTGAAGAGCTCTTCAATCTGATCCCACCCTCTTCCTTCCGATCCCGAACGACTCGTGCCGGGCAGAGATGCCACCCCCACACAGTGGATAGCATGTTCGCGAGAACCGAACGTTTTAAACGTTCGTTTCTCTGCCGAACGATAGTGGCCTGGAACGCCCTGCCTGTGCACGTGTTTCCTCCCACATATAATCCTGGGTTCTTTAAGCGGAGCGTGAAGAGGCACATCAGTAGGTCGTCAAGTTGAGGGCCACTCTCAATAGTAATGTGTGCTGTGAGAGTGGCCCACAATCGCTAGACGTCGTCACGACTTACCACCAGGCGGGCGGCGTCAATTTGGCGAACCAAATATAAAAAAAAAAAAAAAAAAAAAAAAAAAAAAAAAAAAACAACCTAACACTGAATCCGGCAACCTTTTATATAGTTTTGGCGCCATACCTAAAAAGCTTTTCCTATAGAATGCTTTCATATTTTATTTTTATGTCGAGCGCTGTTTAATTTGTCAAAAAGGTAAAAGTTTGACTTTACTAATACAGCCACCTCGTATATACGAGTATATAGGTATGGTAATGTCAATATGCGTAATTTTGAAAACCACTCTCTGTAACTTTCAATTTGGTTTGAATTTGGTTTCGAATAAGAACAACATAATATTATTATGAAAAACTTGTATCTTTTTTTTCAAATTAATACTTCCAGTCGTTTCTACTTCGTCTATTCCAAAACGGTCGTAAATCCACCGTGTATATTATAATACAGTTTCCATTAGACAATTCGACATTCATTATGTGAAAGATGAAATCATTGAAATAAACTATCATAAACGCATCGACGGCGACGTCCACAATACAACTTGGTAAACGTATTTATCACTTTGAAGTAGGTTCAATCCTCCAATAATCCAATTACGTTTGCGTATCAATATTTTATTACATTATACATACACCTTACATATACATATATATATATACATATACATATATATATATATACATATACATACACCTTACTTATTTTATTGTGTGATTGTGGTTATTGTTGATTTCAGTAATTTTTTCTCCATTTGTGACAATTTGTGCATTACAACCTTCAAGAAAGTGCGTGGAACATAGCCAGTGTCGTATACTAGTCGCATCAGAATTTGTGGCGCGATACGTATAGCCTTGTAGCCACATCAAGCTCTTGCCTTTAGTAGTTTTAATGATTTGCGCTGTAATAAAAATAGACAAATTAGTGATTACCTATTCAATGTATTTCTGGTACATGCACTCGTTCTTTAAATTGGAAATGAGGCATTATCATAATGCATAAATATTGATGGAATAAGCAACATTATAGTCAATTCAATAGGACTTTACTAGCCTTTCAATCCTTTCAGGCCAGTGTGTACCAAACCGGTGAAGCACGGAGTGTTGGCGTTTTCTCTAGAGTATGTTTTGTCTTTCTTTGTAGGTACGGCTCTCCCGCCCTTGTAGCGGTTGTAAGTGATCAGACAATAAGAATAAACTTATAATAGAATTATAAGCTTATTATATATATATATATATATATATTATCGACGTTGTGTGACCATGTCCAACAATATTTATTTATTTATACAGAGAAAGAAAGTGCATAATTCGTGTATATCCTTAGCTGTGTCCATCGGTGGCGCACACCGCAGCAAGACTTTTGTCATATTAACATATACTTACTCTTCAACCTACACTTGTCAGTCTGAACGTGTAATGTCCGTGTAGTTTACGCTGTTTCTACTTATAAAGTATGTTGGTACGTAGGTAAATAGTTTCTGGGTCGATTTGGATGGCTAGAAGAACTAGTTTTCGGATCCAACAGATCATCATGCGTTATGTAATAATGAAATATAAAAGTAGTTACGTAATACAAAAGTAATTTATTTACTACTTACTTTACAATAATCTACTTATAAATTAAGTAAATAAGTTCATACATTATTAAATTTATTACCTCCAGTAATTTTACTAAGATATAAATAGACAGATAAAGTTATAATAGAATATTTAAATAAGTACCTATTTTTGGTATTTATTATTGGGTTACCAATGGAGATTGCTGAATCAAATTAATTTTTTTTAGTCACGTGGGATCAGGAACAGTGTTACATTTGATGCTGGATTCATCCAGCAAAGGAATATTAAAGGCTGATGGCGTTGTTAACACAGCGGCTGGTGATTATGTTCATGCTTTACAGCAATTATCTCGTTTTCAATCGTCAATAATGTTGCCTTGCATCCTTGAGAGTTGTGTGTAGAGCAACGCCACACCAAGCGCTTACCGTTGTTCTTACTTGTATACGTCGCGTAATAAGTGTACCCTGATAGCTTTATTAACGTCTTGCCTCTCTTTGAACGCACAAACTCCACTGAAATTAAAAAAATAAGTGAATCCTTCTCGTAGGTAGTAAAGATATTTTGCAACATAATTTATTGTTATTTACACACTCGATCGCAAACATATAAATAAAATTGAAGTGTCTATTTGTTTCTAAATTAACAGTTTTTTCCCTCAATGAATATAAACGTATCTTTACTTACCCACATTAACAAAAACATTTTTTATTTAGATATCTGTCTCTCGGTTCCAGCTAATTTTTGAAACGACTGGACTAATTTTAACGGTATTTTGGAGATGTTGGATGCTGGAGTAACTAACGCTTCTACTAATGGGAATTCCCGCGGGAATTTCAAAATAAAAAAAACTGTTCTTTGCGGGCGAATCCGTGGGCATCATATTGAACAAAACACATGTTTTTTACTAGGTATATTTACTTGATGAGTTCATAGTGAGGTGAATTTAATAGCTTTACTTAAACTAACTTAACTAAAGCATCTATTACTAAACTACATAATATTATAGTTTGTTCGAATATTTAAATTGTCCATTTATATAATATAATTAATATATGTAACAATAAATAAGTATGGAGTTGAACAATATAAAAATAATTAAAAACATGAGTAGGTATCTTATAATCACAGTGGTTTACAACTATACCTTACCCGTGACTGTACATAACATAAATAGGATTTAATATGTGTTGCACTTTTTTGTCTAATTTTCAAGTATCTACTTATTCTTAATCAGGAAACTTTAGAGTAGTTATAAATATTTAAATAGAAATTATACCTAAAAAAAATCAAAAAGCGCGATCAAGAAATTATGATATGAAGCAAAGATTGGATGTTGTCGGTATTGTCATCGTAATTCAGTAGGTCAGAGTATTCCTACTTCGAGTCCTGCCGATGACATTTCAATTTTGTGATTTAATTATAATTTATATCTTAAAATTTCTAGTAGCTGTTTATAAAACTAAAATTTTGAAATCAGTCTAAAAGGTCTACATTATACGAGTGATACCGACTTCAAATACCTTCTTCAGTATTTTATCATTGCTTTTTAGTAACTATGAATTCAGGTTTTTTTACACGATAGTATATTTCGTAACATTGAATCACTGGTAACAGATATTAGTCCCATTTTATATCAATTTTGTTAGGGTTTATCGTTTAGACGTTAAACAAGCTTTTAGTACAAGAGCGTTGAGACTCCATCGCACTGTTAACGACCGCTCAGAAAAGTCGAACAATTGCGACGATGACGTAGCGTCACTATCAAAACCCCTTATCATAGATAACTAAGTACGAGAACGGGTGACACACTCTGTAGCTATAATATCTCTAAGGTATGTAAGCATATTTAATGCTATAAAAAATTACTCTATAACCTAACTTCTTATCTTAGATGCCTAATTTCCATAACCACTAAAAAATAAATAACTATACTGTTTGTCATCTGAACCTTAATTTAAACAGCCAAATACAATATATAATTTAAAATTGATTTGGTTTTGAAACACAAACTTTCAAAATTACCCAGGTAACTTCATGATCGTATATCTTATTTTCGAAAATCTCTTCTCTCGATCTTTCGAATAATCTCATATTTAATCGAAATCCTGAAAACTAGCCTTCTTACTTTTTCTTTGTTGACAAATCTCACACATAGATAAATACAAGCTGACCATTTCTTTAGTTATATTTGCGAAGCTTTTTGAAGTTTCTGCTAGCATTTTATCACGTCCAGCATGTCCAATAGAATCATGAATCCCATCAATAACATCAAACAGTTCGTCAGCCGCCAAATAATACCTTATGTTTCCCACTATTTGCCCTTTCTCCTTCGCCACAAGTTTCTTTTCATTTCCTATATTAAGTATACCAAACCTTTTCAGTCTCCTATATTGCAAAGACGTTTTCTTTTCAGCGAATTCAGCCTCTTGCACTTCGCAAATCAATTTGTCATATGCTTCTCGATCTAAAACTTTATAGTGTGCTGCCTTTTGATTCTCGCTTTGAACTATAGCATTCAGAAATCGCTCTCTAGTAGACTCAAATAAACCTGAGGCAGTAAAAAGTTAATAGTTAGTACCTAAATATCTTTGAAATCTTATCTATACTTTATTATGTTATACTATAAAGCCGATGAGTTTGTTAGCTTGAACGCGCTAATCGATTAACGCGTTCTACTGTAAATGAAATACATGGTTATTGAGGAAGGCTGTAGGCTATTACATCACACCACGACTCATAGGAGCGGAGTGAAAGATTAAGTATCAAATATCTTGTCCTTTTATTCTATAAAAGTAAAATTGGTTCAACTTAATCTAATAATTAAATACCATTTTTTACATAAATGTACGCAATATATAGTGAATTATATAAATCAAGATGCATTTGTTTTTTTTAAAGAATTGGTACTAGCAAATACGATCTAACAGCATTCCTGTTAAAACCTTCAGCTAAGCTGAAGGTGCGTGTATAATGACTCCTACACACAGTGCTGGCGGCACAGCCTGCCTGCTTTTGCCGAACGGCACGTGCCGCTGGAGAACAATTTTGTTATTCATCGTAATAGAAAACCAATCACATAGTGGTAACCTAACTAGCGGTCTACACGGCCGTCTTATCCCAACTAGAATGATGCTCAGGAGCCATTAGCTACTGCCCAACCCATTGGCCACTAGGCTACATAGGTACATGTGGTTAACATACCACTTTTTAGTATAACCTTTTCCGCCTAGATGGAGGATGACTGTGTTGTCCTCCGACTACAATAACTGAACCATCTAAAGTATAAACATAAGCTGGACATCCATTAGGAGAGTGAGTGGAACACCTCCACCTAACCTTACGACCTCTTGCCGGCCTTGAGGAGTACGTGTATCTGTTCAGTTGTATTAATTGCCTGCCTCTCCGGGAAACAACAAAGCGAACTGAAAATGATTGTGAATGTTAGATAATTATGATCAGACACGTATTTAAAGTTATGTTATTGCAGAAACTAACCACATAAAAGTAGATATTTAAAAGGCTCTATGAAATCTTTTCTTAGTTTGTGAAAAGTACTGCTAGGTACCTACTGTTAGATGCAGGGAGAGCAGGAAATTATCTAGAGTCCGTACCTGGGCGCCTAGCAATGGACATTATAATAAACAATAAAAAATAAAAAAGGTACAAATAGAATGACTGCGATTTATATTTTTAATTTACTCGCACCTTTAGTTATAATAAATAATAAGGTTTAAATTATATTGTAATTAAAATCGCCGTGTACCGAGTAATATTAATTTTAATAAATAAAGAAATGTTGCATGATTTTTTTAATAGAGAATTACTATAAAAGTGGGTATATAAAATAAAATTGTAATTGTAGAAGGTGGGACGAATCATTATTGGGTATTAAACTGAATGAAATTCGCAAATTTTGTAACCAAATTATGTACTAGATCAGTTTATAGACAGCGGCTCGTTAGCAAAATTGCCTTTTTTCTCACTCAAGGGTGAAGGGTAGTTTTTAACAAGTTTATACACAAGAACAACTTCTTCTTTAATATGAGAGGAATATCTCTCGTCTTTTGGGTTTTAGATAGAACATTGCACTATGTACTCGTATATAACAGCAGGTTTACTAACATTTTGTTGGTGATGTTTGCGCATTCCTCTAAGTTCGGACAGTAAGACATACATTACGCCTATGTTTCCGAAGAGGTAGGCAGATGAGCTTCGCACTTTGCCAGTAATTTTGTTGATCCTACTTTAAAGGGGACAAGCCTATTGCCGTTATACCGGGCACCATAGAATATTCAAAAGCACTCTGTAATGCTAACCTAATCTAAATTCTCACAACCAGGACAGATGTTACATACCACTAAATAGAATCTCTGCACTCCGAGCATAGTCTAGTTCAATTCAGAAATTAAAGTGAGCATAGTTTAGTTCTTCTTTTTTTAAAAACATGGCTCCATCGTTATTATCGATGATTTCGCTAATGTCAAGGTAATGCTTGATACACACACAGAAAAACTAGTTATTCCGAACTAGCTCAAGGTGCAGGACATTATAAGAAACGTTGTTCGGTATGTGAGGGTCTGGGAACCCGATTTTTGCAGAGTGCCAGAGGTAACCTAAAAAGCCACCACGCTTCTCACGCTCTCAGCAAAAATCGGACTCCCATAGTTTAGTTGAAGTGAAGAACTTTCTTAGACATTTGATAGTATCTATACTCTGATTTCTTTGGTATACAATGAAAGGTTTATTAACTTTTTTTAGAGAGCCGCTTGCCTATCTCAAACCTAGAATACGTAGAAAAATGTATCTACTTAAATAAAAAAGAGAATACTTAGGTACAATCCTAAACATTATATTGATACATGATAAAAAAACAAACTTGTACACTGCTCCACTGATTTAATATCCAGGATTTAACCTGACCGGTTTTAACCACTATAACTAAACAAGTGTATTTGTTTATCATGTATTGCATTATAAGTTCCACCAAGTGCTGACAATCGGAAGCATAAACTATACTAGTATAATAAATAATAAATAAAAGAAAAAAAAGAAAAAAATAAAAAAAATATATAAAAATAATAATAGTTTCTTTGTACTGAAGGTATATTTGGACGATTTACTCTTAATTTATTATATTTACATACATAGTCAGTCTAATTTCGTTTTTTTACAAATGTTTGCGCCGGGTGTGTGTGGTTCTCATCAACTGTAACAACCATATCCTCCAATGTATAAATATAAGCATGGCATCCATGTGGCGAGTGAGTGGAACACCTCCATCTTGTTTTGAGAGACCTGGAGGGCAGGGAGGAGTAGCGGTATCCTTTGAGTTCGATCATACGCTTCCCTCTCTGAGACATTACGAAACGTGCTGAAATATCAAACATTAAATTGAATTTTGAATCATTTTTCAGAAGGTATAATTTCTTCGAGATTTGAAGTCTTTATGGAATCATGTGTCCTCAGCCATTCAACGGATAGAGTGAGATAAAATCTACCATTGAATTTTTTTTTATAGTCGCCTTTCAAATTGACCTCATTTTAACAAGTGACAATTATAAAATCGGCCAAGTGCGTGTCGTGCCACGTATAGAATAGGGTTCCGTAGTCACCCATAATAGCCTCTAGTCCTGAACTAACAGGGCTATCTTATCCGCTATAGTTTTATGGAAAGTAAAAGTTTTAAAAGTGCAGTACATGGACTACCATTATGATTTTTTTCAGTTTCTTCACGCCAGCCTAGATTTTAGAGGGGGGGCGACGACGACGACGCCCTGTTTTCGCAAAACATGGTCTTTAGAGCTAAATATGTGGGGTAGATTAGTAGAGATTGTTTTTATCCTCACGTGAGACGTGAGAAAAATAGTAAATAGACGTGAGAAAAAAATAACATTTCCACTTTACTTACATGTAGGGGAGGTACCCCAAAATAAAATATTTTTCAAAATATTATTTTAGCACTATACACATATTCATACCAAGTTTCATGTTTCTAGCTCTATTTGGGAAGAAAGCCGAGGACGGACGGACAGGCGTAACGAAACTATAAGGGTTCCAAAACTTCAGGTGTACTGGTGGTCGCCGGAGATTGCAGAGCTGCGCGCAGCATGCATCTCCGCCCGCCGCCGGTACACCAGGTTTCGCCGGAAGCGTCGCCGCCCAGACGACGCGGCAGCCCGAGAGGCGGAGCTTTTTCAGGCATACAGGGAGGCTAAAGGTAATCTCCAGGAGACGATAAAGCGGGCCAAGACGGCGGCCCGCGAGGAGCTCCTGGAGACCCTGCAGCAGAACCCATGGGGGCGCCCGTACCTACAGGTCAGGGAGAAACTCCGACCTAGGGCGCCCCCACTGACCCAGAGTCTCCAGCCGCAGCAGCTGGAGCGGGTCATGGGCTCCCTGTTTCCGACGAGCGCGGAGGAGCACGTCCCACCATGGCTCCGTCTCTGCCCGACGCGGATAGCACCAGCGAAGACGACGTACCCGAAGTCAGGGTGGGGGAGCTAGGTGCGGCAGTATTCCGGCTTAAACGCCGGAAAAATCACTGCCCCCGGACCCGACGGCATTCCTGGCCGTGCATGGGTCCTGGCCCTCGAAGAACTCGGGCCTCGACTGATGGGGCTCTTTAGCGCATGCCTCGAAAGGGGCCAGTTTCCCAAGGTGTGGAGGACGGGGAAACCGGTCCTGATCCGTAAGGCGGGGCGGCCGGTGGACTCACCGTCCGGATACCGGCCGATCGTGTTGCTCGACGAGGTGTGTAAGCTCTTTGAGCGAATTATCGCGGAACGCCTCGTCGAGCATCTCACGAGTGTGGGGCCAGACCTGGCGGATAACCAGTTCGGTTTCCGTCGGGGACGCTCCACCGTGAGCGCGATCATGCGCGTGAAGAGCCTGACGGAGGAAGCAGTCTCGCAGGGCAAGGTGGTGGTGGCGGTGTCTCTTGACATCGCCAACGCGTTCAACACCTTGCCATGGAGCTGCGTTAAGGAGGCGTTCGTGTATCACGAAACGCCTCTCTACCTCCGTCGTATTGTCGGGGGCCTATCTCTCGGAGAGGGCCATAGCTTTCCCCAGCTGGCTCGGGCCAGCTCGGCGAGATGTGTCGTGCGGTGTTCCGCAGGGGTCGGTCCTGGGGCCGCTTCTGTGGAACATCGGCTACGACTGGGTGCTGCGGGGTGCGTTGCCTAGGGGTGTCGGCGTAACGTGCTACGCCGACGATACCCTCGACACGGCGCGGGGTGCAACGTACCAGGAGGCAGCACTCAAGGTCACGACGGGTGTTGCTCGAGTCGTGGGTCGGATACGGCAGCTGGGACTGGAGGTGGCCTTGCTCAAGTCCGAGGTTCTGTGTTTTCACAGACCTCGGAACGGTCCACCAGAAGGTTCCAGCATAAATGTGGGAGGCGTTAGCATCGGCATCAAGCCCTCGATGAAGTACCTAGGGATCGTACTTGATAGCCGATGGAACTTCGGACCACATTTCCGAAGTTTGGTCCCCAAGGTGACGCAGGCATCGGTCGCGCTTTCGCGACTGATGCCCAACCTAAAGGGACCCAACGCCTCCTGCAGGAGACTGTACCTGGGGATCGTGCGGAGTATGGCCCTATACGGGGCTCCCGTATGGGCGGATAGGTTGGCGGTCAAGGGGAACGTGACTCTGTTAAACAGACCACTTCGAACCTTGGCCGTCAGAACCGTACGGGGGTACCGCACGATCTCCGGAGAGGCTGCATGTCTCCTAGCCGGGACCCCTCCATGGGACCTGGAAGCGAGAGCCCTTGCGTCATTGTTCCAATGGCGCAAGGAGGCGCTGGAGCGGGACCACAGGCCCGCGTTCGAGAAATCGAGGACCAGCGGTCCCAACTCCGCCAGGATCTCATGGAGTCATGGAGGGTGCGACTTGAGCAACCCAAGGGGGTTGCCATCTTCATCGCGGCGGTGAGACCGATCATGGACGATTGGCTGCAGAGGCAGCATGGTGACCTCACGTACCGTGTGACGCAGATCGTTGCCGGGCATGGATGCTTCGGTAGCTATCTGTTTCGCATGCATCGTGAGGTCACACCCCGGTGTCAACACTGCGGGGTTTCCGACGACGACACCGCACTCCACACGTTGGTGGAGTGCTCAGCGTGGGCGAGTCAGCGCCGGGACCTCGTAGTGGGTCTGGGCGTGGATACCCTCTCGCTGGGGACCATGCTTCAAGCCATGGTATCCAGCGGGAGTAGGTGGAACGCGGCCGTGTCCTTCTGCGAGCAAGTCATGCTCGCGAAGGAGGCGGCCGGGAGGGAGAGGGAGCGTACCCTTCCCGCCGAGTTCCGTAGTCGGCGGCCAGGCCGCCCCAGACTACGCGACTACGCCCAAGACTATCGTCCTCCATGATCGGGGCCTGAGGACGGCGGGATCGCCACCCACCGTCCTTACAGAAGCAGGCTAGAAGGGTTGCGTGCTGCGGAGCCTTTGCCCCATAGCACGCAACCAGATTCACTCACTGACGCGGGATAAAACCCGACCCCAATGACGCGGGATTCTCGTCCCGACCAAACACCCGCAGAGACCACAGAGGTGGTCAAAGTCCGCCGGGCGCCACTGGACATACCCTCTGCTAGTAACCAGAGACGCCCGGCAACGGACGTTAGAGCGGCCGCGGCCTTGGGCCGCGGAATTAAAAAAAAAAAAAAAAGGGTTCCAAAACTAATACTACGGTACCCTAAAAAATAGGCCTATTTGACGAGTAACGTGTCTATTGGTAAACTAGATTGAGGTCCAGATATTGAAAGCCTCTTCGATACACATGCCTTTTAATAGTTTCAGAACATATCACACAATATTCATAGTCATAATAAAACAGAACCTATGGAGGTAGGTTCATGTTAGGCGGGCAAAACTGACATTAAATAAATATATTTATTCATTATTCTTAGGTCTCGTACACAAATTAATAAATCATGCATTATTAGAATGTCCATAATATTCATAATTATTCTATACACTACTGATGCAACCCCCGTGAGCCTATTTCAGACAAGCTGTGCACTGATACCACTCATCAGTAGACTTCGTTTCACTGTATTTTTCACTACAAACTAAATACTGTGAATCCTCTTGTCCTGAATCCTATTTTCTTAATTAACTCTCGTTTTACATTTTCCTTTGTTATCTTGCTAACTGTTGATGTAGCACTTTTATCAATTCACTTTTATATGGTGATTCAGTCAAAACAGCATCCTTCAGGGTTTTAAATGTGCGATTGGCATAATATCTTGCGGTGATTCTAGACATACCGAAGCGATAGTTCCTGCTTGAGGAGTTCTTTCTCCAGGTAATGGATGCTGACTAATATCATTTGTAAGTGTTAATGGTATGTTGGTTGTATGTGATCGTGGAATTGGTCGGAAATTATGATGCAAAATCTAAATCCGTGAAGACTTTTGGATTTAGAGGGCAAATTCCGGTTTTAGCAAAAGCGGAAACTGCATTCTGCATAGTGGCGGTGTGATTATAAGCGGTTCCAAACAAAGATACCATCTGAGATTGAGTGACAACGTCCCCAGGATGGTTACGATGCCATAACTGAACTTCTTGCGAGTACAGTGTGCTCAAATGCCCCATTATACCAACATCGAGAGGCTGTAAGCGATGCGCGCAATGCTGTGGTAAACAAAACATTATAACTCCATGAGCACGGGCTAACTCAAAAGCTTCCAGATTGTTAGCGTGAGAAGCGTGACCATCTAAGATAAGAAGCACAGGATCTTCTTTACTTGGTTTTACACAGCCGATAAAGTGACGCATCCATTCTGTAAAAATATTTTGTTGCATCCAACCATTTGAATGGTATACAGCTACCGTACCTGATGGGGCACCATCCAAATGCTCACTTTTCATTCTTACACGAGGAAATATCATTAGCGGTGGAACATAATGTCCACCTGCAGATAAGCACAGCATTACCGTCACTAACTGCTCCCGTTCAGCTAAATCTAATGCGCCAATTAGTTTGTTGCCTTTAACCGAAATGATCTGTCCTATTTCACTTGGTACAGAGGTCAATCCTGTCTCGTTCATGTTATAAACTCGTGTGGCAATGAAACCGTGTTTAGCATAAAGAGAATCTAAAATTTTAAAAAAAGATGACACTACAGCTCTATTAAAGCCCAGTGTCCTTGCTGCTGATATGGCTTTGACAGTTCTTATTGATAACTCAGTATGACGTTTTAAAAATCCACTAGACCAATCCAAGCCAGCGAGTCCAGTTTCCTTATTAAATGGATGGTGCAAATTCTTCCTTTCAGCTAATTGGAATGCCAAACGTCGCACATCCATTCTAGTAAAAGTGAACAAACGAGATTCCATTGTCTTAATATAATCAACTAGTATACTTTCCAGTTTATCTGTAAACAAGCCTTTTTCAGTAACTGGGCCCTTTCGGAACACTTTATCCTTGGATTTTCCTGCTTTAATCTTATTGATACGATCTTCCAATGAACTTTTAGGTACATTGTACGTGTGGGAGGCTAAGAGATATCCCATTCTTCTTTCCATCACAGAATTAATGGCTAAAAGCATATGTGAATCCGACCATTGCAGCCTATTTGACATTTTTATAACCGTGGCATGTCGACACTCTGTAAAAGATTAAAACGTAGTAAGTAATGTAAAAGAGCAATAAAACAAAGCTCACACACTACCTATTTATAAATCGGGGTGAAACTAGATAGCCGGAATTATCCCATCCGCTTGTACCCCACAGGTACCAAATTTTAAATTTTAGTATATTACAGGTTATGATTTGATTAATATTAATAATAACTAATGTTTTAGAGTTATCTATAATACACAGTTAAAGTAAATGGTATTCCGTCAAAGTCTTTGAAATATGTAAGTATTAGATAACTTATCTTCGTTTTAAATATTCGTTTATAGACGCACGCGCTTCGTTGCTAGCGTCGCGTCGCCGCCATTTGCAACTATAGACAAAGTAGTGAAATAGCAACTATCTGGTTTACCCCCTATCCGGTTTCCCCCCTCCTTCCCGTAGTAAGGCGTACTACCTTTAGAATAAGGTTGGTAGTTTAATATTAATCATTAAAAGTGTTTATTTTGTACTTGATGTTTTACTAAGTGGAATTCATACAACCAAATTACTCTAGTCGTTATTAATTACGTAGGTATATACACAAAATAGCAATATAGGAAAAATTGGTTGGTACGTATATAAAGTTACATTTGCCAGCTAGTATATTTTTTTTCTAAAAAAGGTACCGAGCCACTAGTAATATGTATTGGGATCCGGTGGTGGTCTTTCATGATTATGATTTTCATTACGTGCATATATAACATCGTCTATAGTTTTGACAGCAGCCCGACATCCTGAACGGTGGTGAGTAGAGCACGGCCATCTTGACTTTTTACCAGCCATACGTGTTTGGTAGTAAGTAAATCCGTTTAACCTTATCATGCGCTTTCCACGACGGGATAGTATGAATTCACCTGAAATAGATAATAATTTTAGCAGTCATTGGATAACTGCTATTAGCAAGCTTTACTTCACCAACATCGTAACAAAAAAGTATTTAACCACAGGACTTGCAATGTTACAAAATTAATCGCAAAAACGTCTTAGCACAGTCTAAAGATCTTTCTTATATTGTCGACTTAGACTGGATTAAAATCCAGGCAGCTTCAGTTTTCTTATAGGGAAGAACGAGAAGAATGCCATGGCTCCAGCTGAAGACATGGGAATATTGATCTGTCTATTACGTCTTGGTAGTTCAGTTCGTCAGAGCATTCTTCGTGTAAGGGAACTTACTCACGCAGGTTCAATTCAAATCCAGCTTAAGACTTCACCGGTGGTGGAAATTGCAAATACCAGGCGAACATTATAATCATGTGTGGTACTTCAAATGGATAGGAAGGGGCACAACATAGTAACCCCCACTTGCCCTATTTATTGGTGCCACTGAATAGGAGCGTCCATTGATATTGAATATAAACACAAAATAAAATCAACCATTTATAATTTATAATACTTTCTACATATAAATAAAAAAAGTTCTACAAAATAAATATATAAATCACTATGCCTTTGAGTATTTATCACAAGTCGATAATATTAAATATCAATATTTTATTATCTAGATATGACACGAGGTATTATTGTTTGTTTTTGAAACCTATGTTATTAGTATTATAAATTGTAAATATTAATTAACATCATCCATAATCTCACTAACAACAATCAAAGGTATTTTTTAATTTATTTGGTTCGAATACAAACCGAGCGACAGTGTAAATCACACAGCAACAAAATGGTGTCTGCTGACTAAATTCCTTAAGCACAATAGCACGTAAGTCCTTGGGCACCCACAGTATTTGGTAACTTTATTATTAATAAAAAAAATAAAAAAAAATCTTTTCCATGAGGTCCTTAACACTTCTCCATCAACAAGTTTTTTTTTATAAAGGTACAGTCATGTGCATAAATATATTATGTCACTATGGACACATCAACAATTATAATGCTCGGAACTGTATATATATTTTTTTAATAAATTTTATATTAATAATTCATTACAATTTATAGTTCTGGAATTGTTTTGCCCAGGACACCAAGGCGGGTTCATGATTATGTATTTCGGAGAGGCACACTATTTTATTTTCTATAGTTCTAACAGAAGCTCTACATCCTTTTGAGTGATGTGAGGAGCAATACCAACGGACATCAGATTTACCTTCATATCGATTTCGACATGAATATTTGAACCCATTGTAATACAGCTGATGTTTTCCACGAGGTGTCATGAAGACCATGGGATCTGAAAAGAAATTTAATCTATTATTTTAACCGATTTCACAACAAGGAGAAGGTTGACAGTCCCGAGGTTTATTTATAACATAAAAATGAATCGCTGAATGTGTTGGTAAGCGCAAATCTCCAGAGCAGCTGACCCGATTTCGCTAATTCTTTTTTTGTTGTGATCGTATCGTATAATCTATTTGGAGAAGGTTCTTTATGGAAGAAAAAAAGTTTAGCGGAACATTGGAAAAATGTATGCGGTACGAAGTTCAGCGCCGGACAGCTAGTTTGAAATACAAATAAATGCACCGACTGTCGAGGTTGTATCATCAAATATTGGTCCTCGCAGTTGGAATATAGGTACAGATTGGCCGGTAACAGCAAGGGGTTTACCAACTATTACGTAAGACCAACAAAACTACAGGCAAAATGTTGGCGTGTAATGCGCTTCTGCCTAACTCCTCGGGATATATGCGTAATTATACGTATGTACATACTTACATACAATCACGCTGGGAGAGGCATTAGGTGTACCACCAGCAGGTTGATGTTGACTTGGGACCCTAAGGCATTTCCTACCAACCATTATGTATATATGAAAAAGAAATTCTTTATCTCAAACCTATATTTTTTTGCTATACCCCGAAAATGTAGTGCATCCTTTTTAGGATCTTCCAGTAAACATAAATGTCATTGAATGGAATCAGGCGTTACCTGGCGAAAGTCCATGATAAAACAATGAAAATTTCTCTATAGTATTGTGTGCTGTGAGAGTGGCCCACAATCGCTAGATGTCGTCACGACTTACCACCAGGCGGGCGGCGTCAATTTGGCGAGCCAAATATAAAAAAAGATGTTGAATTTTTTTATATAATTGCACTAATTTCGCTAAATAGAAGACATTATAAACGTCGACATATGTTTCACCTACTCACGAGGCATTCTCAAGACTCTCAAAGAGAACAGTGAAACATATGTCGACGTTTGTTTTATAAATGTGATTGTTTTGGGCAGGTTCTAGTAATACAGGAACAAAAAAGAAAGGGCTATCGCTGGTCAGATGAAAAAGGAAGTTAGTGGTCGTTTTGCACAAACTGTCAAATGTCATAGAGATTCGCACACGTTTTCTAAAGTTAAATTTTATTAAAGAAAATTTAACAGCTCCGCATCAAAATTTTAGATTATAACTCAAACAAATTACAACCCTAAAGCAAATTAACCCTTAAAACAAAATAATTAACAAGATGTCTTGCGTAAAGTGTTCTTAATCAGTAAAGTAAACAAATCAAAACATTAAAACAAACAAAAATCCGAAACCAAATTAAAACCTTAAAACAAATAATTAACGAAATATTTTAAATTTTCGCAAAGTTTTCTTAATCAATAATTAACTGCTCACTATATTTAAGAATACTTAATCATTTTCGTGATCGGTAATTTCTTTAATGGAAAAATAATTTTCAATAACATCTGGTTGACAAGTGTGATGAATAATTTCTTTGATCGCTTTGGTTATCGTTAAAATGTTAGTTGACAGAAACGCTTTACATATTTTTCTATTGGAGCATCTCCCTATTATAGCTCGGTCTTTCTTATGGCCATGTCTTAATACATCTGGAACTCTTTCAGAAGTTTTATAAAAAACGCTGGGTTCTTGACAAACGTTTACCGCCCTTTTGACACTATCTGAAATTTGCATAAATATTGTGCACAAAAAGCTTCAAAGTTTAAGCGAGTGGATGATATGCATGCATAATATGTACTGTAATAAACAAATAAATATAACAGAAATATAACGACACTTTTAAATAAATGTGGTGGCGATTCGCATTTATATTGCATAATTAAATTTATTTAAGAAAATGGAACAGTTCCGCAAAAAATGGAATCAATTACAACTAAAAACAAAATGACCGATATGGGACGGTAGTATTTTAACTTGAATAATTGCATGTCGAAATTTCAAAACATTATAACTTCTAATTTTGAATGTCAATGAGTAATGCTCGATGATAGGCGGTACTTTTAGAATTTAAGTGAAAGTTAAAATATTAATTTTGCTAGGGGGCTTTACCAATATTTTCAGGGCCCAAGTCATCCTTACCTGCACGTGGTGCACCTGCTAACAATCGGACGAGGTTCTGGCAAATATACTCAGTCCCCGAAAACGGTAATACGGTCGCCACCTATTACGTGGGGTTAACGAAGTGAGTGATTGTGTCCGTCTGTGTCTGTAAACATATTCGCTGGCTTTAAGAACAATAATTTTCCATCACACTTGGTTGACATGTGTGAGCGAATTCTTTGATCGTTACGAAATTAAGGCAAATTTCAAAAACGCTTTACATTTTTTCTATGAGCCTAATGTTCCTTTGTTGAGCCTTTCTATTGAAGTCTATTAGTTCTATTTTCATTCATTATACCCACTATTTCAAAACTATATTATTACTATTCCTGATATAATTTTTAGAGTCACTCGTCAAAGTGACATAAATCAACCGTTCTGTTGGTAAACTAGATTGAGGTCCAGATGAAAGCTACCATCTCCGATATAACGCAGCCAAAATGGTTGCTCTCTGTTTGACCCCAAAAAGAAAGATGTCTTTCACGCCCCGCTAAAGAAGCCAGATTATCGTTCTTCTATTCATGAGATATTACTTTGTATTTTATTTTTACTTCGTAATAAATACAAACTACATTATTTTATTATTTCAGATACATATTGTATTATATTACAATGTATCTATGTATCGAATACCCGTTTGTTTAATTAGCTCTACGACGCTTTCTAGTTGCTTGCATTCTTTGTTTTGATCTGATTCGAGCCAGAATTTTAAAATCTTTATCTGCCTCCATTTTTTTCTTACTAACTTCCCTCCGTTTTTTATCACGGACCCTTTCACGGTTGAGATGGTCAGCAAGAAGTGTTGGATTTTCTTTTAACCTTCGCCTATATCTCTGTGAAGTTGTCTCTTTCTGTTGCCCTTGTGTCATTTCTGCCAACTTTTCTGTAAAACCACAAATGTATGATTGAAATGATATATATTTATAGGTATCAGACACAGCATTTTTATTAAAAAATATTTCGAAACAATAATTAAAGGATATAATTACCTAAAATCGTGTTCTTAAAAAAAAGAATATATAATAGGATATCGAAAATGAAACAGAATTAAATAAATATACAAAATAAACGCGTAAAGCTTTTTATTTATTTATGTCTGTCGCCAAAATATGCCACGCTCAGGTTTAGGTTGCATTTCCTGCAATATTTTTTAGAATTTTTCACTTTATTTTTGCTTGGGTACTATTGAAGGTCTTTCGAAGTATCTCGTAGCAGCCTACACAATATTTTTTCTAACTGCCCAAAATGATTCTTTTTTTTAAATCTCGTATGGTTTATTTACGATTATACCATAATTATGATTGGATGTGTGTGCGTTTACCTATGCTGTGTCTGTACATATAAGTCGTAGATGTTTTGTACCTTCTTTTTTACAAAGTTCTATCTGAACTTTATTGCTAACTATGTTAAAAACCCGTGCTCGAACACAGTGCCTCACATTAGATAATATGAAAATGTACAAATGGCGGCCATATCATTGAAAAGCGATCTCTTACATGCAACCTATGGATGGAAATAAATTCGTTGTGAAGTTAGAAATAAGATGTGATAGTGGGTCATTGATGTGTGAGTAGTAAGTGAGGGAACATTTCTAATGGAGATAATACTATCTTATGAAAAATATAAGTAGATAACGGAATTTAAATAAGAAAATACATAAGTAATGGACTCTCTCTTGAACATAATACAGGTACATAATACTAGTATTATACTATAAATCACATACATACATACCATTTTAAACATCTTATAAAAATATATTACCAATTATAAATCCATATTATTTACTGGAAAGAATTGCTACATGATATAAGTATTATAAAACAAATGAATAAATTCCGGTGACAGCAACGACAAATTGTGACTAGACGTGTACTAGACTGTATAAAGAATAAAAAAAATGGTCAAAGGCCATTTTTAAAATTCTTTATTGTTTGTACATTTAAAAATCTACAAACTTCGGTAATTTAACATTAAGTAATAAAATTCACAAAGGCTTAAGCACAAGTCATAATGACTTTTCTGCCAGCAGACCTAGAGTTATAGAGGAAATACTTAGATGATGATAGAGAGAAGACAAGTGTATTTTGAAAATCGCTAGTGGTGGTGTCCTCCTGATAGTCAGAGGCACAGAATTCCAGAGTCGAACAGCCTGCACTGAGAACAATTTCTCAAAAAAACCAGTTGAATGCTCTGGTACTGTTAATACCAGGGACTTTGATCAACAAATAGTATTCGTTCCAATAGACCTACCGGGCTAGCTTTATCACCGATCCGGTGTATATTTCTTAGCCGAAATACGAGTATCTCTTTACTGCTGTCACTCCTACTATCAAAAACAGCAGGGATAATAACCCTTTTTGCTAAAAAAATATTTTTGTACGAGTATTTTATTAATTTCGAAGGAACACGTTAAATCTGTAGAAGGCACAACACTAAATGGCGGGACGGACGCTCTGTGTGGTACCGGGTCGTTAGCAGCCCTTTGGACTGCTAGGGTCTTTATAGGCCCTTGTTGCACTGAGCGCTTCTTATTACTGTTTACTGTATAATAAAGCCAGAAATATATATATAATAATAAATGCGATTTAAAATCATTAGACATTTATTTTAATACTAGTTCCATATAAACTTTATTTTACAGCTATGGTTTGAAAGAGTTCCCATAACGAGTGAAGTCATGAGTATGCGTAACATTACTGTTCAGTACATGGTCATCAACAGTCTTCAGCGTAGCCTTGCACCCTTTGCTGTGATGGGATGAACAATACCATCGGCTAGTGTACTGATTTGATTTGACTTCAGAATATTTGTAGCCGTTCAGACTTATTTGTCGTTTTCCTCGCTTGGACGTCAAAAATATTGGCTCTGTGGATATTATTATCTATTATTTTGAAGCAATACATATAATACATATAATATATATATATATATATATATATATATATATATATATATATATATATATATATATATATATATATATATATATATATATTATATATATATATATAATGGTAAGTTCGGTTCGGTGTTCGGTGTGAAAGTTTACGGATGGTTTGGGTCTTTAAAAGTGATGAAAAGCGTTTAGATTTTTATTTGTATAATTGCGATATTGGAACACATCCTTATTTGTAAGTTCAGTAATCAGCTCTCATTAAGTACCTGAAATAAAAGACATAAATAGTTAAATATCAATTTATTAACATCATTACCAGTCATTATTAATTTAATAACCATATTTGCCATTTCGTCATAATATAACGTGATAAAGACGATTACGTATGTACCTACCTATTTGTTTACTTATAAAAAATATTAATCTAAATGAATATTTATACATTACTGATAACAAAAAAAACTATTTCCACAACCTTAAATTCGAGATTAAAAAAGATTTTACATTTTTAACAGAGATAAATTAGGCCCATGATTATGGTCGCGCATATGTTTTAGAATAATTTTGTCAAATGTGTATATGACACTTAGACAACCTTTTTTATGTTGGACGCAGCGCCACCTTGTTTTAATGCCACAATCCATTTGATATTTGCGATGCACGTTGAATGCAAATCCATTGTAAACGAGTTGATGGTTCCCAGATTTATTGACCACGTATTCGACAGTTTCTGAAACAAAAATTTATTACAATAATTTGGCCTCTCAGATAATAAAAAAAAGCAAATTATAAAAGTTCTGTGATGTAAAAGAAACAAAAACACCTAATTTAGTAGAAACTATTTGTTTTAATGTTATGTTGTCTATCATAGTTACGTCACTAATGTGTTTAACTATGATTATATACCTTCTTATTATTGTAACAGAAACAATTTACTAACGAATACTAAGGATGAAAACAGTGCCCCAAGCCTTTTTTACCTATGACGGAACGGAGACTACCGTCTATGTTCCGTCATGCGTAAAAAAGGGAATATACCTATTATGCGTTTGGGGTGAGAGGATGTTTGTTTGTGTTTGTGTAAATACCATGTTGCCATTTTTCTCCAAAACTACTAGTCCGATTTTTTCAGTTATGGGCTCGATTTTGATTGGTGTATGTTCTTAGGTAGATGTTACGATGACAACTCACCAGGGGGTGCTGCAGCGTACATTTTGTTGTGATAATTAATGTTGCCGTTTTTCCCCAAAACTACTTGTTCGATTTTAATGCAGTTTTCAGTTATGGGTTAGGGTTTGATTGGTGCATGTTCTTAAATAAGTGTTACGGTGACAACTCAGCAAGGGGCGCTACAGTAAACATTTGTTTGTGCGAAACAAAAACCACTAATACGGTTTTGATGCAGTTAAACACACTAGAGGGTGCTGCAGTATACTTATGCTGTCTAAAAATTAAAAAAAAAAACTTCAAAATTTTGAAAAACCCACGACGTGTTAAAAACTGAAAGGATAAAATAATTTAAAAGAATAATCCGTCGCTCGTCCCAATCCAGTTGGGGTCGACTTACCAGTAAAACGACTGGAGAGCGGACCCCAACTAGATTGGGAAAAAGCCCAGTGGATGATGCTTTTACGAATCGGTTCATCTTTCCAAGCTGTTGTGGCTTGCGCTCTTTCCAATAAGTCTGTCATTTTTGTAGATTTAGGTATGTTTTTCTGATGCTATATTCTGCACCGTGAGTATGTGAATTTCTTAAATATAAAACTTGGCCGTATAAAGTATGTAAAGTCGCGGCACATCGGCGGGAAATCCTTTTCGAACACCTCCATGCTATTCTTGATGAATCCATGAACGAATTGCCGTAGCTGTAGCTTAGCAGTTTGCTGCCACGGCGCACGATGTACGTCGGCTGGTGACGGTCTATAACCACAATATTATATTGTAGCATTTTACTAAACAATCATATTCAATTCATATCCCCATGCATTGAGACAAACTCATCGGCTTTCCAGTCTAACTGCGATTCGGCTGAACTTCGATATTTTCCGTGAAACAACTGCCATCTGACTTCCACAACCCATGGGCGATGGGGATCGAAGTTCTGTAGTTAGACTGGTCGTATTTTTGATTTAAGGCTCCAACTACCCCTAACGACTGCCATACATGTTTGTAAGCCAAACGGGACCGACGGCTTAACGTCTTCTCCGAGGCATGGAGGAGACTCAATGTCTTAAGAAATGTCACCCATCCTAAGACCGGTATAATAAACTGCAATTATATTCCATATTTAAAAAACCGGCTAAGAGCGAGTCGGGCCACGCATAGAATAGGATTGTTAGCCTCTATAACTCCCGAACTATCAAAGTTATATAATCCGTTATAGTTTTCCTTCAAAATTCATTACATGGACTACCACCATAATTTTTTTTTGCTTTTTTGAGACAACTGTTTAGATTTTTGGGGGAGGGGGACGCTTTGTTATACGAAAAATATGAGTTAAACGTTGAATATCTCACAAACAGATACTTAAATCCTAAAATCGTCTTTGCAAACTCTCAATGTTTTTAAAATACCTATCTAATGATACCCCACAATACGGAGTAGACGCAAAAAAAACTTATCCTCAGTGTATGTACGTGTATGTAATACAAAAAAAAATTTTTCATAATTTTCTTTTAGCATTTTGTCAACGTAGTAAATACACATATCCAAGCAAAGTTTTATGTTTCTAGCACTCACCGTTTATTAGGTAACCCGAGGACGGACAAACAGACATGACGAAACTATGGGTTTCGAAACTTCAACTGCGTAAACTGGTAATAAAAAACATTTCAAAAATAACAATAATACTAGGTCGCCGCAGTCGCGAAACGTACCGTTACCCTGCAGCATATATTTGAGCGAAGCGAGTTTAAATTCAAAATTCTGGCATCGTAATCACCTGGGTAATTCTGTAAGCTATTGATGAGTGCAAAAAAATCCGAAATCGGCCGAGTATTCGCCGAGAAACAATTTAACACAAATCGTTTGAAAAATAATTTCCGATAAATAAGCCGAAAAATAAGCTCCGCTTAGGTAACTTAAAATTTTTTTTTATTTAAAATTATTTAAAATAGGAATTACAATATACATTTATACACTAAAAATATTTACATTACAAAATATCGTTTAAAAAATCCTCCGCATCATTGCCAACTGGGAAGGTTCCCAGAATGCTGGCTGTGTTGCCACGTTGGATGGCGATACTTATTCTTTGGGCCAGAAAATAGCCAGCCTTCTGGTCCTGAGAAGCATCGATTAAGCGTTTAGCAATGTCTCTATAAAGGCGACGAGCACTCGGACCCCATGACCCCAGTGTCTCAACCCCAAACGGCTCAAATATGTATTCACCTGCTAGGTTAATTTATTAGGTAACTTAGTTTAATTTATTATTTAGTAGATCATTAATAGTTACTAATTTGACAGAATAAAGAAGTGACGTCATAGGTATGTATCTCTCCAATTCCTACGGTTTTGACCTAATAAAAAGAAGGAACGATTTAATTCGACAGTCATCTATCCTATTATAATATTTTTATCATTAATTACATTATATTATCAGTCAAAAATAAACTAGATTTTAATAGATTACCATAGTATAACACAGATTATGTGGCACCTTTAACTAGTATTTGACTTTTTTTGTGAATAACAGAGATCCATATTTTTTAAGTTCACTTGGTCCACACATGGTCACGTACTGCCCTTGCCCTCTTTTTATTGTTGTAACAGAATCATTGTATTTACTGGCGAATAAAAAGAGTGGCCGTGAGTTTTTCTTGCCATATTCTTTCCTCACAGGCTCTATCTACCTATTGCCTTGCGAATCTGGCGGTAAATGTAAATGTAGAAGCATTTTCTTTTATTGACGTTCATAAGTGTTACTTTGCGACCTACATGAATAAAGATATTTTGATTTTTGATTGATTTTTGACATACCTAAATACACACACGTCTGTTTCTGAAAGAGTAGGCAGAGGTATATAATATGCCCACACTTCGCCAATTAGTCTATTTTTTTTTTTTTTTTTTTTTTTTATATTTAGGTCGACAAATTGACGCCACTCGCCTGATGGTAAGCTGAGGCGACGTCTGGCAATTGAGGGCGACTCTCACAGTACACAGGAATACTATAGAGAGTGGCCCTCAACTTGACGACCCTGTAATGTGCCTCTTCACGCTTCGCTTAAAGAGCCCAGGGTTATATGTAGGAGGAAACACGTGCGCAGGCAGGGCGTTCCAAGCCACCATCGTTCGGCAGAGAAACGATCGTTTAAAACGCTCGGTTCTCGCGAAGACGGTTTCCACGGTATGAGGGTGACATCTCTGCCCGGCACGCGTTGTTCGGGATCGGAAGGGAGAGGGTGGGATCAGGTTGAAGAGCTCTTCAGAACACTCACCGTGGTAAATACGGTAGAACGCGGCCAAGGAAGCAATTGTTCGGCGCTGGGCTAGCGGCTCAAGGCTTCCCGTTACCTCCGGACAGTCTATAATGCGAACAGCGCGTCGCTGCATAGCGTCGAGTGCGTCCAGCAAATACTTCGCGGAGCCGTCCCAGAGGTGAGAGCAGTATTCAACGCAGGGTCTAATCTGCGTTTTGTACAGCAGACACCTCTGGTGCGGTGTAAAGAATCGCTTTACCTTGTTCAGTATTCCTAGTTTCCGCGAAGCTAGCCCAATACATCTCTCAATGTATTTTGTGTTATTGAGCTCTCGACGAACGTCTATGCCAAGGATGTCTAGATTGTCCTTCATTGGTAATATTGCATTCTGAAGAGTGGGTAGGGGAAGGAAAGGGGATTTTTTCGCTGTAAATGCACACGCCTGTGTTTTGTGAGCATTGAACTCGACCAAGTTCTCGGCACCCCATTGGGAGATACTGTCGAGGCTTCGGTCGAGATCACCCACGAGATGTCGTCTCTCCTCCTCTATCACAGATCGCCCCGCCGTCGGACGAACCGAGTAACTCCCGTGCAATGTACTGTCATCTGCATAGCAATGAATGTTCCCGAGGGAAAGCATATCATTGATATGCAGAAGAAAGAGAGTTGGTGACAGTACGGACCCCTGCGGTACCCCGGCATTCACTTGCAAAAAGCGAGAAGCCTGGCCATCGCAGAGGACCCGCACTCGGCGCTCGTTTAAAAAACTGGCAATCCAGCTGCACAGTTGAGGAGGTAGACCATATGCCGGAAGCTTGGAAAGGAGCGAAGCATGCCAGACCCTATCGAAAGCTTTGGCGATGTCCAGGCTAATAGCCAAGGACTCGCCAAACCTTTCCATAGCCTCACCCCATACATGCGTGACGAATGCCAGGAGGTCACCCGTTGATCGTTTTGGCCTGAAGCCATATTGCCGATCATTGATTAGCGTGTGATCCTCCAGGTATCGCATGAGCTGCTTATTAATAAGAAGCTCGAGCACCTTGCAAATGACTGAGGTGACAGCTATGGGTCGATAGTTGCCTGGATCGGATCGATCCCCTTTCTTGGGGATCGGTTGTACGTTCGCCTCCTTCCAGGCCTCCGGCACGAGGCCTGTAGAGTATGACAGGCGGTACAGACGCGTTAATACTGGAGACAACTCAGCAGCACATTTTCGTAGCACCACCGCCGGAATGCCGTCAGGGCCACTGGCTTTCCGCGTGTCGAGTGACCGCAGCACTGCCCGTACATCACATTGCCTGATAACAATATCAGGCATAGTGTGGCCACAGTTGGCGATGGCGGGGGGCTGCAGGCCACGGTCATCGACCCGGGAATTAGCCGCAAAGAGGTCTGCGAGCATGTCCGCCTTCTCTTGGGCTTTGTGAGCCAGTGATCCATCAGGAAAACGCAGTGGTGGCAGCGAGGGTTGACAAAAATTTGACTGTACGGCTTTGGCCAGTTGCCAGTATCCACGGCTGCCCGTGGGATGGGATGTGAGCTCCTGACCAAGCCGCGCGACGCGCTGGGCATCCGCTCTCTTGAAGGCCCTCTTGCTGAACCTAGTGGCCCGATTGTACGCTGCTTTGAGGCGGTTCACGTTCGGGTCACGTGCCGCCCGAGCCCTGACCCAGGCGCGATATGCCGACTGTTTTTTCTGGACAGCCTCGGCACATTCACGCCCGAACCAGGGGCGAGCTTTGCGGATGCTGGCGACATCAGTGAAAGGGATATAATATTCTATCCCTAGACTGATCTCGCCAGCAATGGCAGCAGCGCTATCCGAAGGCGCCTTCCCTACAAAGCAGCGCTGGCTCCACGGGATGGACGCAAAGTAATCGCGGAGACCGTCCCAGTCTGCCGACGAGTAGTGCCATAGTCGTCGAGTCATTTGTTCAGCACGAGCAGGCGGTGGCACTTGGAAGCTGGCGTGCACCACACAGTGGTCGGATGTGCCCAGTGGGGCGCGTACCGACACACTGTACTCGGCTGGGCGACTCGTCAGCAGTAGATCCAGCAAGGCGGGCGTGTGGTCTGACCTGTCAGGTATCCGGGTGATCCCCCGTACCATCTGGGTCAGCCCGAGGGAGAGAGCGAATGCATGGGCGGTTCGTCCCGCATGATCGGTCCTAAGGGACCCCAGCCACTCAACGTGATGACCGTTAAAGTCCCCCAGGAAAACCAGGTCAGCGTTCGGGAACCGCACCTGCGCATCGTCAGCCATCTCGCTGAGGTATTCGAAAAGCCTTGTTGTCCCAGTGTCCCCTGTATGGGAGCGGTAGACGCACACGTAGATCTGGCTCATGGAGCCATGATCCACGTGCAGCCAAAGGACGGAGTAGGAGGGGTTCTCCAGACAGCGCAACCGGCGGCAGCAAACATCCGCCCTAACGAACACGCACACCCCGGCTTTATCGCGGAATTGTTCTTCAATGATATAGCCCGGGTAACAGAGGTACGACGTATCGTCAGGGCGGCGTATCTGTGTCTCCGTTAGGAACATCACAGAAGGCCGTGCCGACTCCAGGTGATGGTGGACGGTATCGAGGTTTGCATGGAGTCCGCGGATATTCGCGAACTCCACCTCAAACGAAGTCAACTTTGTGGGGTTTCTAGGGGCCGCTGTGTACCGTCTATTCTCTTGTTGCACTGTCATTTTGAAATATGGGGAAGCGTGAAGACAGGGCGATATTTGGTGCGGCAGTAAGTGACAAAGTGCAGAGGCTAGCTTCGTCTAGAACCGTGTGGTTAGGTCGGAGCCGACCCGCCGGACGGAAGGGCTCCCAAACCCCCCTGATGCAAGGCCGCCGCTACCCCACACCGGTTACCACCCGGAGCGGCGACCCCACAACAGGATTATGCGCAACATGTGGGGCAGCCTACTGGGGTGGTTGGTCCCAGGCGGGCCCCATGACTATGTTGCGGGCGGCCGCGGCAACGCCGTTGCTAAGGGTCTCCCTGGCCGGCGAATCGACCCACACCACCCACACTAGACTCCGCTTCGCCCCCACTGGACCCCTGCCTGCCGCACCATACACCGCCCCGGGCCCGGCAGTGCAGCTGCTCAACCCCTAACGCAACCCAGCCTGGGCTGGGTTACTTGGGGGGCTTTAGCACAGCTGCACGGTGGTACCCCCCCGGACCAACACTGTTGTACCACCTGGTATCCACGTAGGGGCCAAAGCCACCACATGGGTACCGTAATATACGAACCTCGTCCGTTAATCAGCAGGTGCGCCACTAGCAGGTGAGGTCGCTGGGGCCCGATAGATGTAAGAAGGGCCCCTTTGCACCCTTTTATTTCCAGTGGTACAGAGCGAACCTATTGTAACTGGAAAATTCTATATAATTAGGTAATTCAAAAACAAATAGATAAAATAAAATAATATTAAAAAAATCATTAAAAGTTATATAACCTATACCTACCTATTTTAACTTAAAAAAATAAATGACTGATATATTTGAACGTACCTGCATAATTCTAATGACAAGAAAATAGTATTGTAACCAAATTTTACCTACTAGAGCCAAAGACTTTCAATACATAGACACGAAGAATAGTACTGAAAAATTGCGCCGGTCGTTGTTGCCATATATTGTCATATAAACTTATTTAATTTCATTGTTTAATTACTATAATATTTGTAAAAAAAAGTCAAAAACGTCAAAAGCTGTCAATATAGTTGCTCCGTATTTTTTAACATCTAAAATCTAATACCGTTCCTACATAAAAAAAATATATCAAAATGTTGAGTTTATAGCCTAATTCAGTGATAGAAGTGTTATGAATGATATTAAAGTACTAATTACAGAATCAGAATCCATTACAATTGATATGTATGTGCAAAAGAAAGTGTAACAATATACGAAACCATAGTAACGGTTGCGTGGCAACCAGCCGCTGTTATGTGCGCACAGTGTTGTAATAAGTCTATGATATGGTTGGATGGGAGCTTTGAAAATTGAAAATTTTAAAATCCTATATTTGAATCAAGCTTTGCAAGCAAGCACTACTACCCTTTGAATTTCTTCGTTTTTTTTACTACTAGCCCTGAACAATTATTTTCCTTAGTTATATTTTTTCTAATAGTTTAAGTACTTTTTAAATATTTTACTGTAAGTAAGTGTTCCTTTTCCTCGAGCCGTATGCACGTCTGTGAAGTGTGTTCACGATCTTTTAATACCACAAAAGGACTTCATGTACATCAATCACGTATTCATCACGCTCGTATCATTAATTCACCTCCATGTAGCCATAACCTTGACCCCCTGACTTTCAACAACTCACCACTATCCCCCATACCCCTACACTCACACCTTAGCCAACTGAAACAATCAACTAGCATCGTAAAACGAATACCCCGGGGTGCCCGATCCTGCGTAGCCTCGGCTCTAGCAGATACCATTCGAAAATGTACTCGCGACAACAACCCCGCTTCTTGGCATGACCTCCTAACATTCGCTTACAGAACTCTACACGCCACCCCCGGAACTAAAACCTCACTCACTCAACAAATTCAAAATAACACTGCCCCTAACACTCAATTACCCCCAGCGGCACCTCCAAGGCCTCCGCATAGCAAACCTAAAGACTTGTTCTCTAAAGTTGAAGAGAAAGTGCAAGACGGAGACCTAAAGGGTGCCGCTTGGCTGCTTTTTTCAAATGACACCATAGCACCTGATACACCGGAGACCGCCTTAGCATTACAATCGGTACACCCCCCAGGCCCTACCTGTCCACCTTTTGTAGACCCACCATCTGAGGTTGCAACATGCCTCCACGCCAAAGAAGAAGATGTTGTTGCTGCCATTGCTTCTTTCCCTATAGGTTCGGCGTCTGGACTGGATGGCATCTCCCCCCAGCATCTCAAA
Source organism: Nudaria mundana (assembly GCA_963556515.1). Classification (NCBI taxonomy): domain Eukaryota; kingdom Metazoa; phylum Arthropoda; class Insecta; order Lepidoptera; family Erebidae; genus Nudaria; species Nudaria mundana. The sequence continues at coordinate 5,201,014 of OY748297.1, forward strand.
GACCTCACCAGCCACGGTGTGGGCGCAGGTGGCGACCACGTCATCTCGGCCCTAACCGGACTAGTCAACATCATGTTGGAGGGGGCTGTGTGCCAGGAAGTTACGCCTATCCTATACGGAGCAAATTTAATAGCTTTAATTAAAAAAGATGGTGGCGTACGACCGATCGCTGTAGGGTCCACTCTGCGGCGATTGGCTGCCAAAATTTGTGTTCGGCTAACACGGTCAAAATTTCAGTCCCTTTTCGAACCCGTACAAGTTGGCTTCGGAACCCGTGGAGGTTGCGAAGCGACGGTATATTCCGTACGCACCTTTGCTCAAGATGATCAATGTGAAGTGATCCTTAAGTTAGACGTAAAAAATGCTTTTAATTCGGTCAACAGGGACATTCTCCTGAATGAAATTAAATTATACGTTCCGGAGATCTACAATTTTATGTTACAGTGTTATCACTGTCCTTCTAAATTATTACACAAAAATAATGAAATTATTTCGGCTGTGGGATGTCAGCAGGGTGATCCCCTCGGTCCAGCAATCTTCAGTTTGGCCATTAATTCGATAATCCACAAAGTAAATTCAAAGTTGAATATATGGTACCTAGATGACGGTACCATAGCCGGGGACGCTCAGACTGTTCTAACTGACTTAGTAATGATAAAACAAAATTTTGATCTCATTGGCTTACATTTAAATTTTAATAAGTCTGAACTCTTCATTAACGACAAAATAAACACAACCTCTGCTCAATCCATAGTTAATAATTTTAATAGCGTAGCCCCAAATATAAATATAGTAACAAAGAACAGTCTAAGCCTCCTTGGTTCACCTATTTTTGATGAGGCCATTCCACCACTTCTAACAAATTCGGTTTCTAAATTTAATGAATTTTCGGACCGCCTCCTTAAAATTAGCAGCCATTCCGCTCTTTTCATCATTAAGTTTTGTCTATTTGTTCCTAAATTTACGTACCTGCTCCGCTGCTGCCCAGTGTGGAAATTTCCCCATCTAACCCAAGACTTAGACAATACAATAAAATTCCAAATTGAAGCTATCATAAATATCAGACTAAGCGAGCAGGCATGGACCCAAGCCTCCCTACCAATTAGGTATGGTGGCCTGGGAACCCGAAAAATCTCTAGTGTAGCACTGCCAGCATTTCTGTCCTCAATCCATAGCTCGTCTGACCTCGCAGGAAAAATCCTTAAAGCCCCCGTGGCTACAAACTGTGAGATCGCGAGCTTGGTCGAGGCTGAAACTGCCTGGCTAGCTGGACCGAGTCCAAATTTCCCTCCCACTCTTAAAAATCAGAAGGCCTGGGATAACATTTCATGCCAACATATTTTACAAACCCTCATTGATACCTCGTCATCTTTAAAAAATCGCGCCAGGCTGGAAGCAGTGTCAAGACAGGAATCCGGACACTGGCTCCATGCCTACCCATCCCCCAACACTGGTACTTTCATTGAACACAACACTCTCCGACTCGCCATCGGTCTCCGGCTGGGGACCGAGGTTTGTATAGAACATAGTTGTGCTTCTTGTGGAGCGAGTGTGGATCGCCTAGGTCACCATGGGCTTGCCTGCTCTTCAAGTGCTGGCTGCCTATCCCGCCATGCCGCGATCAACGACATCCTGCGGCGGTGTCTCGTCAGTGTAAACGTCCCTGCGATTCTGGAGCCCCAGCACATTGCACGGGACGATGGTAAGAGACCTGACGGGATGTCGATGATACCATGGAGGATGGGTCGCCCACTAGTGTGGGACGCCACTAGCTGCGTCCTATCTTCCGGCAACTGCCAAATATGCCGCCGGCGCGGCGGCCGAGGTACGTGAGCGCTCGAAGGTGGGCAAGTACAGTTGTCTCGGCACTCAATACGACTTTGTCGCATTTGGTGTCGAGACACTGGGCCCGTGGGGTCCGGGCGCGCACTCGCTTTTCAAGGAGCTCAGCAAACGGCTCAGGGAGGTAACGGGAGACTTACGAGCCGGCGGATTTCTCGCGCAGCGGATAAGCATTGCCATACAGCGCGGGAATGCCGCCGCCATGATGGGCACCCTACCGCGGGGCCCAAACTTTTTACATTTTTTTTTAAATAGTAATAATTAAATTTAGTATTAATTTCATTTTCTATTGTACCTAGTATATAATAATGTATATTGTAAATCCTATTGTAAATAATATTTGTTCACATTTATTATATGATTTAATGTCTATTATATTTGTACATTTAGTAATTTTCCACTTTTTTGACTGCGATGAGTTCACCACACGCGCCCTCGAGTACGACACAATATTTTTGATATGATACTACCAGTCTATAGGTTGGAGGTCTATGACTAGAGCAACTACACATAAACGTCAGAAAGTAACATAATTATACATTGACTATGTAACATTATATGCTATACATACGAAAAATATATAATTGTTTTTAGAAAGGATATTCAGCTTCATGACAATGTCTATTCTGTATATGAACAACAGTATCATCAATGGTATGTAAAGAAGCGGGACAGCCACGTGAGAGCCTCTTAGAGCATTTCCAAAGAGTTTTCTGAAGTCCAGCTCTCCACACACTATACGAGAATCCGGCATAGATTATGACTCTGCTGCCGCGCCGTGTTATGTAACGTACGTCTCGCTTGCCATCTGTTTTGAACACTAAAAACACAATAATAAGCCTGTAAGTATTTTTTCTGACTAAATTTAATATCTGTATTAAGGATCCGAGAAACAGTGACTGAAAGTTAACTGAATTTAAAGATACCTAGTATGGTGATTTTTCTAAATACACGGGGGTGTAATGAATCGTTGATCACGCGTGACAATGTGTGTTTGATAAATAAATATTATTTATTGCTTGCATTTTACGATGTTAGGTATAGTGACCAACTATTTTAATTTACGAGGATATTATGAAATAAAATTTAACGTAGGCTGAAAACCGGTCCATTGGATAGTGCTACTGATTTTGAGCAAAGTACTTTCAGATTTGCACTATACAACACAACAATTAATACAATTAACATTGCAATTTTGTCGTATTGTACAAGGATGGCTAAATAAACTAGGAATGGTTGTCGTCATCTTTCTGAAAAGTTTATATTGGTCAACAAGAACGCCAAAAGAATAAACTTTATTCAAGCTTGTTTTATTTATTTAAAGGTATACTTACCTATTCTGAAAAACTTACAGGTTCTTGTCTAGATTTTTGTACAGAATTAAGGCGGAATTTCAAATTTTGTGCGAGCAAACTAGTCGCTATAACAAGTAACACTATGGTACAGTTTGCGAGGCGTAAGCTGAGCTTTGCAGTTGTGTGAGTGATCACGAAAAGTAGAGTAAAAAGCTAAAGTCACATTATACGTTCTCACACAAATGCAAAGCTCAGTTTACGCCTCGCGAACTGTACATCCTTTGAAACCTAGAGTTTACATTGTCTACTGTATTATTATAAACTTAATATTTCTTCTGGCATCGTACTTTTCTATTATATTTGAGGTATAAATCAAAAAACCATTTCTGCTACATGACAATGGCCATTTCTTAATTCCAAAACTACATCATCGACAGTATATAGAATCCCTTTACAACCTTGGGAGAGTTTCTTTGAACACCTCCACATTTTCTTTTTGCCTCCCAATGTAGTGTTCCACGCGCTGTAAGTGAAACCTTCGAAGTACAATATTTGACGACCACGACGAGATATGTATGTCACTCTTCCTGAAAAAGATATTATATTTAAAGATATTAACATACATCTATATATTAATAATACGTAAAGCCAAATCTTTGAAACCCTTTTTACAAAAATTGCGCGGACCGAAGAATATAAAAAAAAAATAAAAAAAAAATATCGCACACTTATAGTTTATATAAGAGAACGATTGCATAATGCTATTTTTTTTAATTATACATAAAAAAATATATTAAATCACTCACACTACATAATAAAAAAACCGGTCAAGTGCGAGTCGGACTCGCACACAAAGGGCTCCGCAGCAAAACGACAAAAAAACCACGTTTGTTGTATGGGAGCCCCTTAAATATTTATTATATTCTATTTTTTAGTATTTGTTGTTAGAGAGGCACAGAAATAATATAATCTTGGAGAATTTAAACTTTGTAACTATCAGGGTTCAGGCGCAAGACAGACGTACGGACGGACATACAAGTAGCGAGCGAAGTCTCAGTAATAGGGTGGGAAAACGGGAGTTTTACCCTTTGGGTACGGAACCCTAATAAACACAATCGTAGGTACTTACTCTTCTTCTCTTCTTACACATCCTTACTTATGGTAGGTACATTAAAATTACGGCCGAATTTCGATCAACAGTGGTCCACTAGTACATAGGTAATAATTAAAAATATCCACGTAGGAAGAGGAGCATCTGCATTACGTGCCCACATTAAGCTAGTAGTTTGTTGGTCCCAGTCCCAAGTAACAGGGGGTAAGCGTACTACTGTTACCTGGCACCATTTACATTAGAAAATCAATAATTATTCTGTATATTTCGAAACCTACATTCGAAATATGTATTTTTTTTTAAATAAACCAGACCAGCATCTCATTGAGCTGATGCGTGTGTATCCCTGGATCTGAAGACAATGTGAAAGCATCGAGTGAAAGCATTACTGTACAAGATATTTAATTTTATTATTTATCATTAAAATAAACATCAAACAAAACATGTCATTTGTCATTTATATTCTGGTTCGTGAGAGTGATGCTTTTTATCTGCAGTGCGAAGAGTGGCTTTACACTATCGCAAACATGCCTTTGAGCACCTTACAGAGGCTCCTAAACTCATTGACATAAAAAAATATTGCTGCTTATGTTGGATTCAATGGATTTTATATACGAGTTTAGTAGGTATCGTTCGTTGCTCAAGCACGCACACGTTTGGGTGTCCTGTAGTTAAATACTTTAGCAATATTTCAATAATATGTAGACCTTTTTTAAAGTCAGTTAATAATAATAGATTTGCTTTCCTTATGTATCTGATAACTTTAATTATATCATTTGACAATTATTATGGCTGCTTCAGTGGCGTGGTTGGTAGTGCATCCGCTTTCGACGCCGGAGTCTCGGGTTCGATTCCCGGTAGGGACAAATTTTGTGTGATGACATATACGCTTGTACCGAAACCTGGGTATTCCCTAAGTATAATAATGTATGTATTTACAAAAAAATGTATTTAAGTATTAGTAAAAAAAAAAAATTTGTAAAAAAATTTAAGTATGTAATCGTAAATCAGGGCATAACTTTTATTCTACATTTAAATTACAAGATATTTCTAAGACTAGAGGATTATTTTAATGGTAAATAAATATAATAATACCATTTTAATAGATACCTAGACAAAGATCTATAAAATATCTACGTATTCCATCAACGTGTTCGAATTAGTCATTGTCAACTTTAGAAACGGGTCGAGGATGAGTATGCTCATTGGAGACAAAAATCACTTCGTCGCAAACTGTGTACAAAGAAGCTTTACATCCCATACAACTGTGGGTGGAACAACGCCAAGTCACTTTGGAGAATTTTGAAGAAGTTTTCGTCTTCCTCTCTGAGAATCGGAACCCGTTGACTGATATGAGTCGGGTGCCTCGGATGGATTTCACAAATTTGATGTCATACTGACCTAGGAAGTTAAAAAACAGTTTAGTATCAACACAGACTTTTTTAATTCGCGTCCATTGCTGGACGCCTCAGGAACACACTCGGAAGTATTCCCAGTGGAACAGGCGGACGTAGCGCCTGTCACGCGGTTGGGTCAGGTGTTTTCTCGCATCTTTCGGGTCAGGTTTTATCCCGCGTACAGGGTGACCAATACAAGCCTAAGATTGTGTATGTGATGTATTCTGAAGAAAGGACCTGACGTTACGACGAGATATATTTATAATTGTGTAAATTATTAATATGTGTAAGTATAATGATGTACAGCAAAATACCTACATCATACAAATAAATAACCATGTAAATAAAATTGAACTCTTTTTGTTAAGGCTGCTCTTATGTCCATTGCCGGGCGTCTTTGATATGCACCAGAGAAGTAGGTACTATATCTGTTTGTAATTTTAAATATATAGCTTCTAACTAAAATCATATTTATACGGAACCTACTTCAAAAAAAAGTCTCTGTCTGTTATTGTTTGTTTCGGCTAATCTCTGGAATGGCTAGACATAAACAAGACTTCTTTCGTTTGAAGATAGCTGATAGTATAAGAAGTAACTTAGAGTACTTTTCATCCTGGGAATGCGTTCCCATGGGAATTGGGAACTAGCAAACTACTCCATGCGGGCAAAGCCAGTTAGTAAACAATGAAACAACACGTAACGTAAATTACACTTTATAGAAATAAAAATAATTTCAACTCTATTAATATTGTTCCAAAACATCGATTTGAAATATTATATTACTATAACTGTCAGGTTCAATGTTTAACAAGATACAGAAAGAACAATAGTATGGTACAGCTGCAGTCTCACTCTGTAAATGCAAATTAAGTAGTGAATTTAACCATTCTAACTGCTTATTAAACTTCTTCTCTTAGTTGTTTAACGTTCACCATTGTTTTGTATTTTTAGTGGTATCGATCATGGACCTGATGTGTAAAGTATTTAAATAGTTTGTACGGTAAGTGTGTTAGACTATGTGTAGGTACAACACCAGTAAACTTAAACCATAGATAATTCATTAATTTACTTAACTATGAATAAAAAATACATATAATTAAAAAAAACACGTGTCAAATTAAATAACGTCATCATAAAATTAGTATTAGTTGATTTAAAAAGACTAAAATGTTATGAAAAAAAAAATTTTTTTTCAAACAAGCTTTTATCGTCATAATATTGCATTGTCATGCGACTTACATACGCGGGCAAGGTTTCAGCTCAATCGGAAACCGGGAAGTGTGTTATATTTAACTTGCAAGATTTGATTACACACGGACATCGGGACAGGTGAAAGTAAATAAAAGTTTGTAACAATAAAACTAAAAACAATTCATTTCTGTGCGTTAATCGCTCAAGTTACTGAACGGCTGTTTTTGCAGTTTAGACGGACAATCTAAGCTCGGCTTGGGGCAACATAGGAATTGTTTCATCAAATTCGGATGGTAGCATGGCGGTAAGTGCGTCGCTTGACAAACTGAAGTAGAACAAGCAAATCAGCTGTACTGGCAATAAATGAGCACTCGCACGTGCTGTTGACTTGGGTAGTTGACTGAGCAAGCGAAGCGTCTACACTTCAAGAGAGGACAATTTTGCTTTCGTCTGTCTGTATGTGTTTTCCGGGCTAGTGGCCACAGTTTTAACCGATCTCCACGAAACTTGGCACAAGTGTTCCTTGATTTAATATATATTTTTTTTGGATGGGGGGGGGGGGACTTTATGTTATGATTTAATGTTCGCGAGGTCTACTGTTCAACCATATAGGCTTAGTTTGATTCTTCACAAGTATACATATGATCAGTAGACGACGGTCGTGGATGATTGTGTTCATTATGTATAAATATAACTTTATCTTGAATGGTGTACAACTTCGCGGGACATCCTGAACAGTTGTGAGTAGAACATCGCCAGTGCATTCTGTTATTGTGGTTCACGGCAGTCTTCTTTCTCATAGAGAATCTGTAGCCATCTACAACGATTAACCAACGTCCGGTTTTTCGTCTAGACTTCACCCATCTACACTTTGGCATACCTAGAAATAAAGAAGGAATTAATGATGTATTGTTGTGAGATTATCTATAAATTACCAAACCATTATATTAATGAAACCTTGAAGGTAATATTTGAATAACCTGTTAAAAAAAGATGTTGCAAAATTCGTCAATATATTTTATGTACTTTTCATAATTAACTCGCCCTTGGCCCATCATATTTTTCTGCAAAGGTCTTCTTAGTAGAATTATATGTGTAACATTATACTAACGTACAGCACAATTTCTAGTTACGTAATTTGCTTTGAGCAATAATAATTATAATCAAAAACAATTACTTAATTAAAAGAAATAAAACTTGTTAAAATAAAAATGACGAGACAAACTAATTACCATTTTTATCAATATTTCTATAGAACTCAACCTCTATTAGAACCAAGAGATTTACATCTTAAGTGAAATAATCAACTTAACTTATGAAAACGACCGGGATACTTAAAACTACGTAATACACTTAAAACTTAAAGTCCCAAAACAGTCTATGATCAAAGTATTTTTTTAAATGTCTGCTTTAACGCCCAGCGCGTTCCGGGTACGCCTTCGGAAGGATAACTCCTGGGCATCGGCTGTGATCAAAGGTCAAAACACTCAGCACAGTCATGATGGTGTTCATTCTTCATCGCGATCACTCGATCTTCGACCGTGAACAAGACAGCCTTGCAACCTTCGTTATGATGAGTGGTACATCTCCACCTCCTCGTTGCACTGTCACTATAGCTTCTCCTCTTATCGGTTGTCAACGAAAACTTATATCCATTGTGTTCGATCACGCGATTTCCTCGGCTTGAAACGAAAAATACAAATTCTTCGCCGTCTAAAAATAACATCAGTTTTAATAACTTATTTGAAGCAGGTTTTCCCATATTCGTAATTTCCAAATTTCAATATAAATATTGAACAAAACATTCGATCTGTGCCGCATAATAATCCGGTTTTATGTTTGGATGCAAAATGCATTTAGTAGTTACAAGCGGACGGTCGCGGCTTCTCCCGCTTGACAAATTATATACATATTATATAGACTGCTTCGGTTGCGTGGTCGTTAGTGTACCCGCTTTCGATGCCGGAGTCTCGGGTTCGATTCCCGGTTGGGACAAACTGTGTGTGAAGACAGACCGTTTTTATAGAAGTCTGGATGTTTCCTATGTATAATATGTATGTATTTACAAAAAAAATGTACATAAGTATTTATATCAGTTTATCTAGTACTCATATCACAAGCTCTACTTAGTGTGAGACTAGATAGCGTTGTGTGAATTGTCTTAACATATTTATTTATTATTATTATTAAATTGTATACAAAGAACCTTCCTCGAAAACCTTCCTCTATACATTGGTTAAAACTGCATCAAAATCTGTTGGGTAGTTTTTAAGCATACATAGGGACGAACGTACTTTGTTGTAAACTATGTTATGATTTTGTTGGTCCTACGAAATAGGGTCGAGTCTATTGTCCATCTGTCAGCAGGGCTTTATCCCCAAAGGGGTAGTCAGAGTTCTGCCTGGTTAAGTATACGTGTGTGTGAGCTTTTTTAAAATATCATGCATTTTCGTCATATTTTATTGAAGTCATCCACACTTAATACATTTAAACTATCCTAATTAAAATTAAAAGCATGCATCACTAATTAAATAATTAAAACTATCGAATTTCATGATTTACGTTATATTATTGTAAAGGAATTAAAATAGTATGTACTTATATTTATTTATTGGATTTTAGGAAGACTATCAGCTAAATACAGGAACGTAACATAAAGATAGTAACATTGAACCAATAATTATTATTAGTTATACATAAACTTCTTCAAGTTTTGTACAAACTTTTTCTCTTTTATAAAATGAGGGAGCATGATTGTGCAATCCTTTAGAAGACACTACGAGATCATCTTCAGTTAATACGCTAGCTCTACAAGATTTCCTGTGATTTGTACATTTCCAGCGCTTTTTAGTGCCGTTTCGAAAACAGTGCTTAATTCCGTAACGATATCCATTAAATATCAAAAGGCAAGATTTTTTTTCCTTCTTTTTACCAAAATAGGACACCACGTAGCGGGCTGAAACAGAAATATAGTTGGTTTTCATAATGTTGAAATAACCCTATGCAATAGGACTGCTGCCTCGGCGAACTTCGTACCGCCTTTTAAACCTTCCCTGAACCTACACGACTATTTCAAGACCAAAATTAGCGAAATTGCTATTCATTTTTATTTAAACAGATTTCTACGAATTGCCACTTGTGTCTTCATATATGTGCTCGCCAATTATGGCTACTTTTAACCTGACCACTCTGTAATCTAAGTCTTTGCTTTGTATTCTAACATGCAGGGAAAGGACACTAGAACAAAACAAATTACATAATAAACAGCAATATTACAAGATAAAACGAATATAATTTGAAGTTTTTGTACCTCAACAACAGGCTATTTTGACATTATTACAGCGTCTGGAATAATTCGCATGTGCCTTAGAACCTTATTCTGATGAGCAATTTGCATTATCTACATTATCTGTTTAATGGCATTTAATTATCATTTTATGGTTGACAGTCGCAGATCCACTGATAAATGAAGAACTTAATCGATCGCTTCATAATTCACTGAACCTCTATTATGATTATGTAAAGGATCAATTACTACAATGACATTATCTATAGTTCTCAATTTAGCCGTACAGTGGTATTTTGTGTATCTGGAACACGTCCACCTTTTTGTTTTTGAGAATGGACGGCGATTATCCCGCACCTGAGTGAACGTATATCCATCGTAAAGCACCATTCTGTTGCCCCTGTTTGATATCACATACTTTACTGGAACTGCAAAAAATCGATAAAATAAATATAGGTAGGTACTACAAAATCACGCGCGCTGCGCCTGAGTCGACTCCCCAGCCTGTACCGCCGCAAACACTAAGTCCCTGAATTTTAAATCTGTATGAAATAACTGCGAAAATATTAAAGTTAAATTAGGTACATGCTGTAAAGAACCATATAGATCTATATTAAATGCACAAAGTATTTAAGGTATAACTTAATTGAATAAAAATTAATGCTTTATTATTTCTTGTAAAAAGTAAATTAGGGATACAAAATGGTTATTGAGATACTATCCCAAGACCTTTTTGTAGACATTTTTAAGGTGTACAATACTGTAGTATATTATTTTCATCGATCTCATAGAATTCAGCCAGTGTCTGCAATGTAGGCGCAAAAAACGCATTTATTTTTTTCATCATCATTTTAGAGGTCTCTCGACTACTCTACTATATTATGCATGTTATAATATATAGTAGCGGGCTGAAACATAAACTATAGTTGGTAGTTCAACTAACCCTATGAAATAGGACTAAGATAATAATATATTTATTTCTACGAATTTCCACTTGTTACGAGTCTGGCATACATCTTTCGCCACCTCAACTTTCACACCTTCATACATGCTCACTGGTTACGAATACTTTTAACCAACCTGACCTCTATCCAAGACTATTTCAATATATGTCTGTGCTTGCTATTCTAACATGCAGGGGAAGGACATTAGAACAAAGCAAAGTACATAAAAAAACAGCAATATTACAAGATAAAACTAATATAATTAGAGTTTTTTGTACCTCAACAACAGGCTATTTTGACATTATTACAGTGTCTGGAACTGGACTTAGGATAATTATAATAAACTAGGTAATTCGCATGTGCATTAGAACCTTATTCGGATGAGTAATTTGCATTACCTACGTTATCTGTTAATTATCATTTTATGGTTGACAGTCGCAGATCCGTTCAGAAATGAAGAACTTAATCGATCGGTTCGTAATTCACTGAATATCTATTACGAGTATAATTATGTAATGGATCAACTTCTACAATGACATTGTCTATAGTTCTCAATTTAGCCGTACATCGATATTTTGAGCGTTTCGAACATGTCCACCGTCTTGTTTCTGGGAAAGGACGGCGATGATCCCGCATGAGTGAATCCCGCATGAGTGAACATCCATCATGCAGCAACAGTACTTTATTATATCTCTTCTCATAATACTTTTCATTTAAATGCGTTTGTCATGTATGTCAGTATCTATATAATGTAAGTATATCCAATATCTTATCTCGTAACTTGTTTATGTGCATTTTATGTATGTAAAGAGAATGACATCCATTATATGTAGTTATTTTTGTGTTATATCGCGATCAAACTCTAATGTAGTCAAGCACAAATTTCTTTAAACGGAAATCGTAGCGAAGTCAAGCACCTACGAGTCTTAAAATGATTTTTTGCTACCTATCATACTTATTATTAGATTTGCAAAAAAATACATGCAATTCACATAGTTACACTTATAAACGTTGATTCTACATTTAATGCCAGATTAGCAAGACAATAGGTAGAGTCAGTGGGAAAAGAAGCTGGCAAAAAAACCCACGACCAACTTTTTTCTTATCGCCAGTAATTTATTATGTTCACAAAGTGTATCTAGCAAGATGCTGTAACAAATAAGTACATCCCACGTAAGATAAAATACAATAATATAAATTAATATTTCATATTATTCGTCCAAAATGTAGTTGAGAAAAATGCTCTTGAAACCTTACTTATACTACTTAACCTTACTTATTATACTCGTAAATAAGATTCATCAAGTTTTCAGAACTCTATAATCATGCTCGATCAACAGTCGATTGAAGATAATCGTGCAACATCTCTGGGTCTGGGATGGTTGTGATTAGAGTCAGCGTTAAGAATAAAACCATTCAAGGTCTTCAGTTTCGCAGTACACCGATGTTTTGCTCGATTAGAACATTGCCATCTGATGACTTTGTTTACTACGTTTTCTGTCAGTACTGAGAACGTGTATCCATCTAACAACACCATCTTGTTACCTTGTCGGGACCGAACATACGTTGCTGAAAATAATAAAACGATAAAATAAGCTATATACTCTTTATTTTATATTGTACACCTTCCATGTACGAATCAAAAAATTTATCATTAGATTTTTCATTTGAATTACATTTCATGGGGTCCGTATTAAGGATATTAGCAACCGGTAAGAAACTCTAATCCAGACTAAAAATGCAGTAAGGCATGACTTCTCTTAAAATTCATGCAATGAATTAAATAATTTAGGCAATGAATTTCAAAAGATCTTTACTGGAACTTATTAAATCTAATAATGAAGTTCCATACATAACTATTGCTTATTAAACATTAAATATAAATAAGGGCTCATCTACAAATTCATTGTAAATTGCATTATCCGGCTTCGGGTGATTGTGGATACTGTTTACAATTATAACTTGCTGCTCTATAGTTTTTAGCTTCGCTTTACAATAGTACATTTTATTTTTAGAACAAACCCACCGCATCCCCACCTTACACCGAGCGGAACGTTCCTTTACTGTGAATGTATATCCATCATAAAGCACCATTCTGTTACCTCTTCTCGAGATAACGTACTTAGCTGAAAATATTCCTTTGCTGAATATCAAAATTGCTTTGGGCATTATCTGTCTGTGTATAAATAGTTGTAGATGTATATCTTCTATACTAACATTATAAAGAGGTAAAGTTTGTGAGATTGTAGGGGGTAATCACGGGATCTAGTGTCTTGATTTTGAAAATTATTTCACTATAAATATACATACTTAATAAATAGATACTGTACTTTTTTTAAATTACTAGCAATCGCAAGTACTTTCTTTCTACAAAATAGCATTCCCGTTAACCCAACCAGCTAGGTTAAAAATGCTTGTATTAGAAGTGGGTTTAGTTCAGTAGTGTGGTGATCGGGAATCGAACTCACGTCGTCAAAACCTCAAGTTCAACCCCTCAGCCACCAGGCTACGAACGCTACTGAGGGGGCTCTTCAGCGCATGCCTCCATAGGGGCCAGTTTCCCAAAGTGTGGAGGACGGGGAAACTGGTCCTGATCCGGAAAGCGGGGCGGCCGGTTGACTCACCGTCCGGTTACCAGCCGATCGTGCTGCTCGACGAGGTGTGTAAGCTCTTTGAACGAATTATCGCGGAACGCCTCGTCGAGCATCTCACGCGTGTGGGCCCAGACCTGGCGGACCACCAGTACGGTTTCCGTCAGGGACGGTCCACCGTGAGCGCGATCATGCGCGTGAAGACCCTGGCGGAGGAAGCCGTCTCGCGGGGCGAGGTGGTGTTGGCGGTGTCTCTTGACATCGCCAACGCCTTTAACACCTTACCCTGGAGTTGCGTTAGGGAGGCACTGGTATACCACGAAGTGCCTCTCTACCTCAGTCGTATTGTCGGGGCATATTTATCCGAGAGGGCTATAACTTACCCTAGCTGGCTCGGGCCAGCTCGGCGAGATGTGTCGTGCGGTGTTCCTCAGGGGTCGGTCCTGGACCTCTCCTGTGGAACATCGGATACGACTGGGTGTTGTGGGGTGCGTGCCTGAGGGGGTTAGCGTAACTTGTAACACGGCGCGGGGAGCACTGCATCAGGAGGCAACACTCAAGGTCACGACTGGGGTTGCTGAAGTCGTGGGTCGGATACGGCGGCTGGGACTGGACGTGGCACTGAATAAGTCCGAGGCTCTGTGTTTTCACGGACCTCGGCGCGGGCCACCTCCAGGATCCAGCATAAATGTAGGGAGCGTTAGCATCGGCATCGAGCCCACAATGAAGTATTTGGGGCTCGTACTCGATAGCCGGTGGAACTTCGGACCACACTTCCGAAGTTTGGTCCCCAAAGTGACGGGGGCGACAGCTGCGCTTTCGCGACTGATGCCCAACTTAAAGGGACCCAATGCTTCCTGCAGGAGACTGTACCTGGGGATCGTGCGGAATATGGCCGTGTACGGGGCTCCCGTATGGGCGCCGAGACTGACGGCCACCAACGCTGCTGTTTTACACAGATCGTTGAGGACCTTGGTTGTCAGAACAATAAGAGGGTACCGCACGATCTCCCTATAGGCTGCATATCTCCTAGCCGCGACCCCTCCATGGGACCTGGAAGCGAGAGTCCTATACGTCATTGTTTCAATGGCACAAGGAGACGCTGGAGCAGGACCACAGGCCTGCGTCTGAGAAATCGAGGCCCAGCGGTCCCAACTCCGCCAGGATCTCATGGAGACATGGAAGGTGCGACTTGAGCGACTTAAGTGAGGAACCACCACCATCGCGGCGGTGAGACCGATCAAGGAGGACTGGCTGCAGAGGCAGCCCGGTGGCCTCACGTATCGTGCGACACAGATCATCACCGGGCACGGAAACTTCGGTGATTATCTGTTTCGCATGCATCGTGAGGTCACACCCGCGTGTCAACACTGCGAGGCTTCCGGCGAAGACACTGTATTCCACACGTTGGTGGAATGCTCAGCATGGGCGAGTCAGCGCCGGGACCTCGTTGTGGGCCTGGGCGTAGATACCCTCTCGCTGCAGACCATGCTACGAGCCATGGTCTCTAGCGAGAGCCAGTGGAACGCAGCCGTTTCCTTCTGCGAGCAGGTTATGCTCGTGAAGGAGGCGGCCGGTAGGTGAGGGAGCGTACCCTCCCCGCTGAGTTCTGCAGTGTGCGGCGAGGGCACCGCAGACGTGACTACGCCCAGGACCATCGACCTCCATGGTCGGGGCCTGAGGACGATGGATTAGCAACCCACCGTCCTTACAGAAGCAGGCTAGAAGGTTGCGATTAGAATCTGGATTAAAATCTGGTTGCGAGCTGTGGGGCAAAGGCCCCGCAGCACGCAACCAGATTCACTCACCGACGCGGGATAAAACCTAACCCTAACGACGCGGGATAATACCCGACCCCAGAGATGCGGGGTAACACCCGACCACCACGCAGCGGCCACGCCGGTGGCCAAAGTCCGCCGCGCGCCACTGGAAATACTCTCAGTGCTAATCGGAGGCGCTCGGCAATGGACGTAGGTGCGGCCGCGGCCTTGGGCCGCGACTGGAAAAAAAAGGCTACGGACGCTTCAATCCTATGTTCCCTGAGTCTTGCTATAGGCTTCAACCTCCCGGTAATACCTATGTTCCCGTGGAATTTAAAAACTACAACACGCGGGCGGAGCCGTGGGTAGACCGCGTTTAGAGGAGGATGACTTGAACGATGAACTTCTTTGTGGGGTCCGTTAAAACCCTTTAGTACTGGTATGGATGTGCTATTTTCTTTTCCTTTGAATAAAGGCACCTTTCCTGTCAAGCGTATTTCCACCCTAGTACGGGTTCTATTATTTCATACGTGCATTTCTGTCACTCGGGCTGCATGTACTCGAGTGGCGAATTGATTAATACACACTTGCGGGACTGACCCGCATGAGTGTTGACACCCGCATCACAGAAAACGCACCATAACTTCCATGATCCGTTATAAGAATCCAGAACCGAAGAAGAGCAGCAGAACAGAAGCAACTGGTAGTAAGCTCCACTCCAGATAAGCTAAACGTGATTATATTAGTAGTGAGTTCACTTGATCTATGCAATAAAGTAATTAAAATAACTTAGGTGGTGAAATTCAAAAGATCTTTGCTTAAACTCATTAAATTTAATTGTAGTAATAAGTTCCACACATAACTATTGCTTAAATATAAATAATGGTTCGTCTACTAATTCATTGTAAATTGGATTATCCGGCTTTGGGTGATTGTGTTTGCTGTTCACAATTATAACTTGTTGCTCTATAGTCTTTATCTTCGCTTTACAGCAGGACATTTGACGCTTAGAACAAAGCCACCGCACCCCCGCTTTATCACATCGAACTGCACGTCCCTTGTCTGCTGCGAATGTATATCCATCATATAGCACCATTCTGTTACCTTTTCTCGAGATAACGTACTTAGCTGAAAATATTTCTTTGCTGAATATCAAATTTGATTAGGCATTATCAGTCTTGTGTACAAATTACCTACAAATATTATTATCAAAGTGACATTTTAGAGACTGTAGTGAAACCCCTATCTAATACTTAATCTCACAATAAATATAGAATGGATTTTCCAGCCAGACTCAGCACCCGCCCATAAGGATAAAACGCACGCGTGTGGAACCGCCTCGCAGAAAACGCACCTTAACATTCGATCTGTTATAAGAATATTAGCAACCGGTAGTAAGTTCCACTCTAGATAAGCCACATGTGATTATGTTAGTAGTGAGTTAACTCAATCCATGCAATTAATTACAATAAATTAGGTGGTGACGTTCAAAAGATATGCACTAAACTCATTAAATTTAATAATAGTAATAAGTTCCACACATAACTATTACTTCAATATAAATAAGGGTTCGTTTAATAATTCATGGTAAATTATATCCGGCTTCGGGTGATTGTGTTTGCTGTTCACAATTATAACTTGTTGCTCTATAGTCTTTATCTTCGCTTTACAGCAATACATTTGACGCTTAGAACAAAGCCACCGCACCCCCACTTTATCATACGTAACTCCACGTCCCTTGTCTGCTGTGAATGTATATCCATCATAAAGCACCATTTTATTACCTCTTCTCGAAATAACATACTGAGCTGAAAATTTAACTTTGCTGAATATCGAAATTGCTTAGGCATTATCAGTCTGTGTACAAATAGTTATAGATGTATTTGGTGTAATATACATAATTAACTAAAAATATTACATTACAAAATATCGTTTAAAAATCGTTCCCAGAATGCTGGCTGTGTTGCCACGTTGGATGTCGATACTTATTCTTTGGGCCAGAAAATAGCCCGCCTTCTGGTCCTGAGAAGCATCGATTAAGCGTTTAGCAATGTCTCTATAAAGGCGGCGAGCACTCGGACCCCATGACCCCAGTGTCTCAACCCCAAACGGCTCAAATATGTAATCACCTGCTAGGTTAGCATATTTACGCCGTTTGAGGATTTCAGCCGATGCAGCAGCAGCGCCGGCACATCCGTATGTGCTTGGAAGGTGTGAAGGTGCTAAGGTGTCAACGCATGTAGCGTCCCACATTATTATTAATTGTTGTTATATATTACATAGAGGTTAAGATTGTGAGATTGTAGGGAGGTAATCTTGGGATCTAATGAACTGCTTCGGTGGCGCGGTCGGAAGTGCATCGAGTCTAGGGTTCGACTCCCGGGTCGAATCAAATATTTGTATGATCCACAAATGTTTGTTTCGGAGTTGGGGTGTTCTCCTATGTATATTATGTAAGAATTTAAAAATATGTTTATCAGTTGTCTAGATCCCATAGTACAGGCTTATAACTTAGTTTGGGCTAGATAACGTTGTGTGAGAATGTCCAACAAAATTCATTTAACAATCTTTATTTCTTTAATACCAAATATAACATAATAAAGTCCGGAGAAACTTGTTTCTCTGTTAGAAAGCGATGAAATATATTACAACAATAGACGGAAAATTTCATCAGAAAGTTTTATAGATACATTATGATAATTTAAAGATCTGTGTATATTATCTTTATTTTTTTTTTGTATACGAGTATGATATATTATACATATACTTTTAAAACTGAAGTAAAAAGACAAAAGTCAAATAACGTCTCCTCAGAGAACATTTTTCCCATACCTAATTCTTTAATTAATTGCAAGTGAATATTTCTAGATCGCGCTATTAAGGTTAGTGTTGTCTTAATAATCGCGATCTAGAAATTATGATATGAAGCAAAGATTGGATGTTGTTGGTATTGGTCCTCGTAGCTCAGTGGTCAGAGCATTCTCCCTGTGAGGGAATGGCCGTGGGTTCGATTCTTGCCGATGACATCAGTTTTTGTGATTTATTTATAATTTCTATCTTAATATTTTTAGAATAGTTTGAACAAACTCATTGCTTTGAAATACAAAAATATTGCACGTGATTTAAAGTCAAAGACATGTTTGCGACTAGGAAAGGTAATGCACCATCTTGGAGTTCATCAAGTCAGTTGCTAGAGTGCCTTTAGAACGATTAATTTATTTGCTTACAGAACGAATTACCAAATTTTAAAAGGCGTACCGTCATAATAATATGTAAATACCTATGTATTCTACTAATAATAATAGTGAGCCAACTGGACAGGCGGTAAGGAGCAACTGTGAGGCTTAGTATGTAGGAGCGCGAGGTTGTCGCGGTACGGGACTCTTTACTCTGTACTCTTTATATACCCAGAGCTAGCAAACATATCAGAGAAAGGTCTCTTCATCTTCTTCTTTTTTTAAAAACGTGGCTCCATCGATATTCGTCGATGATTTCGTCGATGTCAAGGTAATGCTTGATTTTTCCCGCACAGAAGAACTAGTTACTCTGAACTAGTTCGCAGTGCGGGACAAGGAAACGTTGTTCGGTATTGCAATTGAGCGTTTGGGCCTGGATTTTTGCCAAGCGCCAGAGGTAACCTAAAAGGTAACCTGCCACGCACTCCGCAAAAACCCAAGTCCGAAGGGCCGCGAGGCAATCTGAAAGTTTGACAGATTGTTGTCCAATTGTAAAACAAACAACACAGACCTGGCTGGAGGGTAGTGGCTTTTTACAGCTCTAATAATTTCAAAAATGGAAAAAACATACTTAAGTAGGTGTTTGGCGCAACCTGGCATTATTTTAGATGCAAAGGTAAATATCGAAATGCTAGGTCTTTTCCGAGGGTCTTTCATTACCTTTGCCAGGTGCTTTCAAATACGATTTTTTACAGAGTATTATTTATGTAAAATTATGTTAGGATATAATATTATAGGACAACAATCTGACAAACTTTTAGATTGCTGCGAGTACGCCCGGTGAGCGAAAACATCAGACTAAGAAAGTCTGATGTTTTCGCTCACCGGGCGGCACCTCTGCAACATGGCTTGATTAACCCCGCAACAAAACATGTTTATAAACAAATATTTACAAGAATTCATTTCTTATGTACACAGAATCAGTTTCACGCGTACCCATTGTAGATATATTACGGTTTAACAAATGAGCTGACTCTGGGACCGTACTGTAAACTAAAATAGTTTATTCCCAACGTTCTTCCCAGTTCAAAGTATAATTGGGACGTTTAGGTCTCGGGTGGTTGTGAACGTAATTAACGGTTAGTATGGAACCATGTATGGTCCTTAACTTGGCTGTACAGCGGGTAGATGTACGATTAGAACAAGTCCATCTTCGTGTTTGACAACGTGTCCGATCTTTCATTTCCGTGAATGTGTATCCATCGTAAAGTACCATCTCGTTACCCTTTTTCGATATTACAAATGTAGCTGAAAATTAAAAAAATCAATTCAAATCGGTTCATAAACGACGGAGATATTCGCGAACAAACATAAAAAATATATCTCCTAATTTGTTTGTGAAAAGGGCGTTTGTGCACTACACGGAATTTTACGAATCCGGCCGTCCGGAATGTCCCTGACCGACGTGGACTGAAAAATCAGGAAGGTAGCTGGTGCACTACACGGAATTTTCCGGACCGTAAAATTCCGCACGGCCGGTATTTTCGAGGTGGTTGTGACGCGCCAGTGGCTGTTCGTGTGCGTAGTCTACTAATAGCTGACAGATTGAAACTGCGACCTTGTTGCAACTTAACATAGCCTAGGGTGGGGGGTATTACCAGGATATAGCCCACTGGGAGAGCTCATAGAATCCAAACATGTCCAACCATCACCGGTAGTATCAAAGTTTTTGGGAAGTGGGATGGGAATTGATTTTTTTATGGGAAGAGGTGTGGTTTAATTACTTGCGGGGTGTTCAAGCCGGGCTGAAAATGAAGTCAAAACTTACCTGTGATGCTTAGTTTCCGAGACATCGGGTATTGGGAATCTTGGGTATGCAGACGAATAGATTAAGTCTCGGTAGGGTGGGAATTTTGGGTATTTTTGCGGATGTGAATTTCTGGGAATGTTTTTGCAGGTGAATAGAACTTGTGATGGGAGGATGCAGAGACAACAAAAAAATGGTCAGAATTTAGCTCGGAAGCTCAGTTCCCGGGATATAGGGGCTTCAAGTTTTGTGCAAAGTGGGACGTAGTACACAAGCATAAACACGTTTTTGATCGCTGGCAACTAGGTCAGAACAAAAACGGTCTGGAATGAACAAAAGTAAAATTCCGGTGGTGCACAAGCAAGTAATACATTTGATAGCCTGCCCCGATATGGCAGGCTATCAAATGTAATACTTGCTTGTGCACTGCAAAATTTCACACGCCAAGATCAGGAAAATTCTGTGTAGTGCACAAACGCCCTAAGAGTTTTGTAAGGGATATACTAATAACCGCAAATACGAGTTACCACTAACTTTAGCGGTGAACTAAAAGTGCTTGGTCGGGGATCGAACATCGAAGTTCAGTGCCTTAGTGACTAGGCTTGAACACTTAAATATTAAGATAGAAATTATAAATCAGAAAAGCTGTAAATGCTATCGGTAGGACTTAAACCCCGTGGCATTTCCCTAACAAGGGGAACGCTCTGACCACTGAGCTACGATGACCATACCGACATCATCCAATCTTTGCTTCATATGTAATTTCTGGATCACGCTATTAAGATTAGCGTCAGATTCCCCTTGTTAGGGGAAGGCCGCGGGTTCGAGTTCTGCGAAGTTCAGTTTTTGTGGTTTATAATCTTTCTAAATATTTAAGAATAGTAGAATCTCATTGCTATCAAATAAGTACAGAAATATATGCCTACTTAAATGCTGTTAAAACAATAAAGACAAATATTGTAAAATTGTTTATTTTTAAATTTCTTAATTAAATAGATATACTTATAAGAAGTATATTAATATATTATATATACCTCGGTGGCACAATATACTATGTACGGACTGCCAAGCTCGAGGTCTCGGGTTCGATTCCCGGGTCTGGTGGATAATGTACAATTCTCTTTAGAATTTTACCCAGATAATTATCCCAGAGTCTGGAACTTGTGCCCGGTAAATGGCAATAAGCTCGCCCTCTATTACATGGGACCTAACTTTGCAAAAACGAATGTCGTCGCCTGGGATCGAACCTGTGGTCTTTAGATACTAACACCACTGACACTTACATTCCACGTTGTGACTAGAAATAGAAATTTATATACCTACCTAGTATGTTAGGTATTATGACTTTTATTCTGTTAAAAAGATTTAATAAATAACTACATAATTATTTTATTAAAGTAAACACTGACTAATTTAAATCATTAAGATCTATATATAGAAATGGTGAATGTAATTTTTGTCCCCCTTAGCTCTCGAGAACTGCTTATGCTCCAATGATGGTTGACCCCTCTATAGATAGCCCTCGATCTGGAGGCAAGCCAAAAAATCTAAAATTTGACCTAGCCCTAAGGGGTCAGAAGTTATAGGCCAAAATCTATGGCGTGGTGCGGCGCGAAGCACCACGTAAGACACCGTACTAGTATATCGATAAATAGACAGTTTCATAAGTCATACAGCTCAATAACATGGTTTATCATTGATTGACAAGTTTTACTGGTATTAAACCAAACGCAAAAATACTACATTTAAAAAACCGACTTCAAAAACTAAAAGGTATAAAATAACTTAATATAGATTTAATTTAATACACCTTTTATGCAAATCTAGTTAAAATGTAATAATAATAAAATACTATTATTTGTATGTGCTACCTATTGTCCCCAACGTCTATTGCCGGGTATCTCTGCGGGTATTCATGAGTCTTGACCCTCGCAGAGAATTCCACCGACTTGTTCTGTACACGTTGACCAATGTGATAGACAATAATATATAGCAAACGTCAACTGCCAAATCTTGATGTCAGTGACGCATCATAAGGATAATTAATAAACAGAACCTTTAGAATGAGAGTGAGTATCATCAATAAAAACTATTACGCCATCAATTGTATGAATTTTGGCTGTACATCTATTGTGGCTGGTTTTTAAGGAGCACGTCCATCTAATTTTTGGTGTCAGAGGTATACGTTTGTCCACTCTGCGCATGAAAGTGTAACCTTTGAATAGGAGCTGTTGCTTGCCTTTTTTCGACGAGATAAACGTTGCTGAAACATTATGGCAAATTAGTTTGATGGTTGTCATTTCAACCCAACTGGTTTCGTTTCACACTCAAAGCAACATCGATACTGCCATAATTCGAAACTTATCATGCTGTGAAGTAAAGTAGCAGATCAATGCAAATTACTTTAAATTCTTTGTAATGGAAACTTTTTGTGATGTAAGTTTGGTCACAGATAAAATACTAGGTACTGTACTAGTAAATTAAGTCCCATGCCTTACCTACTAAGAAAAAAGGACCGTTCAACATTCCAGCTATTTCCCTAACAACGAAGTTCCCAATACATGTAGAGTTGATTAACGATTAATAGTGGGTAATTATTTGGCTGAAACAATAATTTACTGTTCCATTTTTAATGTTCTCGACGGATTCCCAGTGGTTTAGTTATGGAAAATTCTTGTATTCAGGGTAATGGAGAGTTCAAGTCAGAAACTTACCTCCGGGGTTAACTTTACTCCTGGGTACGATGTCGACCAGTATGCCAAATTTGGTCAAAATCGGTCAAGCCGTCGAGGCACACAAACGATTTACACTTGTCGCCTAAGATTGAGCTCCGCTTCGCTCCGCTCAATTAAAATACAGCGCGAAGCTTGACACAGCAACCGACTTGAAACTACCGAAATGGGACCAATTAGTTGTCGGAATGATACCAAATTAAAATACAGCGCAAAAATTGACACAGCAACGGACTTGAAACTACCGAAATGGGACCAAATAGTTGTCGGAATGATACCAAATTAAAATAAGACACTTGGGAAGTAGTAGGTAGCTACCAATTTAAAAAAAAATCAAAATCGGTTCACCCAGTCCGTGGATAAAAAAAAACATACAGTTGAATTGAGAATCTCCTCCTTTTTTGGAAGTCAGTGGTAAATTAAGATGGGATCTGATAACAAAAACCATTAAAATCAAGAAAAATAAAACGTTATTGCAGTTTGTATCTTCTAATCGTGTTACTAATTTAATATCTGTGAAATTTCTATGAACGATTTATTGCCCATAAAGTTAGCAGTAGTTTCCCGTTAAAGAGAGTAAAACTCTGAATGCAATTGCGAAACTCTTGAGAGAGTAGGAATCACTAACCGAAAAAGAATTTTTATTATTCCATAAAATTTACAAATCGATAGGTACCTTAAATATGGTTGTGCATATTCTTCATACAAACTATAACATCATCAACAGTATAAACCACAGCCTTGCACCCTCTACAGAAGTGAGTTGAGCACACCCATCTCTTCTTTACAGTGTCTTTATATTTAGACTTCTTGTGGTAGTAATTGTACCCGTCGAGACGAATCAAGGAATTGCCTCTCTGTGATTGTACGAATATAGCTGGAAGAAATAATAAATTTTAAGTTAATAGGGTTATACATTTTCGAACAAGAAGAGAAATTCTGGAATTATGATAGCAAAATTTGTTAGTAGTAATGATATGAATCATTGTGTACCTAAAGCACATCTATAGGTTGAAATTAGGGTTTTTATCAAATCGGTTCATTTGAGAAAATCATTCGGATACGCCCTTGGAAGAATAATGGCTGTAGATAATACGGAATTCTTGTTAAACTAATACATAGAAGTTAGAGTAAGAACCATAAACAGCCCAATGTTCAATGTGTTGTGGTGTTCCTAGAGTTAAGCTGAAGTAGGTGTATAGGTATGAATGACGATAAAAGAAGGAAAGAAAGATACGCATGTTAAAGTTACAAACCATTTTATCGAATGTATCGGAGCGAAGATTCCTATTATATCTTGTCACGAACAGTTAAACAAGTTAAGTAAGTAGATGTAAATGGACGCACAAATATATTTAATGTTATCAGTAAAGCGGGTGTCAATGAAGAAGTTCTTAAGTCTTTCAGTGAGTATGTACATCAAACACTCGAACGATCTCGTGACCGACTGTGTGTATTTTAGCTCTGCAACGAAGGGAGTTGCGTTTTGAACAACTCCATGTTCTTTTTGAACAGACTCTCCTGTTAGGTTTGCTGACATCGATGTACAGATTATTGCGATGAAGAAGTTGAGGATGGCCGCGAGTAGAATAAATAAAGCGACTGTTCCCTGTAATAAATGAATAAATACAAAATTATTTAGTAAAATATAAAAGAACGTTGTCGTTTTAATCACCTCACAGCCTGGCGCTGTGAGGTAAAAACCGGGGTGGCTTATTACATCTTTTTGGCAAACATAAAAATTGCCGATACTTCTATGCTTGCCAGATTTGTTTTGTTTGTTTGTCGGCAGTGGCACCCCTTGAATGTGAATTTCGTATGACGGGTACGAGCTAAAATCTAAGTGGAACCCCTATAGGAGAAGGAAGAAGAAAACATACGACATTATTTACGTAATTTTAATGATTTTTTCAATGAAAGCTGCATAGTGATTCTCTTTTAATACAGTTAATGTTGTTTATGCAGCCAGTTCCAGTAGGTATCTGATCTGATCCATTTTCAATCTTAACTTTTGGATAGATACGCTATTACTATTGGTAACTTACTTAAACACGTCTACCCACTGTAGATGTCTGCAGCAGGTAATTTAAATAAAAGTCTTCAACAAATGCATTAGTTCATCATCATTTTTTTTCGTGATTATGCTCATTATAAATAGCAATTATTTTATTATCAACAATGTGTAGGCAAGCTCTGCAATATCGGTTTTGTGTGCAACACCACCTTCTCTTGTCCGTCTTATAATTCCCAGGCTTCAGATAAAACGTATAGTTACCAATTTTAATGTTAGTATTACCTTTTTTTGTTTTGATTAAGGTTACTGAAATGTGAATAGGCAATGTAGTATAAGTAGTTTTTCAGTCAGGGGGGTACCAAGCATCCTTATTTTTAAAGCAATGGTAAGTAAAATATTTTTAAAAAAACGTTTTAAACTTATTTTAAATTTCTTAATAGCACTATTTTTCGCAGGATTAAAAAGACAACAAAACGTCGACAATTGTTTCGCCTCTAAACGAAGCATTATCAAGACTGCCTCAGAGAGAACAGCAAAATTTGTGGTTAGAACATATTTGCTTATAAGTAAACGTGTGCAAATTTCATTATCGCGATGTAGGATTTTTTCACAACAACTAACGTGGGTAGAAACCTCTAATCTTGCTAACTAAGTACCCAAAAATAGGTATTCACCAATACAAGACTTTATCTTATTAATTTTTAATAAATTGTGTAGAAATGCCAAATGACACATACAAACCAACAACCAACTAATGTGTCTGTCTGTTTACAACCAGATTAAGTAAGGGAGACGTGTGAAAATCTATTTGTTCATTGAGTAAGGTGTCCGCATCTCTTCTAACTATTTCTAGCCTTTCCCAAACACTCAGCTTGAACCCTTATTTTTGTTTTTTTAACTTTTCTGTTTGTCATATTCTACTTTAATCGTATGATGGCTTGGGTCTCTAAGATATTGTTGGAAGATTGAGTAGTCCAAGAGTTCCCTTTAACTACTCAATTTAACTTAGTAAATACGATTAAGTATGTTTAATGTCACATATATCGTTACATTTATTGTTAGATTTAGGGCAACCACGTCACTCACATTCATTACGTCATAAGTACCTACCCACTATTTACACTAAGTGTAAGTATAGTAGTTAAGTTTGAAACTTTCGCGTTTCATAAATCTGTTTTACTTTAACTTGTTTACACTGGCCGTTGTCACAGGCTGACTGAAACGTCAGGCTATATCTATTATTATGCATGTCTACGCCGTATTTCGTGTAAATTCCCGTATTAAAGTCAAATTTTGATAAGAAATTAACAGATTTTTTTAACGTTAAAAAGCTTTCTGAAAAATAAAACTGTAAACATTCAGGTAAGAGTAAACTCTAACTCTAACTGCTAACTCTAAAGGCTTGGGCAAACCAAAAGCAGTTGCAGTGCGGTAGCAGAGCGGCAGTAGTGCGTCTATGTTAGTAAATAATGTAGTTATATGAGGAATGACACACTGAACAAAGCGGGCCCGCGTTTGTTCAGTGTGTCATCCCTCATATAACTACATTATTTACTAACCTAGACGCACTGCTACCGCACTGCAACTGCTTTTGGTTTGCCCAAGCCTTTAACTACTCCTCGAATATAATTTTAATATTGCCTACTTAGATATAATTTGTCAGGTACATATTAAATGCATTTTTATCGAACCATGTTCTTTAGACCACTGACAACACGCTGGCAGGTAAAGAATTAGAAAGTTCTATTTACAGCATGACGGTGAATTACTTTTTATCAAGAAATGGTAATTAAACCTAATAGTAACACTATTGTGTATGTTCTGTATTACGGTTGTAATTTGTGGTCTGGTCTACATAATAGCAAGTATTATAGTGAAGGTCAGTGGTCTAATGGCCCAATAGCCACTCCTTCATTATTGATGAAACATTACCAAAGTTACCGCTTAACAGACTTTGGAAAACTTCTTTTTCGGGTGAGTGTGATCGTTATTAAGTTTGACAATCATATTTCCTATCGTATATATTTGTGCCTTACAGCCTCTGAAGCAGTGACTTGAGCAGACCCATCTGGTTTTCATGTTTCGCGTTGATTTCTGTGTAAAAAGGTAATCTCCAATCTTGAGCATCATTCGTCCAGTGGTACTAGAACGGGTGAACTCCATACAATCTGTTGAACCAAATTAATTGTGAGTATATGTAGTTTATATTTATTTGTACCATTTCCCACTAAATACAATTTATACTGGCTACAGAATTGACATCCCTAGTGGTGGTCAACTGGCAAATAATGGGCTACTAGTACGAGACGCCCAAGACTTTAATTGGCTGTGCCACAGCGGCTGGCACGTAAGATTTTGTAGCCTTTCATCAACATTTCATCGCAAGGCAAAGGGTTTAAAATTTTTTTTTTTCAAAATTACAGTAGTGATGCTACTTTTTATTAAATTCATTCGGCCATTTTGGACTTAACCCATTGTATGTGTGCCCGGTGACAGCAATAGGCTTGCCCCCTATAACGTGGGACTAAAAATACTGGCAAATTGTGGGTGTGTAATGCACCTCTGCCTACTGCTTCGGGATATAGGCATGATATGTGTCAGAATGGACACTCCTAGTGGTGGTCAACTGGCAAATAATGGGCTACCCGCTGAAGCCTACAATTCATATGGTTCGACAGTGTATGTGATTAGGTAATCACATTCATCAAACAGTACCAGTGTTCGCCTCTTAAGTCATTTGTCCTTTTTACGGGTTCATTACACTCGGTGAGACTCTCGTCATTACTTGCCGAGAGTCTCGCACGAGAGTCTCTGGACAAGAGTTCAGTGTATCAGTTGCACAGCGGTCACCATTGAACATAGTTGTCACGACGGCGACGGTCTTGAAAATGGCGCCTGTTTTGAGTTTTTGTACTGATAGTTACTAGTTAACTAGATGACTCGGGCGTAAAAAGCCGACTCGAGCCGGAGCGGTCACGACACCGAGATGAGGCGGAGACCGAATATGTATAACCAGGAGCTCACCGTCGCTTATGATGATAGACGAGCTGAACAATGAAGTGCCTCCACTCCATCGCAAGCCAAGAACAATAATATCCTGAACTAATTTACACGTTCAAGACTCATATAATAATCCCGCTCACATCTCCGCTACATTGCATTATACATATTATGCTTACATGGGTACTACGTTACTCACCCTACTAAAAAAAAATGAAAAATCTATCTTCTATCTAGAAGTTTGTTTCAATGTCTATGGATGTATAATGTTTAATGGAAAAGAATTTGCTTACTTGCTGCACTTAGATAAAACGCGCGCGCAACCCGATCTCTTACAGCAGGCACCCTCAGGGATGGCAGGGTCGCCATTTAAATGGGTGTTTAGGTAAGTAAAAGTCGTAAGGTTGGTTTCGAGTCCAGCTTTAATATGAACAGTAAAATGCGGTTACATGCGATTATACCTATACCTACAAACTAAACATGAATATAAAAGTAGGTATATAGGTTATATAAGGCATACATACTGCATACAAAACAACTCAATTTTACCAAATTTATCTTTAATATTTATTGGATTCCTATTTGGTTCGACATTTAACCCATCTAAAAATATAATCATGGTCAAAAAAGTGAGAAAACTTTACCTACATATCTCCGATACATCCATACATATTAACACGCCTACATCTCCGAAGGGGTAGGCAGAGGTGCATTACACACAAGAGCTTTGTCAATAATTTTGTTGGTCCCACGTTATAGGGGGCAAGCCTAATGCCGTTGCTGGACACTATAGAAAATCCATAATCACATTGCATTATATCACTAACGCTTACATAGGTACTAAACTTACATTATTATACACTCTTTTATTTAAACTAGTGGACCATTATTTTCTTTTTAAGTACCTAATTGAAAAAAAAAGTTTATAATTTCGATTTTCGGCACTATATAGGAACCTAAGTAAATGATGAACAAAAACACACGACATAATTGTACATTATTCCACTACTTTATTAAATTATAGAGTACAACAGCTTTGACATTGCTGTAAACCGGTCAGGTTAAAATAAATAATATACTCGTATAATAATATAATCACTACATATTACAAAACAAAATCACCCGTTCTGTATGTATGGGTAGATCTATAAAACTATGCAACGGATATTGATGGGGTTTTCGCCAATGGATACAGTGGTTCTCGAGGAAGGTTTTTGTGTAAGTATATAATTTGTCAGCGGGCGAAACCGCAGGCATCCGCTATTGTATAATAAAGTAGCGGTATAGTGTGTTTGTTCATCATGTATCTATTGAAAAAAAAAACAATCATTTTGGTAGGATTTAAGTCTACACAGGTCGTCGCCCAGTAAACACTGAATATAGACTCTTTACTTTAAGGTCTATTGTTCGCCGAGGAATCTGAAAGAACACCGATGCTTTTGTTGCTGACATTTTTTTGGTAACGACGGCTTCACAAGCAGCCATCATGGTTTCAGGTCTATAGTTCCTATAAGGCCTAGCCCCTGGTCTTCTCTGACTCTTCCGGTTCCGACGTCTATTTGACTTCGGGTCTGAAATAAAACAAAAATAAATTAAGTAGCAGCTAAATATTGCTACCTGCCAGAGAAAATTATCGGAATAGCCTGACACAAATTACCGTGAGTCCAAAACTTAGTTTTAAATATTCATTAATATTTGCTAAGATACTAAACTTGTATAGAGTGTGAGCTCAGGGCAACTACGTATATATAGAGCGCTGATAACCGGTCTAAACCACTAACAACCAGTCTGCACAGTGATTTACCCCATCATCGCTTGAATAAAAAAACACGTGCTGAATAAGTCAAGGTTAAAAATGTTCTGGACCAATACTTAATATGAAGGTATATCTTTTATATCAATAAAAAAATACGAAAGTAAAATGTCCGTAAATTTTTAGGTAATGTGTCAACAAACTTGGCGTTAAAATAAAGAAAAGGCACATAGTGAAATATTCGTCCGCTGTAGGCAGCGGGGGAGCCGCTTCTGCGCGGCCAGGTTCGCAGCGGGATGCTGACATGGACGTACATTAATGTGCGCCCATGTCCGCATCCTGCAGGTGAACTTGAACCACTGCCGCGCTGCTCAGGATCTTCTGTACCAGAGCATCGCGCAGTGGTCCATTAACTTGGCCGTGGTCGCCGAGCCGTATTATGTCCACCCGGGAAGTCCGGTGGACCAGGACGGCTCGGCCTGTTGCATTTTTGGGGGTTCCGCCGTGGACACCTCGCGCCTTGCATTGATTGCAAGCGGCCGGGGGTGTGTTGCGGCGGAATTTGAAGGGTTTGCGGTGGTGTCGGCCTACATCTCGCCGAACATTGACGAGTCTCAGTTTGAGCTATGGCTCACTGAGCTCGACGTCGTCTTCGCTGCGTGCCGCCCTCGCCCTGTCCTGCTCCTGGGAGACTTCAACGCCTGGAGTGAGGCGTGGGGCTCCCGGGAAACCAGGGACAAGGGGAGGCTTCTTGAGGACTGGACCAGAACACGTGGTCTGGAGGTCCTCAACCGGGGGAATGTAGTCACCTTTTGGCGGCGAGGGGGGGAATCGATCGTAGACGTAACGTTCGCATCCCCTGACCTCGCCCGCCGTATTACAGGCTGGCGCGTGGAGGAGGGTGAGGAGACGCACTCGGACCATCGGTACATCCGGTTCGATGTCGTCCCCTCACCTGACCTCCCACAGCCGGTAGCAAATCCCCCGGATCCGCGTTGGGCACTTCACCATCTTGATCGGGAAGCTCTCCTGGAGGCATCCATCGTGCAGGCCTGGATTCCGGCACCGGACCGGCCTGCCGATGTGGATGCCGAGGCGGAGTGGTTCAGGAGAGCCATGTCGCAAATCTGTGATGCGGCGATGCCTAGGGTTACACCCAGACCGGCCAGGAAGCAGGTGTACTGGTGGTCGCCGGAGATTGCAGAGCTGCGCGCAGCATGCATCTCCGCCCGCCGCCGGTACACCAGATTTCGCCGGAGGCATCGCCGCCCAGACGACGCGGCAGCCCGAGAGGCGGAGCTTTATCAGGCATACAGGGAGGCTAAAGGTAATCTCCAGGAGACGATAAAGCGGGCCAAGACGGCGGCCCGCGAGGAGCTCCTGGAGACCCTGCAGCAGAACCCATGGGGGCGCCCGTACCTACAGGTCAGGGAGAAACTCCGACCTAGGGCGCCCCCACTGACCCAGAGTCTCCAGCCGCAGCAGCTGGAGCGGGTCATGGGCTCCCTGTTTCCGACGAGCGCGGAGGAGCACGTCCCTCCGCGCATGGCTCCGTCTCTGCCCGACGCGGATAGCACCAGCGAAGACGACGTACCCGAAGTCAGCGTGGGGGAGCTAGGTGCGGCAGTACTCCGGCTTAAACGCCGGAAAATCACTGCCCCCGGACCCGACGGCATTCCTGGCCGTGCATGGGTCCTGGCCCTCGAAGAACTCGGGCCTCGACTGATGGGGCTCTTTAGCGCATGCCTCGAAAGGGGCCAGTTTCCCAAGGTGTGGAGGACGGGGAAACTGGTCCTGATCCGTAAGGCGGGGCGGCCGGTGGACGCACCGTCCGGATACCGGCCGATCGTGTTGCTCGACGAGGTATGTAAGCTCTTTGAGCGAATTATCGCGGAACGCCTCGTCGAGCATCTCACGAGTGTGGGGCCAGACCTGGCGGATAACCAGTTCGGTTTCCGTCGGGGACGCTCCACCGTGAGCGCGATCATGCGCGTGAAGAGCCTGACGGAGGAAGCAGTCTCGCAGGGCAAGGTGGTGGTGGCGGTGTCTCTTGACATCGCCAACGCGTTCAACACCTTGCCATGGAGCTGCGTTAGGGAGGCGCTCGTGTATCACGAAACGCCTCTCTACCTCCGTCGTATTGTCGGGGCCTATCTCTCGGAGAGGGCCATAGCTTTCCCCAGCTGGCTCGGGCCAGCTCGGCGAGATGTGTCGTGCGGTGTTCCACAGGGGTCGGTCCTGGGGCCGCTTCTGTGGAACATCGGCTACGACTGGGTGCTGCGGGGTGCGTTGCCTAGGGGCGTCGGCGTAACGTGCTACGCCGACGATACCCTCGTCACTGCGCGGGGTGCAACGTACCAGGAGGCAGCACTCAAGGTCACGACGGGTGTTGCTCGAGTCGTGGGTCGGATACGGCAGCTGGGACTGGAGGTGGCCTTGCACAAGTCCGAGGTTCTGTGTTTTCACAGACCTCGGAACGGTCCACCCGAAGGTTCCAGCATAAATGTGGGGGGCGTTAGCATCGGCATCAAGCCCTCGATGAAGTACCTAGGGATCGTACTTGATAGCCGATGGAACTTCGGACCACATTTCCGAAGTTTGGTCCCCAAGGTGACGCAGGCATCGGCCGCGCTTTCGCGACTGATGCCCAACCTAAAGGGACCCAACGCTCCCTGCAGGAGACTGTACCTGGGGATCGTGCGGAGTATGGCCCTATACGGGGCTCCCGTATGGGCGGATAGGTTGGCGGTCAAGGGGAACGTGACTCTGTTAAACAGACCACTTCGAACCTTGGCCGTCAGAACCATACGGGGGTACCGCACGATCTCCGGAGAGGCTGCATGTCTCCTAGCCGGGACCCCTCCATGGGACCTGGAAGCGAGAGCCCTTGCGTCATTGTTCCAATGGCGCAAGGAGGCGCTGGAGCGGGACCACAGGCCTGCGTCTCGAGAAATCGAGGACCAGCGGTCCCAACTCCGCCAGGATCTCATGGAGTCATGGAGGGTGCGACTTGAGCAACCCAAGTGGGGTACCACCATCATCGCGGCGGTGAGACCGATCATGGACGATTGGCTGCAGAGGCAGCATGGTGACCTCACGTATCGTGCGACGCAGATCGTTGCCGGGCATGGATGCTTCGGTAGCTATCTGTTTCGCATGCATCGTGAGGTCACACCCCGGTGTCAACACTGCGAGGTTTCCGAGGACGACACCGCACTCCACACGTTGGTGGAGTGCTCAGCGTGGGCGAGCCAGCGCCGGGACCTCGTAGTGGGTCTGGGCGTGGATACCCTCTCGCTGGAGACCATGCTTCAAGCCATGGTCTCCAGCCGGAGTAGGTGGAACGCGGCCGTGTCCTTCTGCGAGCAAGTCATGCTCGCGAAGGAGGCGGCCGGGAGGCAGAGGGAGCGTACCCTCCCCGCCGAGTTCCGTAGTCGGCGGCCAGGGCGCCCCAGACTCCGCGACTACGCCCAAGACTATCGACCTCCATGATCGGGGCCTGAGGACGGCGGGATCGCCATCCGCCGTCCTTACAGAAGCAGGCTAGAAGGGTTGCGTGCTGCAGGGCCTTTGCCCCATAGCACGCAACCAGATTCACTCACTGACGCGGGATAAAACCCTTCCCCCAACGACGCGGGATTCTCGTCCCGACCCAACACCCGAAGAGACCACAGAGGTGGTCAAAGTCCGCCGGGCGCCACTGGACATACCCTCTTCTAGTAACCAGAGACGCCCGGCAACGGACGTTAGAGCGGCCGCGGCCTCAGGCCGCGGAATTAAAAAAAAAAAAAAAAAAAAAAAAAAAAAAAAAACATAGTGAAATATTGTAAAAATGCTAAAACAAAACAATTATTTTTTACTTTGAAAGCAGGTATCAATATGACGACATCAGATCCAACGTAACCATCAATGAATAAAACTGCGGTAATAAAAAACTTTTCCCTTCCCATCTATTGGCACAACACTAGTAGTGACGTACGTCACTGTACCTATACTTACACTATATTGTAGAATCTCTCAATAAAACCACATTATAGCTTTTGCAAGATTTCTTCATGTCATATTAAATTCAACAAGCAACAGACAATTCAAAAATAAAACAACCACATTCATCAATCATTCGAGAAGGATTTAAGTCGATGCAGGTCGTTGCCCAGAAAGCACTGAATAAAGAGCTTTCACTTTAACTTCTATTGATCGCCGAGGAATGTGAAAGAACATCGATGCTTTTCTTGATGTCATTATTTTAGTAGCCACAGCTTCACAAGCAGCCATCAAGGTTTCAGTACTATAGTTTCTATAAGGCCTAGCCCCTGGTCTTCTCCGAATCCTTCGCTTTCGAGCTTTAGCTAACTTCGGTACTGAAATGAATAAAATAATCAAAATTTTCTAGCGATCAAATATTACTAGGACAGCCATACTGGATGAACATTGCCGGAATAGCCCGACACAAATACCGTTAGTCCAATATTTATAATTTTTACTTTTACTTCAATTTCAAATTTAGCAATAACGTGTATTTCAATAGTGGGCCATCTGACGGGAAAGCTCGTTGACGTAAGTCTAGGGCTGGGTTAGTAATGAAAAACCGTATAATAAACAGGTTTTTACTTTTTTCCACAGTTGTAGTTAAAAGGGTTATATCATCCAGCATAAGCGGTTTACCCATGAAAATTCGAAAATTAGAGTTATGAATGTTAGAAATTTTTACATGCAATTTTCCAAGTGAAAGTTCTAAGTCCCATGACGGTGAACTTATTAATATTCATTAGTTTTACTTCGATACTAAAGTTGTATAGAGTGTGATTGATATATTTTGCAAAATGTTAAGAAGATGTTGTATGCTTTCTTCCAAAAGTCCCTCGATTACGGCCTCTGAGGTTGTAGTCTATAGTTCGTGAAGGAATACCAAACAACCGTCCAGCTCTTCTTGCCGACATGCGTTTCGTTATCACAGCATCGCAAGCAAGCATCAACGTTTCGTTACTATAATTTCTATATGGACGGACTCCTGTTTTCCGCCTCGATTTAGTTTTCCGCGGTCTAGATGTCGGTTCTGAAATTAATATTTATTACAAATAGTTTACAAAAACCTCACTCTGTATAACTACATAATAACTGTTTAAAACTTACTTATCATATATTTGAGCGCAGGTTAAAAGAGAGAGGGCTTAAAACTAACAAAAAAAATTTATGTGTGAACACTTCGGCAAACATAAAAGTTTCGGGTAAGTTGATAATATGGCTTTGCCTACCCGCTTAGGGAAGACGTCAAATATGTAGTGTAATAAATAAAAAAAATCATATTAAACCATAAAATTTTATACTATGAATTACTACGACCTTTCCATTGTACTTATGGTATCAAATACAAAAGTAACAACTGATAAATCATTTAAGAAATCCACTAAAGAGTGAATTTTTATCATATTCTATTATCATCAATAATAATAATTAAGTAATTTAGTACAAAAAACATTTGACCAAAAAATTTACTTACTCTAAGTTACTTGAATTTTAATTTTCAATTACTTAAACACCACTGAAATACCAACTTGATAATACCATTGGTCTAACTCTTTGGTATGTTTACTAGTTAAAGTTCTATTAAGGATTCGATTAATGGCACTTGATGGAAATTGCTTAGGTACACATATTGAACACAAACAAATATTTTTACAACATTTAGGGAAATTTTTACTTGTCGCTATCTAGTGCAAAGTAAGCTAGGCTTGTTCTATAACCAGTTTCGCCTCATGGCCGTGAGTTGAAAACACTGTAACAAATTGTCCCGTCTTAAAATTGCTAGTGGTCAACTCGACACACTCTCGCACATAATGCAAATGTCGCTGGCTGACCTTTACACCTTTTATATACGAGTATATTAAATGAGTGCAAATATACAATATTTTCAATAGTTCAATAGTTTCAAAAATAGTACCATATAAATATTTGTTTCTACAAAAATATCTTATACACAGTGTAAAATATTTCTATATTACTTAATAACTAAAATATATTGTTGGCTGGCTATAGACTATATTTTTTTTACAATAGTAGAGTATAAATCGCAGAAACTAAACTCTTAGGCTAGTATTGATTGAATCAGCTTCAATATCTTATTATTGGGATTCCCCTGTTCTGGCCAACTGAGACCAAGTCCACAGCCGAATACGTCGAAATTGGGATCGAAATACTAGGTAACAGGCAAATAACAAGTGGTAGGGGAGGTCTAGAAGAAATTTCTGTAGTTACTCGAGCGAGTTAGATTAGCATACTGTAGGTTCATCATGATGTCCCCAACCACACTGACCAAAAATCTGATGATTATATTGGTGCGTAACGTATTTGATTTTTAGCAAATATATTATTTTTGTAAATTCCAAATTGTCATATCAAGTATTAGTATCTACTTACCCCACCAATAAAAATGGAAACATATAAGACCATAGGTATTTTATTATATTCTTCCTGTATTTTATTCTTCCTATATATCGAATAGGCCGAGGCAAGCTCTCGACTGGAACCCCAAGGAAAGCGCAAAAGTGGTCGCCCGAAACAGACCTGGCGGCGGATTTTTGCTGCAGAAGTGAAGGCATTAGGGAAGACTTGGAGCGAAATAAAGCGAGAAGCTCTAGATCGTACGGGATGTCGACGCACTGTGGACGCCCTCTCTAGGGAACTTAGGACCTTAAGTCAAGTTATATTGAGTAGGGTTCCGCAACGCTCGAATAACTACACAATTAAGTAGCATCAATGCCTCCCCAACTAAAGTTGAAGTGTTCATATTCTATATTTGGCATTCTCAGTTAATTTATGTATGACTAAAACCATTATCTTTACAAAACCCATTATCAATGACTAATACATAAAATACCTATTATTATGATTTGTACTTATACTATCAGCACCTTAAATGAAATACCCATTACCAAATAATACAAGTCAATTCTAAGTCAGATACTTCTCTCTGATTTACTCTAATCTATAGTTTTACGAAATCAGTGGTTATGACAATTGTTAATAGAAACAATTTCATCGTTTACGGTGAACAACGATGCTTTACACCCTTTCCTTTGATGTGTAGAACAGGCCCATCGAGTCTTAATCTTCTGTTGAATCTGAGCGAAGAATGTATATAAACCTATACATATCAACCGTTTGCCTTTCTTTGATACTGAGAACGTAATGCCTAAAAAGAAAAGTTACATTATATTGAAAACTTGTTAGTTTAAGCCATTCAGTAAGCACCTGCAGAGTAGACTCAAGAATCAGTAGTCATATAAGATAATCGATCATTATGTAAGTAACACCACCAAGTTTATGTACACAGGCAGGAAGTGTTCTAGGGATTAACGCTATGGTAAATGCTAAATTATTATCCTTCAACATGTTCTCTTCAAAGTTAGATAGTTGTAGTAAATGATCATTTAAAGAACGGAACATTCTCCAGCACCAGCATTTAATCTTATTAAGAGCAGCGTTTACACCAAACGTTTGCATCGGGATTTCGGTCACAGAAATATTACTTACATATTTCGGTGGAGATTTTACTCGTGAGAGTTAAAATAAACAGAAACAAACACAATTTTTTTTATAATTTTAATCTTTTAAAAACGAAGATATTTTTTTCACATGTAGCAAATCACAAACGGACTTATTACTTATTTTAGGTATAATTGCTTTATAGTTACTATTTTAACAGACTAGACATGTGTAGGAAGATACTACCCCGAACTAACACCTTAAATATTAATTTTAACCTACTTTTATTTGGCCAACCGTTAGTTATGGTTGTGGTAATTTTTTATTCTTATTATTTGATCGTTCGAATTCGTTGTATATAAGTTAGCTCTGCATCCTTTGGATGCATGTGTGGAGCAAGCCCAACGTGTTTTCAGTTTTTGCTTAAATTGTGCAAAGAAGTTGTATCCACCAAAGCAAATGAGTCGGTTCCCTTTTTGTGATGTCGTGTAGTAAACAACTGAAAAATATATTTTTTTAATGTTTTCTCAAAAATAATGACAATATCAAAAGCAACCAAGGGTATTTTATTCCTTGGGTAGGTAGCAAATAAGCACCTCTAGTAGAAGTGTCAACTTTAGCTGGTCAACTTGCTCAGTTCTTCAATATTAGAAAATTACCTATGTCACTTGACCGAAATTTTACTGGCGCGTTACCACCTGTGTATAAAACAGGTTAAATAGAGAGCGGAGAGGGTAAAAGGGGCTTCGGAACTCTTGGAGTGCGAAACACAGCAAAAGCTGTTCGGCATCGGACACTAAAAGAGAGTTGTAATATACCAGGTAATAACCTATTCGCAACCAATAGGCGATAGCGAATAGGAGTACGTAGAGAGATTTGTGAAACTTGGAGTTCATACTTTTATTTTAATTCCGCGCAAGCGCGGCCGCTCTTAGGTCCATTGCCGGGCGTCTCTGGTGGAGTTCATACTTGTTATAGTTTTTAGGAATTCAAACTAAAATAATAGGTATTCATGCGGCTAATCAAATTACTTTATTTGCAATAACTTTCTTAATCATAATAAGCGTGTACAAAGTCTGTAAAATCAAGTTAAATTCTGCTAAAGATTTGTATCTTGAGAGAATTCTGAACCAGTGCAATGTGATCTGTCTTGATCCGGCCTCTCTCATAAAAACCAGTAAGCCGATATCGGATTAAACATAGTGAAAACGATCTAAGGTGGTGAACACCATGAAAATAAAATTACAACCTTAATATCATCATAGTTAATATTAAAAAAAAACATTATATTACGGACTAGTAGACAAAACATTCCCTATCAACATTAAAAAAAAATCCAATAAACAATAGTATAAACTTCATAATATGTCATATGAATATGGTAATTATCTAAATAATTCTGTGTCGGTATTGGGTACATTCAATGGCAATAATGTGATCACGTTTGCGTTTTATTATTAGCAACTATTCTGTTGCTTGTTATACTCGTACCTTGCCGTATGTAGATAAACATACCAAAAATCCTCAAGTGGCTTTAAAAGCTATTCAAAGTCAAATGTCAAAATTTTCGTTTTTATTTGTCTTTTCTCGTAAACGGTCAGTATAAAAAAATATTTCCCCTGATTTTAATAATTTTCCAGTTCAACATGAAACGAATTATACTGTGGCACGAGAGACGCGTACAAAATTGATGGGGCACATAATAATATATCTAATGTGCCCACCAACCATTCTTGAAATCTTGATTACTGTCAATTGAATAGGAATTACAGTCAGCGTCTAATAGTTAGTTACAGTCAAGGTACTCTAATCTATAGGCCAAATAGTCAATGATATCGGTACAAACAAAGTTTCCTTATTGTTGACAACAATGTAGTCGCTCCAAAGGGCGAGACGTTTAAAGTGTCACATAGATAGGTTCAGTCAAAGTGTTTAAAAATATCGTAACTTGCTAAATGAGACATCAAATGCGCACGCATACTTGTCTCTTTCACTTCGAACATGACGTCGTAGACTGGTTTTTGTTTAAAACAGTTGTAAATAAAGGATCACAGCATGTATTGTTATAGAAATAAACCATAAACCAACCAACTAAAACTTAAACGGTTTCCCTAGATAAAAACCTCTTTAGACAATATGGTCTAGTATTTATTGCATGTCATTATATTTTGTCTATTAGTCATAAACCAACTAGAAATAATAATACTATTATTGAACCAATAATTACATAAATATGGCTACATATCGTATTAGTGACACTAAAAAACATCGAATAATATATTTGAGAGAGGAAGGTGTCTCCATAACAGATATTTCAAATGAACTGGGAATATCCGTAAGTTTCACATTAGAATTAGATCAGTTACCTATCTTGCTGAATATTACTAATTTTTATTCATACATAACTGACATATTCTGGTTTTTTATTTAGAGAAACACAGTATACCGTTGGATAGAGAGATGGCAAAGTGAAGGTGCTTTGCGAAACCATGTTTCGTTTGGTCGTCCACGTCTAACAAATACAGATGAAGACAGAAACATAGTGCAGCGAGCTGTTAGCAATCGATTTATAAACTCCAGGAGTATGTCGGTGGAATTTGGCATATCACAGAGCACAATAAGACGACGCCTGTGGGAATATGGGTTACGCCATCGTATTCCTGCTAAAAAACCTATATTAACACCGAGGCATAAAGTGCAGCGTTTACAGTTCGCACGAAATTTTTTAAATTAAAATTTTGATATCTTTCTTAATTCTTAATCTTTTTAGATGAAAAAGTTTTTTGTTCTTCTGCCCAGAGACGCTTATCTCTATACCGGACATTGAACACAAGATATGATGAAAGAAATGTCCTCCCTAATAATCGCAGTGGTCGAATCACCTTAGGATTTTGGGGATGGATGACTCAAAGCGGACCAGGAGAGCTAATGGAGGTTGGAGGAAGAATGAATGGCACCTTATACAAAGACATCCTCGAAAACGTTTTGCTTCCAACAGCCAGGATTTTTTTTCCCCATGAAGCTATTAAGTTTGTCCAAGATAACAGTTCCGTACACAACTCCAGAGTTGTTCAAAATTACTTTGAAGGTAGCAGGGACCTTACTTAATTGCGATGCGCCTCATAGTCCCGACCTAAACCCAATTGAAAATTGGTGGGGTAAAATGGTTCAGGTATGGGATGGTACACGAGCACGAACCACTTCAAATTTAAGGACTCACGTTAACGAAATATGGGAGTCTATGAGAGAGGACAATTTTTGTTACAATGCTGTACAATCGATGAAAAGACGTCTTTCCGACGTAATTCTTGCAGATGGAGGCTACACACGATTTTAATTACTTATTTTGCAGTAAAACTGCAAAATAAGTAATTAAAATCTAACCGACTTCAAAGAACGCAAATGTACTTTTAACTCAATAAATCTATACAAATTTAACTTAGTTTTTTATGATACCATTCTCACAAAGGTCGAACTACAATAGAAAGAGTTTTGCGTTTTCGCTCAATGTTGACGCTCAAGATATTTGTACAATGTCTATATTAGTGCCTCTGAAT
Source organism: Nudaria mundana (assembly GCA_963556515.1). Taxonomy (NCBI): domain Eukaryota; kingdom Metazoa; phylum Arthropoda; class Insecta; order Lepidoptera; family Erebidae; genus Nudaria; species Nudaria mundana. Next base: position 5,241,955 of record OY748297.1, read on the forward strand.
TGAACGACAGACGTAACATTGGTACTTTTATACCATTGTTTACAACTGTTTTAAACAAAAACCAGTCTACGACGTCATGTTCGAAGTGAAAGAGACAAGTATGCGTGCGCATTTGATGTCTCATTTAGCATGTTACGATATTTTTAAACACTTTGACTGAACCTATCTAGGTGACACTTTAAACGTCTCGCCCTTTGAAGCGACTACATTGTTGTCAACAATAAGGAAACTTTGTTTGTACCGATATCATTGACTATTTGGTTGCGCCTATAGATTAGAGTACCTTGACTGTAACTAACTATTAGACGCTGACTGTACAAGAAGTTTTACATTTATTTTTGCATAATTAATTTAAAAAGAACGTTGATAATACGTATATATTTGATTATTTATTTCAGTTCTATGAATATTGTAGCACGTTTGCCATGTTATTTACATGGTTATGCTGATTAAACATTTTGACAATTTTATCACCGATTGTGTAAATATTTGCTCTGCACCCCTTTGTCTGGTGGGTAGAGCAAGCCCAGCGAGTTTTTTGCTTCCTTTTAAAATGTATGAAGAACGTGTAGTCTCCAATTCGAAGCTGGGGTTTTCCTTTTTGTGATAATGTGTACATTATACCTGAAAATTCATGAAAATATATCACAGTGTGGTTTATGTAACTAATATTAACTAAAATAAGTTAACTTATGCGAAAGTTAGTGTCCTCAGGTGAAAATAAATCACAAATGTTGTCTGAACTGTTATAATAGATTTGTGTAATGTTCACTCGTGATTAGTAGGTAACAATACACAAAGTACCAAGTTTACTATTTATTATTTTTACTTACTTACTATTTATTAGTATTACACGTAACAATTACACTACTAACTCCTCTACTGACTCGGCTAGACTTATGTTACAACCAGTCTTTTGCTAAATTTCATATTAATCCAAACTAGATATTTGTACTATTAAATACCGCTTTCAAATCTTTGTTACTTGTAAAAGTAATCAAATATGTAAATATAATATGAAAATAGAGTATAATACTCGAATAAACAAAGCACGCGGTACAACACACAAACGACAAATGAGGCACTGAAGAAAATAACGAAGTTCCCAAAAAGACTGGTGAAATGTACATATATGCCTGTATTCCTCTTATGCGAAAAAGAAATTACTAATATATAAACATTATGTCAATGTATTTTTGTATTTCAAAGCAAAGAGTTTGCTTAAAGTATACTTAAAATATTAAGAAAGAAATTATAAATAGATCACAAAAACTGATGTCATCGGCAGGACTCGAACCCACGGCCTTTCCCTAACAGGGGGAATGCTCTGACCACTGAGCTACGATGACCAATACCGACAACATCGAATTTTTGCTTCATATTATTCATAATTTCTAGAACGCGCTATTAAGGTTAGGGAAAGGCCGTGGGTTCGAGTACTGCCGATGACATCAGTTTTGTGATCTATTTATAATTTCTTTCTTAATATTATGTCAATGGGTATGTATATTATTAACAAATATAATTTCATCGTTCAGTGTGACTAGATGTGCTTTACATCCCTTCCGCTGGTGCGTAGAACAGTACCATCGCGTTTTCTCCCTATTCCTAGTTGCAGCAAAGAAGCTGTACTCTCCGGCACGGATTAAAGTATTTCCTTTGCGAGATGTAACATATGAAAATCCTGAAATAAACGAACGATCTTAAATTTAAATAAAGAGCCGCTTTCAAGCGTTTTTTTTCGTCTGTAAGTCAAATCCCGAACGTCTCGGGTACGTTTTAGGTGTGCTAACCCCAAGGCAAGTATTTGAAAAGAACAGTTATCTAGTGGAAATTTAATAAAATCTATTAAGTCGTATTGATGCCTGTGATAAGTAGGTATCGATACACAAAATACCAAGATTAACATTTAGTATTTAAATATAAATGCAACGATTACACTACTGACTCGCTAAGTCTTATCATACAACCAGTCTTTTGCTAAATTTAATTTTAAATACAATTTAGAATTTTGTACAATTAAATACCTATAAGATGAAGTATAACACTCTAATAAATAGTACGCGGTACAACACACAAACGATAAACGAGTCTCTGAAAAAAATAACGAACGTTCTCAAAAAACGCAATAGAATCAAATTCATGTTGCATTGAACCACCAAAAAGGAAATGTGCAAAAGCCTGTTTACCTCTTCTGGGGAAAAAAAATATTATGTCAACATAAAAATTATGTCAATGGGTATGTATATTATTAACGAGTATAATTATATCCTTCATTGTGACTAGATGTGCTTTGCATCCCCTATGCCTGTGCGTAGAACAGTACCATCGCGATTTCTCCTTATTCCTGGTTGCAGCAAAGAAGCTGTACTCTCCAGCACGGATTAAAGTATTTCCTTTGCGAGATGTAACATATGTAAATCCTGAAATAAAGGAATAATTTTTAATTGCACATAGAGAGCAGTTTTTAAGCGTCCGCCATTGATGTTTTTTTGCCTTAACGTTAAATGATAACCCCTTAGGGAGTTTGAAGGCACCAGTTACGAGTATCTAGCGAAGTTTCCTTTGTCTTCAATAGTCAAAACCCTGTTCGTATATAAAAATATCACAATTTCTAGTCACAAATCCAATATGTATTTGTAACTTTCCTAAAAACTACAATACCTACTACAAAATTGTACTAGCATAATTGCCAAATCTTTGCAATACGGGCCGAAATATCAATTTTAGCTGCTTCAAATCTCATATCTTTTATAACAGTAGGTTATAAAGGATGTGAAATATTCTGGCCTATTGATACCTGTGCTTAGTAGGTTACAAAATACCAAGTATAACATTTATTATTTACATATACACGCAACGATTACACTACTGACTCGCTAAGTCTTATCAAACAACCAGTCTTTTGCTAAATTTCATATTAAATACAAAGTAGATTTTGTTAGAATTAAATACCTATAAGATGACGTATAACACTCTAATAACGTACGTTTTAGGTGTGCTAACCCCAAGGCAAGTATTTGAAAAGAACAGTTATCTAGTGGAAATTTAATAAAATCTATTAAGTCGTATTGATGCCTGTGATAAGTAGGTATCGATACACAAAATACCAAGATTAACATTTAGTATTTAAATATAAATGCAACGATTACACTACTGACTCGCTAAGTCTTATCATACAACCAGTCTTTTGCTAAATTTCATATTAAATACAAAGTAGATTTTGTTAGAATTAAATACCTATAAGATGACGTATAACACTCTAATAAACTAGCACGGGGTACAACACACAAACGACAACGGATAAAATATCATGTACCTGTGTTCTAAGATTAAATAAAATAAATAAATAATAACATTCATTTACAATAAGAATTACAATCTCCATAATTATATACTAAAAATATTAACATTACAAAATATCGTTTAAAAAATCCTCCGCGTCATTGCCGACTGGGAAGGTTCTCAGAATGCTGGCTATAAATAAATATAATATGAATATGACAAACGAGATTCTAAAAAATTACGAAAGTTCCCAAAAAAGGTAATAGAATCAATCTATGTTGCATTGAACCACCAAAATACAATTACCAAAATACAATCAAAATACAATTTTAAAATCAGTCATTTAAATACACCCATCGAAGAGATTGAAGTCACTAAGTTTCTAGGTTTATATAAACCTAGAAACTTAGTGACTTCAATATATATTGATGAGAAATTGAATTGGCGAGCCCATATTGACACATCTGTGAAAAGATAAACAGATTCTCTTATGCCCTCTATAGACTCAGTAGAGTTGCGATTTTTTTTTTTTTTTTTTTTATATTTGGTTCGCCAAATTGACGCCGCCCGCCTGGTGGTAAGTCGTGACGACGTCTAGCGATTGTGGGCCACTCTCACAGCACACATTACTATTGAGAGTGGCCCTCAACTTGACGACCTACTGATGTGCCTCTTCACGCTCCGCTTAAAGAACCCAGGATTATATGTGGGAGGAAACACGTGCACAGGCAGGGCGTTCCAGGCCACTATCGTTCGGCAGAGAAACGAACGTTTAAAACGTTCGGTTCTCGCGAACATGCTATCCACTGTGTGGGGGTGGCATCTCTGCCCGGCACGAGTCGTTCGGGATCGGAAGGAAGAGGGTGGGATCAGATTGAAGAGCTCTTCAGAACACTCGCCGTGGTAAATACGGTAGAATGCGGCCAAGGAAGCTATTGTTCGGCGCTGAGCTAGCGGCTCAAGGCTTCCCGTTACCTCCGGACAACCAATAATACGGATAGCCCGTCGCTGCATAGCGTCGAGAGCGTCCAGCAGATACTTCGCGGAGCCGTCCCAGAGGTGAGAGCAGTATTCGACGCAGGGTCTAATCTGCGTCTTGTACAGCAGACACCTCTGGTCCGGTGTAAAGAATCTCTTTACCTTATTCAGTATTCCTAGTTTCCGCGAAGCTAGCCCTATACATCTTTCGATGTAGTTTTTATTATTGAGCTCTCGACGAACGTCTATGCCAAGGATATCAAGGTTGTCCTTCATTGGTAATAATGCATTCTGAAGAGAGGGTAGGGGAAGGAAAGGGGATTTCTTCGCAGTAAATGCACACGCCTGTGTTTTGCGGGCATTGAACTCGACCAGGTTCTCGGTACCCCATTGAGAGATACTGTCGAGGTTACGGTCGAGATCAGCCACGAGTCGTCGTCTCTCCTCCTCAATCTCAGATCGCCCCGCCGTCGAATCAGTCAACGCTTCTAACAGCTTATAATGGTTATGTTGCGTCAAACTTGCGCTATGGAGTCATTTTCTGGGGTACCTCAACAGATAGACAACGTGCATTTGTTGCTCAAAAACGACGTATTAGAAGTATGTGCCATCTACAACAGACAGACACATGTAGGCCTCACTTTAAACGTTTGGAAATTTTAACTTTACCCGCTCTCTACATTTATGAGGTTCGAGTTCGAGTTCCGAAAAAGAGCTCGACATGTAGATAAATTATGTACGGTTCCAAGTAGAATTCAACTATTGCATAATAGTGTATTTTGCTTGGGACCACAGATATTTAATAAAATTCCGGTCTCAATCCGAAACCTCCCAGATATAAACGCATTTAAGAGAAGGTTGCGCGCAGATCTGATTGAAACGTGCTGCTACTCACTTAAGGACTATCTGGACCGATGTGGTATGTAGCCTAAGCCAATGTTTTAAATATTATTTTATTAATGTAGTCGCGTATTGATTGACCTTTTGTTGTGCTGTATATTTATTGTTTTATTTATGGACCTTTTCTAGAGATATTTTCTTTGACATTTTCTATTTTACCTGACATCTTAAATTTAATTGACATTTATAATTTTTAGTTTAATTTTAATTAGTAAGCATGAGATTACATATTTAAGTGGATATAGAATTGAAACGTGACATTAATTGACATTTATATTTAAGTTTTTATTTGACATCTTACAATTTTATTGACATTTTGTAATTCTTTATTAAATTTTTAGATACTGAGAATATTGTAATGTTGAATATTTTAAAATTTACGTATTATGATTTATTGTATGCCTTAACTTAATGGCAGGACACTGCTGACCATTTCTTTTACCGCCAACATCTTACTTATGTACCAGTGATCCACAATGTAATAAATAAATAAATAAATAAAAAAGGAAATGTACAAAAGCCTATTTATATCTTCTGGGAAAAAGAAATGACTATGTCAATATAAACATTATGTCAATGGGTATGTGTATTATTAACGAGAATAATTTCATCCTTCAGTGTGATTAGATGTGCTTTGCATCCCTTCTGCCTGTGGGTAGAACAGTACCATCGCGTTTTCTTCATATTTTTATTTGCAACAAAGAAGTTGTACTCTCCAGCCCGGATTAAAGTATTTCCTTTGCGAGATGTAACATATGAAAATCCTGTAATAAAAGCAAGATCTTTAAATTTAAAGAATGAACAGTTTTCAAGCGTCTGAACTTGATGGTTTTTTTTAGTCTGAAAGTCAAATCCCAAGGCAAGTGTTTTAAAAGAACAGTTATCCAGTGGATTTTTCCTTCTCGAACATACTCGTACCTGGATTTCTTGACAGCAAAATGATGAAACACCGTCAAGAACATAGGTGCCAATCCAGTATTTGAAATTGAAAATACCTTTCATAATTCTATACTTTTTTCCTTAGTATTCAATAGTCAAAAGCCTGTTATATAAAAATATAATAAAGAGCATATATGAGAAATTTCGCACAAAGAGGGGTGCAGGAGCTAAAAATTTTAAAATTAGGCTCAAAAGATACATTAAATCAATAAAAACAACATTACTCACACTACCATGTATTTGAGACACACACACGCAAACTTCAAACGTCAGTCCTCTACTTCGATCAAATATTGTCTTTGCTTATCGATCTTTTTTTAGTAAAGATAGAGGTGATATGATGACGGCTTGAAGGTTAAAAGGTAGGTCAAAAATATGATCTATTTTCGATCACTGGAGGTTCATTAGTTACTATTAATTACATAGTAAGTGGTGGTAGACCCAACCTAGTCCGTAAGCTTGTTGCCTTCTTTGTCGTGTAAACTACTGCTCGATGCTAAAATACTGAACCAAATGGTCCTTCCATTTGGTTCAGGTGCTATTATGTCGTCTGATAATATCGGTACGAAAAACATATTTCCAAATGACATATTTATCTAGATCTAACATAGATTCTAACTAATTTATGTTGATTATGTGTCTTTTAAACTTTATATTTTACCTATTCAATGACTCTATTTTGGAAATAATAGCTGTAGGCCCCGCCATGTATAAAGACATGTCGATCTCCTTTTGGTTTTGGTGTTCATGGTAATGTACAGCTCTAGTTATGTAACCATTTTCACTAGTAACGTAGGCACGACATCTGTTATCTGCGGAGCACCTCCAAGTTTCCTTAACGCCAGAAATCCTCTTTCTTGAGAATGTATAACCGTCGTGAATCAACATTTTATTTCCCCTTCTAGATATCACGTACTGGGCTGAAAGATAAAAACGATATAATTCTAACTGCACTAAAATAACACACAAAAGGTGTGACTATAATAATGAGTTGTCCTAGCGAACTTCGTGTCATCTAAAAATAAACTTACGCGTTGAATATTATTTATGCTTTCGATTGTCGGCACTTGGTGGAACTTATAATAAATGTATTATTTGTTGAAACTTCTTCTACGTATATTTCAAGATCAAAATTAACAAAAGCGGTCCAGCCATTCTCGAGTTTTAGCGAGACAGTAGAAGCAATTCATTTTTTATAAATAGAAGGTATAAGATAATAATAATAGGTATAATGATCTATTAGAGAAAGGCAAACAGCCTCTGTCTAATAGACGCGTATTGCTTGATATGAGCTTTCTATATTCTATTATAAGAGGGGAAATTAATAGTATCGATCTACTTTCCCAAATTAGTTTAAGTGCGCCCAAAACTCGTACCAGACACACCCGCCTGTTTAGTGCTCCTCTGCATCGCACCGATTATGGTAAAAATGCTGTCCTCACTCGTTTGCCTAGCTGCTATAACGAACACTTTGCCGACATTTTTTTTTTTTCCGCGGCCCAGGGTCACGGCCGCTCTAACGTCCGTTGCCGGGCGTCTCTGGTTACTAGCAGAGGGTATGTCCAGTGGCACCCGGCGGACTTTGACCACCTCTGTAGTCTCTGCGGGTGTTGGGTCGGGACGAGAATCCCGCGTCGTTGGGGTAGGGTTTTATCCCGCGTCAGTGAGTGAATCTGGTTGCGTGCTATGGGGCAAAGGCCCCGCAGCACGCAACCCTTCTAGCCTGCTTCTGTAAGGACGGCGGGTGGCGATCCCGCCGTCCTCAGGCCCCGATCATGGAGGTCGATAGTCTTGGGCGTAGTCGCGGAGTCTGGGGCGCCCTGGCCGCCGACTACGGAACTCAGCGGGGGGGGTACGCTCCCTTTCCCTCCCGGCCGCCTCCTTCGCGAGCATGACTTGCTCGCAGAAGGACACGGCCGTGTTCCACCTACTCCCGCTGGAGACCATGGCTTGAAGCATGGTCTCCAGCGAGAGGGTATCCACGCCCAGACCCACTACGAGGTCCCGGCGCTGACTCGCCCACGCTGAGCACTCCACCAACGTGTGGAGTGCGGTGTCGTCGTCGGAAACCTCGCAGTGTTGACACCGGGGTGTGACCTCACGATGCATGCGAAACAGATAGCTACCAAGTTTCCCCGTCCTCCACACCTTGGGAAACTGGCCCCTTTCGAGGCATGCGCTAAAGAGCCCCATCAGTCGAGGCCCGAGTTCTTCTAGGGCCAGGACCCATGCACGGCCAGGAATGCCGTCGGGTCCGGGGCAGTGATTTTCCGGCGTTTAAGCCGGAGTACTGCACCTAGCTCCCCCACCCTGACTTCGGGTACGTCGTCTTCGCTGGTGCTATCCGCGTCGGGCAGCGACGGAGCCATGCGCGGAAGGACGTGCTCCTCCGCGCTCGTCGGGAACAGGGAGCCCATGACCCGCTCCAGCTGCTGCGGCTGGAGACTCTGGGTCAGTGGGGGCGCCCTAGGTCGGAGTTTCTCCCTGTCCGATAGGTACGGGCGCCCCCATGGGTTCTGCTGCAGGGTCTCAAAGAGCTCCTCGCGGGCCGCCATCTTGGCTCGCTTTATCGTCTCCTGGAGAATACCTTTAGCCTCCCTGTATGCCTGAAAAAGCTCCGCCTCTCGGGCTGCCGCGTCGTCTGGGCGGCGATGCCTCCGGCGAAACCTGGTGTACCGGCGGCGGGCGGAGATGCATGTTGCGCGCAGCTCTGCAATCTCCGGCGACCACCAGTACACCTACTTCCTGGCTGGTCTGGGTGTAACCCTAGGCATCGCCGCATCACAGATTTGCGACATGGCTCTCCTGAACCACTCCGCCACGGCATCCACATCGGCAGGCCGGTCCGGTGCCGGAATCCAGGCATGCACGATGGATGCCTCCAGGAGAGCCTCCCGATCAAGATGGTGAAGTGCCCAACGCGGATCCGGGGGATTTGCTACCGGCTGTGGGAGGTCAGGTGAGGGGACGACATCGAACCGGATGTACCGATGGTCCGAGTGCGTCTCCTCACCCTCCTCCACGCGCCAGCCTGTAATACGGCGGGCGAGGTCAGGGGATGCGAACGTTACGTCTACGATCGATTCCCCCCCTCGCCGCCAAAAGGTGGCGACATTCCCCCGGTTGAGGACCTCCAGACCACGTGTTCTGGTCCAGTCCTCAAGAAGCCTCCCCTTGTCCCTGGTTTCCCGGGAGCCCCACGCGTCACTCCAGGCGTTGAAGTCTCCCAGGAGCAGGACAGGGCGAGGACGGCACGCAGCGAAGACGACGTCGAGCTCCGTGAGCCATAGCTCAAACTGAGTCTCGTCCAGTGTCGGCGAGATGTAGGTGGCCACGACTGCCAACCCATCATAGTCCGCCGCAACACACCCGCGGCCCCTTGCAATGATCGCAAGGCACGAGTTGTCTGCGGCGGACCCCCCAATGGTAAAACAGGCCGAGCCATCCTCGTCCACCGGGCTTCCCGGGTGGACGTAGTACGGCTCGGTGACCACGGCCAAGTTTATGGACCACTGCCGGATGCTCTGGTAAAGAAGATCCTGAGCAGCGCGGCAGCGGTTCAAATTCACTTGCAGGATACGAATATGGGCGTCAGACATTAATCCATATCAGCATCCCGTCGCGAAACATCTGGCCGTGCAGTAACGGCACCCCCACCACTTTCTGCGGACGGACGAGGCTTTGGCCTCGAGGCGGCGCAGGTCGTGCTGCCGACCCGGTGGTCCGCAGTCTTGCCCTCCGCCTCGCATCTATAGCAGAGAGGCGGGGCGTCACAGGCACTTGCCTTGTTACCGGGCCGGCTGCAGCGGAAGCACCGATCGCCCACGGTGACTTCCGCTGTGCACTGCACTCCAACGTGCCCCACCGCCATGCACCGGAAACATCTGGTTTCCCGGGCACGAAGGAGGTGCACCTGCGCCTTTAGGAAGCCCCCTATGAGGAGGCTTCGTCCGTCCGCCACTTTCAGTGCCGCCGCGACGGGGCACTGGACGACTGTCATCCCGTGACCAGTGGAGCTGAAGGAGATATCTCCAGCCATCACCTGGTCACGGGGGCAGCCGCCCGCCTCCACGACGGCGGAGATTACTTCCTCCGTCGTGGCCGCGTCATTCAGACCCGTGATGCGCATTTGGTGGGTCTGGTGATTCGGACGGCTTTTGCGTCCAGCGCGTCCCTAAGCTGAGCCGCTAGGGCGTTAGCTTTAGGGCCGCTGGAGGCGCCGGAGACCTCGAGGAGGCGAGCCCCGGTGCGTGTCGTCTTGCACCGGAGCCCCTTCTGTATATCGAGGGCCGAGAGGTTGACTGAGGACTTCACAGTTCTCAGTACGTCGGCGTACCCCACTCCATTCTCCACACCTACCGTCGTCACCGTCAGGACGACGGCGGTGGAGCGAGGAGGGCGGGGCCTCTTCGGCGCCTTCGCCGCGGCGGCTTTGGCCGCTTTCTTGGCAGCCTTCGTCTTCCTCTTCTTGGATCCCACTACTTCCCATCCCTCCCGTCTGGAGGGATGTAAGGAAGCAACGGGAGCGACGTTAGAGGAAGAGAAGGCGGCAGGGGTGCCACTCTTCTTACCGCGCCCCTTGGCCTTCCGCGCCTGGGCCGCGGTCTCGGCCGGTATCCGGTTCGCTGAAGCGGACGGGGGCGGAGCCGGGCGGCGGACAGCGGGTGTGCCGCTTGGACCCGGAGCGGGAGCACCGCCAACAGCCGCCGCGTATGAAAACGCGGGACGCGCTAGCGGAGGGCGATACACCCGGTCCTCCAGGACCGCGAGGCGCCTCTCGATCGCCGTCAGGACCTGCACCGTAGTCGGTACAGGTTGCGGCGGCGAGCCGGGCGCCATGATGGGCGCGGTCCTAGGCGCCGTCTACGGCGCTGGTCCAGCCGTCAGAGGAGGAGGCGGCATGGGACCTGGAGGTACCTTGACCACTTTGGTCAACTCAGCGACCTCCCGAGAGGAGGGACCCCCACCCAGAGCAACTAGTGCTCCGGTCGCGTGGTGGCCCCCCTTCTCGAGGGTCCTCTTCTTCGAAGAAGGGCCCTTACCCCTCACACTACTGGGAGCTGACCCATCGTCAGTCCCAGCAGCAACATTTCCTTGGGGTGTCGACGTCGCGCTGCAACTAGGCGGCGCAGCATTAGCCCCCAAATCAAAAGGCATCGAAGTCCGTTGTTCATGCAATATGTCGTCGCCTGAGACTGCCCGGGGAAGGGCAGTGTCAGGACCGGGGGTCTCTTCAGGCTTATTCATAATAAACAATTCTCTCTGTGTTGGCCACTCAAGTTCTCGATGTCGACGTTCGGCCACCCAACTTGCCACTGCGTTACCGTGGTCAAGTTGGGGTCCAGGGCGGACGGCGAGGACGTAGTCTAATCTCTTGGGGCCCCGCCTTCAACTTTGCCGACATTGACATATTCCACCTTTCAAAAAGCGTTTTTAAAAATGAAATAGAAAATAAGTTACGATCACACTTGTAATTCTAACGAGAATTTTATATTACGAGTAGTTGCTCATATTTGTATTTAAATAATTTCATTACTTATTATTATATATAGTTAGATAGATATTTATATTTACATGTTATAATATTATATTATGTGTATACGTAATTATACTTGTCGGGAAACTTTGTAATTGGCTAAGTGTCCAAAGTATCTTTATTGAACTTATATCATGTGTCAAGTGTTTAAATAGCTGTTAAGTTTTCTAATAAATAAATGATCTATCAGTAAAATTAAAATGAAAAATCGTGACAGGTTTTGTACTGTTTATTAATATAATTTACCGATGCTCATACAATTTCACTTTATATCCAATTTCATTGGTGGTCATGGTCATTTATAGCTCTAGTTATGTAATCATTGACACAAGTGACGTAGGCACGACATCTGTTATGTACGGAACACCTCCACGTTTCTGTAACCGGATAGGTTTTACTAACCCACTTCCTATAGAATGTAAAACCGTTGTGAATCAGCATTTTATTTCCCTTTCTAGATAACACGAACTGAGCTAAAAGTTGAAAACTATATATTTAATATCTACACTTAAATAATACAGAACAAACGGTGTGACTATTGAAAGCATGAGAGACAAAGTGTATAAAGATAAACAAGGTATGCAATGCATGCTGCTGTTGCAAAAAACTGACCGAAGTGTTAAATTTTCGAACGACAACGCTTTATGATTATTTATGTGTGATTATTCCTCGATGGTATGTCCGATTTTAATTTTTTTTGTTCTAAACCACCCTCATGCCACACGTTATCACTGTGCTAAGTTTGAAGGAGATCGGTTCAGGCGATTAGGAGGAGTATGCGGACAAACGAAATACATGAGTCGCCTAAGATTGAGCTTCGCTCAATAAAATTATTCCATAGTCAAGCCATTTCGAACACCAACGTCTGGTAATTTCGAGTCGTAGATTAGTTCATGAAAACTACCAATATCTTTTATACTGTCATGGTCTAGTACTATGGATATTATTATGTACCTGTGTTCAGGAATTGAGGATACGTAATGAAATACTCTTAAAGTTTCCAGCAACGACAATAAGCTTACACTCAAGTTAGACCTATAAAATAATGGAAGGCGTACAAATTACATTTTCTATACCTCATATATCCTTCCGTTGTCACTAACTGAAACTATAACTTAGATAACTTTGCTATTTCAGACTAACAGAGTTGTATAAGCTGTTACGTACAGTTTTACTTCAAAGCTAATTATATGGATCTTAATTATTTTTATAATTTTCAAGCAAACCGTTTTGTTTTTAGAGGGAGGAGGGGGGAGCCATTTTTTAACAAAAAAAGCGCTTTAAAGTTGAATATCTCGCTAACGAATACTTAAATTAAAGCTAAAATACCTTATAAATACTCCACACGATGGGGTTTTATCGGCGTGGTAACCTACACATATTCATGTAAAATTACATCTTTCCAGCGTAAACCGTTTGGAAGGAAATCCTAGGACGGACGGACATGACAAAACTACACGGGTACATTAAATATACGAATGTACCATTAAAGTATCAATTAAAATATTTTACTATGTTATAAGATTTCACAACAATAACTAATAATATTGACGCATGTGACATCGATTCATAGAACACCTACGGCATCCATTTTAGGAAGTCTGTGAGCCGGGGGTTATTCTTCCGGGGGAAGAACCAGGAGGCTCAGAAATCGACGTTTAGGCGGAATTAGTAAAAAAAGCCATTTCACGAAGGGTTTATTATTTATTAGTATTCTAGCTTACAACTAATATGAAAAAAGGGAAAGTTTGGATGTTCCCCATAACTAAACTGATTTTGCTGAAATTGGAGGCAAAACTACCTACATAGAATAACTTTCATTATTTATTGTATATTTCATTATATATTATGTATTTCATTCCGACAAATAATGGGAAATGGGAGAGTCAACTGCCCAACGTGAGAAATTTCAGTGATTATGAATATTCAAAATTCTCAAAATATTTTTATTGAAGCGAATAATTGAAGCCCTACATCCTCTCTTCTCGTGTGTAGAGCACTTCCAGTAGTCCTTCATCCCAACCGTTTTCTTTTTATAAAAATTGTAGCCATCGTATGATAAAATCAGATTTCCTTTTCTTGAAATTTTGCGGGTAACTGAAATAGAAGTACAGACATAATTGTCTTTAAAATAGGTAGGTTTTTATTATAAATAATATAAACCTACAAGTTGAAATATATATTTGTTTCTATAATACCTTTACAAACATGTCAGACAGGAGGATATAAGGGGGAATATATCCGCAGCAAATGTTAAAAAAGAAAAAAAATTAAAAAATAAGCAACGTTCTTTTGTGGTACTCGTACATTCCATATTATTATACTAGTGGTTGTGAAAATCATTCACATTTATGACTTCATCTTCGACAGTTGTGATAGACGCCTTACACCCTTTACAATGATGAGAAGAACATTTCCAGACATGCCTTACACCTAAACTGAGTTTCCTCTTGAAATATGTGTAGCCTCTATATTTTATCATTGTATTGCCTTTTTTAGATGTTACGAAATATACTGAAATCAGAGATAACGGATCAATGAGAATTTAAAATATTATAGGTACTGGATTATAGGAACTGTAATGTAGTTTCTACTTTTATAGCATTATTTAAATTTTTATTTACTTACTAGAGATGCGCCTTCGTTTCACTATGATTTTTCATAGCAATACACGTAATAGAGCTTAGCAGGCTTAGCAAGGTTGGTCATTCTTTCAAGGGGGAAGGTATACGCTTTTATAATAAATTGCCTGAATCGGTCCTTCGTATGCCCGACAATAAATTTAAAACCTTTATAAAGACCTCTTTATGTCAAAAAGCATATTATAAGACAATTGATTACCTTAACGATAAAAGTGTCTGGCTTGAGCATGGTGCAGGCGCCTCGTAAAATGCCGTAATTGTAGCATATTTTGTACTTTGGTGACTATATACTTTTTTTTTTTGGTGCATTATACACGCCCTTTTTTATTTTGACACGGGACCAATGTACATTCGTCCACATTTAGTCTTAAGAAAATGTGTAAATGAGTTAATTATTGAAAAAGAGTGACCGAGAGTTTTATTGCCAGGTTCTTTCTCTCGGTTCTACTTATTGCGTTGCGAATCTGGCAGTACATGTAAATATAGAAGCAATGACATTTTTTTTAAGTACTTACTGACGTTTGTAAGAGCCATTTAGTGACCTATACAAATAAATAAATCATTTCATTTCAGAGGGGCTCGTGGTCTAGTGGTATACGACAATGTTAACACATTGCAAAGGTTAAGCAACATCACGTCAGGCCGGTCTTAGGATGGGTGACCATTTCTTAAGACACTGACACCCTCCGTGCCTCGGAGAGCACGTTAAGCCATCGGTCCCGGTTGCCATACAAACATCAATGGCAGTCGTTAGGGGTAGTTGGAGCCCCAAATAAAAAATCCGACCGGTCTAACTACAGAACCTTGATATCGCCCATGGGTTGCGGAAGTCAGATGGCAGTAGCTCCACAGAAAATATCGAAGTTCAGCCGAATCGCAGTTAGACTGGAAACCCGACCCCAACCGCGTTGGGAAAAAGGCTCGGTGAATGATGAGTAGGTACACGTAATTATGTGCAACTTATTACAACGACGTATCTCCACTGCATGAAAATTCCAACCTACAGATTTAAGCTGATGTAGCGATTATTGCCAGACATCAGTCTGTCCTTAACGCACTACGAGCAAAAATCAAATCATCGCAACTATTTTTCCATTGTCGAGCTGACTAAAAACTACTGTATTTGTACAGTCAGCCCCAAAAGCCGCTGAACACATTCAAACTTCCAAAACATCTGAACACTAAAAATGTCATAAGTCAGTGACGCAACAAGAGAACAAAATATTTATTTATTTATTTATTTATTTAATAAGGTTCACCAACAGTCATTTACATCAATACAAGTACATAGTTAAAACAAAATATAAGCAAATTATAATGCAATGACTACTTACAGGTAAACACCGCTTGTAACTATTATATATAACACAGTAAAAAGAAATGTTTTGAACGCTATAATAAAGTACACCCACTGCACAAAGGATATATAGAGAATAGAGATATAGAGAAGAATAGATGTATTATGAACGCGGACTCTCGCGCACATAACTAACCCGTACCTCAAACAATGATAAATATACATAATTTAAAACTTAACAAAGTAATTAATCAAGTGGTGGCTAATCAAGACCAAGAGGTAAATTCCTGAGACGTAGCTTAACACTCGAAACTGAGTCACCATGAATGTCGAATTGACTGCTTAACCCATTCAGTGACTTGCACATCCTTACATAAGGGGAACTGGCACCCAGCACCGTTCTTCTCAGTGGTGGACAAAGAGGCGTGATGGAATGGTGAGGAATCCGTGCAGGGGCTCGAAACCTAAATAATGAGAGCAAAAGTGGGCAATCAATCTGATGTCGGAGTACCCTGCAAGCAAACACCGCATCCTGTATTTCTCTGCGCTGCGAAAGAGTCTTCATATTGAAATGAGTCAATCTTGATTTGTAAGAACGCTTTATTTTGGAAATTCTATTGACATACGAAAGATGACCAAGAAAACGCTTCTGCACGCGCTCAAGACGCAAAGTGTGGGTCGCATAGTGAGGTCTCCAGACCACACTTCAGTACTCCAGGATACTTCGCACCAAGCAATTGTAAAGGAGGATTTTAGTGTGGTTATTTCTAAATGGTTTACAGGTTCTAAGAACAAATCCAAGCATTCTAGAAGATTTTTTATGATGTTCTCTAAATGTGGAACAAACGTTAACTTTCTATCAAATGTGACTCCGAGATCCCTAATTGTTTCGACTTCTATAATTTTATTGTTGTCAATATGGTAACTACTATTTACATATTTATTCTTTCGAGTATATTTTACATGGTAGCATTTACTACAATTCAAATTTAGTTTATTATATTTACACCACTGAACAAGTCTGTCAAGATCACTTTGCATAGATATAACATCTAGATCAGACTTAATTACTCTGAGAAATTTCAAATCATCGGCATACATAAAAGTTCTGAAAATTTAAAGCAAGCTGGAATATCGTTAATAAAATAATTAAACAAGACAGGCCCTAAATGTGAGCCTTGTGGTACCCCTGACGATATACATTTTAGTGTGGACTGATATCCATTAACCACAACATAAAAATGTCTCGCCTCAAGATAAGAACCCAACCAATCAAGCAAAGAACCCATAATCCCATACGCACGCAGTTTTGCAAGCAAGATCCCGTGAGATACCTTATCAAAGGCTTTGCTGAAGTCAGTGTAAATTACGTCCGCTTGGTGTGCCGAATCAATAGCTCCAATCAATGACTCTGTAAATGGAATAAGGTTTGTGTTTGTTGACCTATGCGCAACAAATCCATGTTGATAGTCAGTTATAAAATGTTTCAAATAGTTTTTTAAATGCGAACATACAAATGATTCTAATAATTTTGCAAATGTTGATAAAACTGAAATTGGTCTATAGTTAGAAACTATTATTATTGTTCGCCTTAAATACAGGCACCACCTTTGCTACCTTCCATTTCGAGGGAAATTTACCCGTTGACAAGGACTTAATAAAAATCAACACTAGAGGATGAACCAGTTCAGATGCACATGCGACCACAAAGGTAGGTGGTATACCGTCCGGACCAGCACCTTTATGTACATCCAAACTTTTCAGTTTCCTGATAACTTGTGTATGGTCCACACAAAGGCCGCCCAAACTTAAGGAACCCTTCTCCAGCGACATTAGATATTCAGAATGGAGTTCATCAGTGCTCCCTTGTTCACTGTTGTATACAGTAGAGAAGTGAGCAGCGAACAACTCACAAGTTTCCGTGCCGCTGGAAGAAGTAACCGATCCGTCAGACATACCCTTCTCATCTTCACGTATGACCAGAAAAGTTTGGGATTCTTCCTAATTTCTTCTTCAATATGTTCAGTATACATGTTGTAACACGTTTTGGCATACTTTTCGCAGCTTTTACCGACACTCTTTAATTCATTGGCATCTAAA
Organism: Nudaria mundana; assembly: GCA_963556515.1. NCBI lineage: Eukaryota > Metazoa > Arthropoda > Insecta > Lepidoptera > Erebidae > Nudaria > Nudaria mundana. Next base: position 5,259,632 of record OY748297.1, read on the forward strand.
GGATTTTTATAATTGTTGTATCTTCTTCTTAACTTATTTTTTTGATTCAACATTTTAATTCATTTTCGATTAAACCACGGCGGGTACTTATTAGAAGCTGGTACACACGAAGGAATATACTGTTCAATGACTGAATAAAGAACGTCATAAAATTCCTCCAGCATGCCGTCCACATCACTCTGTTCCGCGAGCAAGGCATCCCAGTCTTTTTCTTTCAAGGCCATACAAATAGATTCATAATCACCTTTACGAAAGTTGGGATTAGCTGCACGTGTTTTATATTGCAGCATTGATTTTCCACTGCACGTTATGGATATATCTAGAGGAGGATGACGTGGCACTATGTTACTTATGGGGTTACTTATGCATTCACTTACAGTACAGTAAGAGCATGTAGAAAACACAAGATCCAACATGCGGCCGTCAGAATTTTGCACAAAGTTGTATTGTGTTAGTTTATGGACAAAGGTAAAATCTATCAAGGCCTCGTTAATACAAATTGGCCCACGTCTACCCGGTGTAGTTCTCAAGGACTTCCAGTCTATACCGCCCAGATTGAAATCCCCCAAAATGCACAAATCACAATCAACAGTCTGCTCCAGAGCTGCATTACAATTGTCAAGAAAATGCAAGGTAAGGGAGTCGAACCGGTGGCGGTAAATAAACCGCACAGAAAACAGGAAAAAAAAGGGATATCCACAGTCACCCAGAGGTCTTCACAATTGCTCTCACGGAAATAAGGTATCTTTTAACAGCTATTAAAACCCCACCACCATCCTCCTTATGACACTGGAAACTGGAGGTCTCTCTATCCCGCCTATATACCACATATCTAACATCAATTAATTCCCCAGTCAGTACCGAGTCATTAAGTCAAGTCTCAGTCAGAATTATTACATCGTAGTCACTGCAAAGGATGTTTCGATATACTACATTTGTTTTGGTCTTTATACCACCACAGTGTTGGTAATAAATTTGTAAACTATTGAATTTTATTACAATATATTAAAATATCATGCAACTTAAATATACCTAAACTAACAATTAAGCAATTTTATTTAGAGATTCCTGATTAGTAATAAAAATGATGTCGGAGTTATCGTCTTTTTTAACACAAATTCTTCCACCCCTCACCCAAATATATTTATAATTCTTCTCTTTAGCTTTAAGCCTAGCAGCGGCGTGAAGAGCTTTATAGACCGGTGACAAATGTTCAACAACAAAGATTGGCGTCTTTTTACCAGAAATCCCAAAGTCAGCACAGTTAAGTTTATTGTCAGCATGCTTTTTATTATATTTTATTACAGCAGCGAGAAGCTGGTCCCGAATCCTTGGAGAAGCCAGTTGAATCACAATTGATCGCGGGCGGGTATTGGCTGCATTGATTTTCGCTATACGAGTGGAGTGTAAAACATCTGCATTACCAAGTTCACACCCCACGACTGATCCCAGCTGTTTAGCAACATTATACAGGTTCTCTCCTTTATTTTCTGGTAGACACTGCAATTCGATATTGTTAGATCTTGAGTGCTGTTCCATGCAATTAAGCCTCTGCTGAAGATCACGGACGGTTACCTTCAAATGCTCATTCTCCTCCTTTAAATCTTTTAAAGTGGTGCTTGCCTTACGATGCTCCGACTGAAGGTCATCAAATTCTTTAGTATGAAATGACATAGATATCTTTAACTCCTGGACATCTTCTTTAATTGGTGCCAGTTCCTTGTTAATGTTCGCAATAACAACAGTATTTAATTTCTCTAGCATGGCAGAAAACTCCAACTTAATGACATCTTGCACAATAGTACGTACCTCATCAGCTGTGACCACACATGACTTAGGTGGTGAGTTCAGAGCTTGTCTTTTATTACTACCTGTGTTGAATACATTTCGTAGCGGAGTACTGTCCTTTTTTGCCTCCCTAGGTTGCAAACCAATACAAGCCGGACACATCCACTTGCAGTAAGCATCGGATTCACAAGAAATCTCCGGTATAGACAGGCATAAAAAGTGAAATGAATTGTTACATTGTATACAGGTAATAAATCTCTCAGAATCGTCACTATCATCTAGCGAACAGCAGCCCCACATCAGTACTTGCGAATTCATATTCCAAGGAAGTATAGGTACCTTTAGTTATTATAATTGTAGAAAAAAGTACAAAATAACATCCAAAGTGTATGATGTGTAATTGAAATGTATTATATTCGCTCGTTCAGATTGTAAACAACGTACTATAAACAGCAGTAAAGTGAAGCGCCGATATGCAAGTCCGCGAGAATAACGTCGTAAGCGCCGTGCTATGCGTGTTACTTACGCGTTCTTGTAAGGCGCACGGAATTGTCACTAAATGTCGGTACATTAATCCCGATAATCGCCAATATTCTCACAAAATCCTGTGTAATCCCTATTTTACAGGAACAACCACTGCGTATTTCGATAGTAAAACGATTAAATGTTCATAAAAACACAATTTTTACAACACTTGCTAACTTTATATACTAAAACTGATTTACTTTTTAATGAGCGAGGACATAGATGTTTACTGTGTTAACGCCGCCATTACGAACCGAAAATAAACTCAACATACAAAAGTCCATAAAACGCTGTGCACTAGTATTCCAAAAGTAGCTGAACACTAGTATTCCAAAAGTAGCTGAACATCATTTACATCATAAGTAGATTAACAAATCATATTTTCAATGTTGTTGCCTGTTAATCTAATTTTGGTGTTCTTGATGTTACACGTATTTGGTCTTTTGACATGTAGGATAATTTGAGAAAAGTTTTAAAGCTAATATGGTCTTTACCTATAAAATTGCCTTTTTGTATGAAAAAAAAAGTTTTTTTTTTCATGTATTTTTTAATTGTATTAATCGAAGTATCACCCATGCAATAAATGCGTCTTTGCCAACGCAACGACAGTTTATTGATGCCCTTCTTAAATAAATCAGCTGGACGGGAGGCAAGAAATTCTTCAAAGGCATTTTGTACTGCCTCTCCGGGTATTGAATTTCTTTCCCGCCAAGAAGTTATCCAAATTCTGGAAAAAGTAGTAGTCTGTAGGCGCAAGGTCTGGTGAGTATGGCCGATGACGGACAGCTTGCAACCCCAGATCTTGCAACTTGGAGACCGTCTGCTGAGCAGTATGAGGTCGCGCATTGTCGTGCAGGAGCAGCGGAGACGAGCGATTGACCAATGCTGGTTGGAGATGTGCCAGCTTCTCCATCATTGTGTTCAGTTCTTCACAGTACACATCTGCAGTAATGCTCGCCCCACTTGATAAGAAGCTGTGATTAACCACACTGGCGCTAGACTACCAAACAGTGACCATCACTTTTCTAGGGGTAAGTTTTCGTTTAGGGCATTGTTTAGGTGCTGAACCAGGATCCAACCAACTTGCTAAGCGCTTGCGGTTATCAAACAGAATCCATTTTTCATTGCAAGTAACAATGCGGTTCAAAATTCCTTCATTTGTGTGTCTGTTGAGCAATGCTAGGCATGTCTCGACGCGTACTTTGCGCTGGCGATCATTGAGTTCGTGGGGCACCCATTTGTCAAATGGACCAATATTGTTTTGACGCTAACGTCGAAAGTTGCTGCTAATTCAGCCGTAGATTGTATATCATCGGCTTCCACAATCACCTTAAATTCGTCATTGTCGACCAACGTCTTCGGACGACCGCGAGGTTCATTTTTCAGGTCGAAATTTCCATAACGGAAGCGAGCAAACCAATAACAGGCGGTGCGTTGGTTTGTAGTGTTAGTTCCGTAAACATCGTTGATGTTGCGTGCCGCTTGTGCCGCGTTGCTGCCACGAAGATACTCATATTCCATAATTACTCGAATTTTATACGTATCCATGATGACGAAACAGATTGAAATGCGATGAAAACGTAACACTAATCAATAAACAAATGATAACTTTTGGAAAAAGAATTACATGTTTTTAAAATAAAATTATCATTATCGTCAATTTGGTCAATTTCAAAATCAAGTGTCAAGTGTGGTTAAAATGGCCAATAGCGTCAAATTGACAAGGTAAAAAAGCTTGACAAATGGGTGCCCCACGAACTCAATGATCGCCAGCGCGAAGTACGCGACGAGACATGCCTAGTATTGCTCAACAGATGCACAAATGAAGGAATTTTAAACCGCATTGTTACTTGCGATGAAAAATGGATTCTGTTTGATAACCGCAAGCGCTCAGCAAGTTGGTTGGATCCTGATTCAGCACCTAAACAATGCCCTAAACGAAAACTTACCCCTAGAAAAGTGATGGTCACTGTTTGGTGGTCTAGCGCCGCCGGTGTGATTCATCACAGCTTCTTACCAAACAGGGTGAGCATTACTGCAGATGTGTACTGTGAAGAACTGAACACAATGATGGAGAAGCTTGCACATCTCCAACGAGCATTGGTCAATCGCTCGTCTCCGCTGCTCCTGCACGACAATGCGCGACCTCATACTACACAGCAGACGGTGTCCAAGTTTCAAGAACTGGGGTTGGAAGCTCTCCGTCATCCGCCATACTCACTAGAGCTTGCGCCTAAAGACTACTACTTTTTCCAGAATTTGGATAACTTCTTGGCGGGAAAGAAATTCAATACCCGAGAGGCAGTACAAATGTCTTTGAAGAATTTGTTGCCTCCCGTCCAGCTGATTTCTTTAAGAAGGGCATCAATAAACTGCCGCTGCGTTGGCAAAGATGCATTCATTGCATGGGTGATTACTTCGATTAATACAAATAAAAAATACGTGAAAAAAAAATTCGTTTCATTTTTTCATACAACACGGCAATTTCATAGGTAAAGACCATATTAGCTTTAAAACTTTTCTCAAATTATCCTACATGTCAAAAGACCAAAATTCGTGTAACATCAAGAACACCAAAATTAGATTAACAGGCAACAACATTGAAAATATGATTTGTTAATCTACTTATGATGTTAATGATGTTCAGCTACTTTTGGAATACTAGTGTTCAGCTACTTTTGGAATACTAGTGCTCAGCATTTTTTGAACTTTTGTATGTTGAGTTTATTTTGTTCTCTTGTTGCGTCACTGACTTATGACATTTTAAGTGTTCAGATGTTTTGGAAGTTTGAATGTGTTTAGCGACTTTTGCGGCCGACTGTACCATCAAAACCTAAGATCTTTATTCCGCGGTGTTTTCACTTAAACTAGAAAGCGCATTAAAAATAGGTAATTTATATACTTTTCTGGAGTATTGGTTAATTTTATTAGAAGATATATTTATCTTAGTTTTTGTATCGTACTCGTACTTGAAGTTTGACTATAAAAGTTTGATAAAATCGAAGGCACCTAATTACGATGTAAGTATAAAGTCTAATGACGATGCACTTGGTTCCTGATTCCGAGTGTACAAACGACACAGGAGAGGAAGTGGGGAGAATAATACAGGGATGTTCAAAAACAAATTACATAGGCAATCTCAATTTTCTTTAGAAGGTTATAGTTCGTTAAAATTGGTAATACGTATGTATGACACCTCTAAATATTTAATGTCAAATGAAATCGGTTAAAAATGAATAGCAAAAAAGATGTATAATTTTATTAGTAATAAAAATACATTATTATTTTGTTTTACTAGTGACTATGAGCGTCTTTTATATATACCACTGTATTTTACTAGTGACTATGAGCGCCTTTCAAATATACCACTGTATTTTCGATAGTGATAATGGTTGCCCGACAGCCTCTAGCGTGATGAGAAGAACATGTCCAAATTTGCCTAACACCATCACCTTTTCTCTTCTTGAAATATTTGTAACCTTTATATTGCAACAACTTGTTGCCCTTTTGAGATGTGACGAAGTAAACTGAAATAAAAGAAATTAATTAATAAAATTGAACAACTCTTCATAAACTGCAAAAATCGTGAAATTGTTTTAGACCGCTTCCAATAATGTTAGAAACCTCTCGTTGTCTTTTCGTAAAATGTATCAGTACGTATTCCACTTTTATAAAATAAAAGTGATTCAAGCACAAGTCTTAACTTGTCACGCGCCAGTAGTATAGAATAGAATAGAATAGAATAGAATAGAACAGAACAGAATAGAATAAACTTTATTATACATACAAATATACACCGCCGGACGCCTCTGGAAATGCCTTCTGTGTGTGCACCAGAGACGCCCGGCAACGGACGTAAGAGCGGCAGGAATTAAAAAAAAATATGCAGAATAAAAAAAAACAAATATACATTATAAAGTATGGTAAGAAAATTTACAAATGGCATGTATATGACAATAATCCCGAACACACAGTGGACAGCATGTTCGCGAGAACCGAGCGTTTTAAACGTTCGTTTTTCTGCCGAACGATAGTGGCCTGAAACGCCCTGCCTGTGCACGTGTTTCCTCCCACATATAATCCTGGGTTCTTTAAGCGGAGCGTGAAGAGGCACATCAGTAGGTCGTCAAGTTGAGGGCCACTCTCTATAGTATTGTGTGCTGTGAGAGTGGCCCACAATCGCTAGACGTCGTCACGACTTACCACCAGGCGGGCAGCGTCAATTTGGCGAACACAATATAAAAAAAAAAATATATAGAATAGAAAAATAAGTTGATAAATCGAAAAATTCTGCCAATTTATAATAATATCCATATAAAAAATCAATACACAAGGTTTCATCTATAAAAAGTACATTATTCCGCTTTACTAGTGACTGTGAGTGCCTCTTATATGTACCACTCTATCGTTGAAAGTTTTAATGGCCGCCCGACAGCCTCTAGCGTGATGAGTAGAACATTTCCAAGTTTGCCTAACAGCTTCACCTTTTCTCTTGAAATATGTGTAACCTAGACATTGCAACAACTTGTTGCCTTTCTTAGATGTGACGAAACAAACTGAAATTAAAGAAGTTAATAAATAAAATTGAACGACACTTTTCTCAAACTGAAACAAATTCTCAAGTTATTTTCCACTCATATTAAATTCTTCTGCCGTTAAGTTTTAATTCTTAAAAGAAGAATGTTTCTCATAGTTTTAAAAACCTCTCGTGGTCTTTTTGTATAATATGTCAATACCTGAATGTTTAATTAAAAAAATACATAAACGACCTCTTTATAAAATTAAATATAATCTTGTCTTCGAGAGCCCAATTATTACGTCATCATGCGCGGCGTATGGTGTGAACAGGTAAAAAAAAATTAACAAACATCCAGTGCATGGCAGGTGGCTTTTTAGGTTATCTATGGCGCTCCGCAAAAATTGGGTTTCCAGACCTCCACCTGGAGCTAGTTAGGAATAACTAGTTCTTCTGTGCGGGACTATCAACTAATCAAGCATTACCTTGACATTGGCGAATGGATAAACATCGATGGTGCCACGTTTTTAAAGAAAGAAGATGAAGAAGATTCATTCGAGATTTATCTGTCTTATCATAAGTGGAAGCTTTTGTTACTCTCGGGAACAATACCACTTTATATTAATGACAAAAAAAAATCAAGTGCAAGTCTCAACTTATCGCGCACGAGTAGTATTAGACAATCTAGAATAATAGAATAAATTGTTGTAAAGATAAAAATCGAGAAATGCTAACAACGTAAAATATGGATAACCTACCCAATTAAAAATACACACATAACACACCTATATCCCAAAGGGGTAGGCAGAGGTGCATTACACACCCACAACTTGCCAGTATTTTAGTCCCACGTAATAGGGGGCAAGCTTATTGCCGTCACCAGGCACATTTATAATGAAGCAATGGTAAGTAAAATATTTAAAAAAAAACACTTTAAACTTATTTAAAATTTCTTAATAGCACTATTTTTCGCAGGATTAAAAAGACAACAAAACGTCGACAATTGTTTCGCCTCTAAACGAAGCATTATCAAGACTGTCTCAAAGAGAACAGCAAAATTTGTGGTTAGAACATATTTGCTTATAAGTAAACGTGTGCAAATTTCATTATCGCGATGTAGGATTTTTTCACAATAACTAACGTGGGTAGAAACCTCAGCTCTTGCTAACTAAGTACCCAAAAATAGGTATTCACCAATACAAGACTTCATCTTATTAATTTTCAACAAATTGTGTAGAAATGCCAAATGACACATACAAACCAACAACCAACTAATGTGTCTGTCTGTTTACAACCATATTAAGTAAGGGAGACGTGTGAAAATCTATTTGTTCATTGAGTAAGGTGTCCGCATCTCTTCTCACTATTTCTAGCCTTTCCCAAACACTCAGCTTGAACCCTTTCTCACATAAACGTAAAACTTTAAAGGTGTTACTATTGTTCAAGGGCTAAGTAAGCTGTGGAAAGCTGCCATTTTATGTTGCCATGGGTGGTTAGATGAGTAAGGGATAACTACTGAGCAGGTTACTGACGGTACCGTTGAGCCCACAGGCATTTCATGAGGAGTTGTCTATCATTTGTTACATAGCACACAGTAATGGCTACAACGTAGGTATGGTCCACTCATTACTAAATAAAAAATGCAGAGATGCTAGTTTTCATTTATTGTATCCAACTCAAGATCCACCTAAGAAGTACACTGCCTGTTTGCCGTTCGTGGGTCCCGTTTCGTTGAGTATAGCTAAGATCATGAGGGAGAATAGGATATTCGTGGCTTTTAGAGCACAGAACACCTTGAGGGAGCTGTGTAATGGCAAGGACTCGGTGTCGGTTTCACGCATATCGGGTGTTTATTTGCTGAGTTGTGATGGATGTGATATGAAGTATTTGGGGCAGACGGGCAGCTCCTTTGAGATCAGATATAAGGAGCATACGGCGGCGTTCCGCAACGGTTGTCCTGAGAAGTCCCTCTTCGCGAAGCACCTCCTTGACACTGGTCACCCCTTGAACAATAGTAACACCTTTAAAGTTTTACGTTTATGTGAGAAAGGGTTCAAGCTGAGTGTTTGGGAAAGGCTAGAAATAGTGAGAAGAGATGCGGACACCTTACTCAATGAACAAATAGATTTTCACACGTCTCCCTTACTTAATATGGTTGTAAACAGACAGACACATTAGTTGGTTGTTGGTTTGTATGTGTCATTTGGTATTTCTACACAATTTGTTGAAAATTAATAAGATGAAGTCTTGTATTGGTGAATACCTATTTTTGGGTACTTAGTTAGCAAGAGCTGAGGTTTCTACCCACGTTAGTTATTGTGAAAAAATCCTACATCGCGATAATGAAATTTGCACACGTTTACTTATAAGCAAATATGTTCTAACCACAAATTTTGCTGTTCTCTTTGAGACAGTCTTGATAATGCTTCGTTTAGAGCCGAAACAATTGTCGACGTTTTGTTGTCTTTTTAATCCTGCGAAAAATAGTGCTATTAAGAAATTTAAAATAAGTTTAAAGTGTTTTTTTTTAAATATTTTACTAACCATTGCTTTGTCATGGATTTTCGCCGAGTAACGCCTGGTTCCATCCAACATTTATAATGGGCTAAGTCCAAAATGACCTAATAAATTGAATAAAAAAGAGCCATATTGTAATTTTGAAAAAAAAAAGTTGTAAAAATAAAGAATGCAATAGTCATTAGAAGGTTTATTCTTGTTTCATTTATAAAATTTAGTACATTGTTTTGCTTTACTAGTGAATGTGAGTGCCTCTCATATATACTACTCTATTTTCGATAGTGATAATGGATGCCCGACAGCCTTTAGCGTGATGAGTAGAACATTTCCAAGTCTGCCTAACAGCTTCACCTTTTCTCTTAAAATATGTGTAACCTTGACATTGCAACAAAATGTTGCCTTTCTTAGATGTGACGAAACAAACTGTAATGAAAGAAATTAATAAATAAAATTGAAAAACACTTTTCTCAAAGTGAAATAAAATTAAAAATATTTTTGGACATTCTCACACAACGTCATCTAGCCTACTAGACAACTGATAAACATACTATTTATATATTTTCTAAATATGAGTACATACATATTATGAGCTCCCAAAAATTTTAGATTCCTCTTGTGTACTAATAACAGATTTTTACTATTAGGAAAACTTTTAAAATGACAAAAAGTACAACGTTACAACTTAAGTTTATAAAAATACAACGCTCTTCCATTTCTGCAGCTGTTAAACGGCCTAAACCACCTGAATATACTGAGAGGGGCTTATATACCCAAAGCACGAACGATGGTCGCCTTTGCCAACTGCTCTGCATTTTGGCAGAAGTAGGAATTGTTGTATTTTACTGTACTTTATAGATATTTAATCATGTTCGTTTACATTTAATTACTGTACTTAGTCGAGAATAAATGCATTTTTTTTATTTCTATGACGTAGGAACTTAAAAGCCGATTACCGGACGATCGGTCATTTAGTCATAATAATGATTTCCCATTGCAGTAGGTCGAGGAGAAGGTATCTATTTGAGAAGGCGGATCCGAGGATTAATGTGACTAACGCTAAATTAGCATTTAACATTCACTGGAACTAGCGGCGTGGGCTCCCAAATAATTTCAGAATCATTGATTATGACATTATTTAAAAAAATATTTTATATACCATTTATAACTAAAATTAGTATTCGAGATTAAAATCACAAACGATTATAATTCGTGAATTCGAGATAAAACGACAATTTTCAACTTTAAAGAGCCTGATTACACAGAATCAAGATTTTGTTCATACATACCTATATTTGAGCAGGTAATGCTTAGCGTACCCTCCCTGCTGAGTTCCGAAGTGTGTGGCAAGGGCGCCGCAGACCTGACTACGCCCAGGACCATCGACCTCCATGATCAGGGCCTGAGAACGATGGATTAGCAACCCACCGTTCTTACAGAAGCAGGCTAGAAGGGCTGCGGGTAGGTGCGGCTGCGGCCAAGGTCCGCGGATATCACAAAAAAATATATTTATTTATGATCACTGGTTCATTACCATACTGTTGCAGCAGCAAGTATCAGTGATTCAACAGTACCTAAGAGAAAATTTAAAAAAAAAAACGAAATATGAAATGAGGTATTTGATATTAGTGATTATGATTATTTGCTATTTTTACAATAATGTTGCCAATACAAATTATTGAAGCCCTGCATCCTTTCTTTTCGTGTGTAGAGCACTTCCAATATTCCTTGTCTCCAGTAGATCTCTTTTTGTAGAACGTGTAGCCTGCGTATATAATCATTACCTTTCCCCTTTTAGAATACTTGAATCTAACTGAAATCAGAAGCAATAAGTCTAAGGATTTTTTTGCAAAAATAAATGTTTTTTTGTCGAGGTGGTTTAATTTTCTTACTAAGTATTTTTGATTAAAACAAATGTCAGGTCCAACGTGTATTTTAAAGAGAAGGTTACAATTTAATTTAAAAAAATTGTGTATTTATCTGTCTCTTTATCGTTTTCAATGGTTATGTATAGATACATTGTGTACAGCAGAGTTATTGATAGTCACTATGTATGCTTTACATCCCTTGCTATGATGGGTAGAACAATACCATAACTGTCGGGTAGTCAATGATTTACTTTTCCTAAAAAACCTGTATCCACAATACTCGATAATTGGCTGACCTTTTCTCGATGTTACAAACGATACTGGAAATGAATAAAAATAATAGTAAATCGATATTATAATAGATAAAAAAATATATTGTGTTACTTTTTTAGAGAAGAGGAAATTACTGAAAAACTTGTTTTAAAATTATCTCATTTATTTTAAACCATAACATTACAACCAAACGTTACTCAAGTCGTGACAAACTTCTTGTGTTATTAATTGGATCAAAGTAAACAAAAATAGTGGGTACTAATAGCATAACAATAAAATAGGTGCAATTGAATACTAGAGTTTCTATTTTTAATCAAATTAATCCACTTTCGTTTTAATATTTATAACACACGTGATCAACAACATGATTTAGGTCAGATATTTTAGAAAAATAAATATCTTTAAGACTACCTGGACTATTTCCATATTATTTTTCGTCGGGGTTTATATTGTATAAACCTACTTATATCTTAATCATAAACCATAATGAAAAGCATACGAAATTTAATAGTAAGCGTAAGAAATATAACGTAGGCAAGCATACCTAAGTAATTTAAAAAATAAAAAATACCGGTGCAGTGCGTGTCGGGGCCACGCATAATATAGGGTGCCGTAGTTAATTAACCATTATATGCTCTATAACTCCTAAACTAACAAAGTTATCTGGTCTGTTATAGTTTTCCTTCAAAGTTCACCATATGGACTTCCATCATGATTTTTTTCAGATTCTTCGAGCTAGCCGTTTAGATTTTAGAGGGGGGAGAGACCCTCTGTTTTAATAAAAAAATGTGCTTTAAAGTTGAATATCTCGCAAATAGTCACCTAAATCAAAAAATTGTCTTAGCAACCTCCCAATGTTTTAAAAAGTCCTATCTAACAATGTCTCACACGATGGGTTTGACGCGAACAAAAAAAATCATCCTAACATTACTATACCCCAGAAAAAAAAATAAAACCTACTAATAAAAATTTTTTCATAATTTTATATTAGTAGGTATTTGTCGGAATGCTAAATACACATATCCGTGCAAATTTTCATAATTCTAGCTCTAACCGTTTGGGAGGAAACCCGAGTAAAGACAGACGGACATGACGAAACTATAAAGGATCCGAGACTTTGTTACTACGGAATCCTAAAAATACCGAAATGAGCGTTAGATTCTTTCATAACCCATAAAGTCAACTTACTATCATAATCACGGCCTCCCACAAAGAATGAATTCAAACTATATATACCACACTGGCCTGAAGGGTATAGGCTTTTGTGTTAAGATTTCCTGCTTTTAACATATTTCGATAAACGTACTTATACTGGATGTGTGGTAAATCGTTTGCCGAATTTAAATAGCTGATAGATTAATTTAACGACCTATCTATTTGCACCTTTCAAACTAGTTTTAACATCACCATATTTTAAATATCGAATATGAATAATTTCAAAAACATTTTGCATACCAATAGAAAGAGAATAAACTAGAAAATTTAAATGAGTAAAATGTAAGAACACAATACTATTTATTTTTTATTGTGGCGTAAAGTTGACATTAACTTTAATTATCACTTTTTTTTTAAATTTTATTCGTTCAATAAAAACAAAAGTTGGTGTTCATTGTGAATAAAGAATGGACGCCCAACAGTAAGCTTCAAAATGAAAAATGAATTACCAGGACTTACGTAAGATTTTTTTTCAATATCCAAGTGTTTATACTGGATTTTGGGGTTAAAAAAATGATTCATATTCGATATTAAAATACCACTGCACCACCGAGGCAGTCAAATTAATCCTCTATTCCGTTGGGTGTGAGAAAACCACGGTTGCCACGATTGTGATCGTGATCAGGTTTCATTATTATAACATGATCGTTGAATGTCACGATAGTAGCTCGACAACCCTTGTTGTGATGCGTAGAGCATTTCCAAAAATCCTTCCCATATTGTTTAGTTCTTGTCTCTTTTCTATAGAACGAATAACCATGGTATCTCAACATTCGTTTACCTTTTTTAGATGTTACAAAATGAACTGAAAATATAACATGCCTTTAGTTAATGAATTATAAATTTAACTTGAATTTTTTTTTATGTCTGTATTATAAATTATATTAAGAAATATAATTAATAAGACTATTTCTATTTCTATTTAAGACTGATGTGTACGTGCAAACGAAAAGAAGCGATGGTAAATACTAAACTAAATAAAATAAAAAATGTATTTATAATTTTAAAACCTGCACACACAACAATTTTATAACAAAATACTTATTTAAAATTTAATAAAATGAAACACTCATCCTCTTAAAATAAAAATAATAAAATTTACAGAAAAAAAAATCCATCTAAACTATTCACGATTATATAATGAAACGATTAGCAAAATACAGTTTAATATACTTAATATTGTTTTATGATTAATATTACACGATTAATCGATCGTTCGATAGCGTAACATTTCTGATTGATTATTATAGGTGCACTTTTGCAAATTACCTTTTATCAAATCGAAAAATAGACGCAAATTATTAAAAAAACATTAGATGAAAAGTCATGCCGTTATATAAAATATAAATTTGTCAATTGTCAATTCGTCGAACTCAAATTAAAAAAGAAATTTCAAACTAACTGTCCCGTCGAACTGCGTACCGCCTCAATTACTCAAAAGCCTTTCACTAAACTTTACAAAAATGAGCCATTCCCGCGTTTTAGCGAGACAAACGAACAGTGATTAATTTATATTTATAAAGATTTAATGATTAAAGTGTTTGACAAACATTTCTAGTATTTGTCCGTTGATAGTCAGCAAATTTGCTTTGCATCCTTTCTTATGATGTGTGGAGCAGAACCAGCGTGTTCTTACAATGTCACCTATCTTGCTTTTGTTCTTTGCAAAGTATGTGTAACCGGCAAGGGCAATAAGTGGATGTCCTCGTTTTGAAATAGTATAGGTAAAATCTGAAATTTTAATAAACAATATTACTACTTATTACTTTCAAGCGCAGTTTATCTTGGAACATTGAATTTATACTTACGCAAGTTTGAATGGTTTTAAAATAAACGACCCATCACAAATACATAGGTATACGTTATTTAGTTTTTATATATAATTGACTTATCTATAGATTTCATATGTAAAGCTTAAGTTTTCGTAGAAAAGCAGTGCCGTCATGGGGCGGTAATAACGCAATGGTGAGTGACGTCATGGGTCGGTAATAACGCAATGGTGAGTGACGTCATGGGGCGGTAATAACGCAATGGTGAGTGATGTCATGGGTACGTTTTTTCTAGAAAGTGTTTATATACAAATACTTTCTATAAAACCGAGCCAACGTGCACATACACAAGATTCTGGTAACGTTAAATCTCCACTGACGACACTTGCGACTGTTTTTAAGCTTTAAGTTAACCTTACATTGTAAGATTTATTTTGTCCTATTTATGTTTTAAAAATAGTAATATGTTTTATAAATTAAACTCAATAACACCAGCCCACAATGTTTTATTTTCAACGTAGAAGTTCAATTATAAAAATAATTCTAAAAACAATAGCTATCTATACTTTTAAGTAAATAACTTTAGACTTTAAAAAAATAAAAAAGCACCCAACAATTGCAGTTTTACTTATAAATAGTTCGTATCTAGTAGGTGCAGTTATACCTTTACCAATTATACTAATTAAATTAATAAAAAAAATCTTAACAACTTCTAAAATACAACAAAAGAATTTTAAAACTTATTATAGAGTTTCTATAAAGGAATAATGAAATAAATTAAATTACATATTATACCGGGTGTTACGTCAACCCGAAGCCAGCACCATCAGCTGGTCGACCAGAACCCGTTTCGATATGTCGCGACCGCCAGACAAGAAAAAAAATTCATAAAAAAAACATTATTACCGAATAAAATACACACTTGTTTAAACAACACTAACTAAAATCAGCTGCTTCGGTCATCGACATCAAAATAGGTACAAATAATAAGTACAAATAATGCGCGCCTGTGTAAAGCCTTCCGTCTCACTCCTGGTAGGAACATTTTGTCTCTGTTTCGCATCAAGCGATGCCGCCCGAACGAAGTTTCCTAGAATTTTATTTAAAATCATTTAGCAATGTCACAGGTCAGTTCAGTTATTCAGTTGCATTCTTTGCTTTATGCGGTGAGGTAGCTAAATAATTGTTTAGTGTGTTAATTTGTGAGTTGTGTCCAGTTGTGTGTGATAGTGATTGTGTTGTGTAGTAATGGCTCTGAGTAACGAAGAGTATTACGAGATGATGCTTTGTGTAGGAGCATCAGAAGGCAATTTGAGCGCTGCCCGGGAGTTGTACCTACCGTGAGTTTTGATACCTAAAAATACTGTGTACGCAGTCGAGTCGAAGCCGCATTTAGCACTGTTACACAAAAAATTAACTTTTCCTGTAAACAGGTAAGATTTTTCTAAAATTGGGGACAGAGATTTTACTATCACTTGCATGTGGTGCACCTGTCGAACCACCGACGAGGATCTGGGGAAACATCACTATGTGTTGGTCAAAATTTTATTTACATAAACAAAAATAATCCTTTAAGGACGCCCACACCGCCGCGACGCAGCGCCACCGCCAAGGGCATTGTACATACGTACCACGCGCTCATTGTCTAGTTGTAGCTACGTCAAGCCGTAGCGTTGGGACACGTTTGTTTTGATATGAAATATCTTTTTAAATATTTTGATGAACTTTTTTTTTCTTTGGCGGTCGCCATATATCGAAACGAGTTATGGTCGACCAGCTGATGATGCTGGCTTCGGGTTGATATAACCCTTTCGTAACATCCTGTATATCAAAAAGATTTTTGTAGAATGGATTTTCTATTTAATTAAAATACCTTTAAACAGGTACTTACAGTTTATTTAATTTAGTATTAATTTAATTTTTATTGTAGTTTTTAATTTATATTATTAATAATGTAAATATTTACTGTATGTGTGAGAAAATAAATTATTCATGTTTAAACAGGTAGGTAATCGAACTCTTAATTATTTTAAAAAGGAAATCCTATCACAAAACGTAATTGACAAAATAGGTATATCAAATCAAATCAAAATTTATTCTAAGAGGTATCTGAGAATAAATTTTGCTTTGATTTGACTTAATAGATGATTAAATATTCTATGAAACATAAGTCCAAATCATAATGGACACATTCTACTGTGACCCATATAACAGTGAGTGAGTTTCCTATGAATGGTGGAAATAAATTGACCATCATAGGATCATGCTAAACTAAAAATCGATTTTTACGTGATCACAATACCTTCAGTTTTAGGATATTAGTGAAAGTAAAAAACAAGGCTGGAGTGCGGTTACGCTAAGCGCGCAATCGCGAAATGCTCCAAGGGTACTATCAGCATGTCAGTGTCAGATTGAAAAGTGACACGTACGGACGGACAGACGGACGTATAAGGGTACTTTTTTCAGCTTTTGCTGATAGTACCCTAAAACGAATACAATCTACGCAAATAAAGCTTTTCACTAAGTACAATGAAATTATATACGGTACTTACATAAAAAATGCTTGAATTTCACTGCTAGATAGCTTAGTGAGTAACGGGACTTGGGTTTTTGCGGAGCGCGTGGCAGGTAGCCTTTTTGGTTACCTCTAGCACTGGGCGAAAATCCAGGCCCAAATTTTATTGTAATACCGAACAACGTTTCCTTGTCCCGCACCGCGAACTAGTAACGAGTAACTAGTTCTTCTGTGCGGGAAAAATCAAGCATTACCTTGACATTGGCGAAATCATTGATGAATATCGGTGGTACCACGTTTTTAAAAAAGAAGAAGTGAGTAACGTAAGCTACTTTTGATCCCGGGAACATTCCCGTGGGCATCGGAAATTAGACAAAATTCCACACGGGCAAAGCCGTGAGTATTAGCTAGATATTATATAATTTTATCTGGTGACGACGCGGACGGTAACATCTTCTAATCTAATTAAATAAACAGAAACAATATGATATCTAAATATGATAACAGAGGTAAGGTATATTTTTAGTGATTGTGGAGGCCTTTGCATTCAACAATGTCGTCTTCGTATGTGTACAGTTTAGCTTTGCATCCCTTGACACAGTGAGTTGAACATCGCCACGTGCATTTGTTGCCAAATGTTACTTTTTTACAAAATGTATAGGGTCCAACACGAATCAATGGATGTCCTCTTTTCGAAGTTGTAAAGATAAAACCTGAAAATATATTTCTTAGTACATAGAATGATATACTGTTTCGTAGAGGAAATAATATGGTTAGGTTAACAGGAATATTAATAAATTGGGAGTTTTTTAACTTTGTTAGAAGATAAATAATTGTTGGTCTATTTTTCCTTTTAACTAAAATAATTTATTCTTAGTTCATAAAATGCTATACTTAATAATGCTCTCATAAGAATACCTTAACAAAAACGCCGGTATTAAGAGTCTAGAATAACACACACTATTTTCATGCTAATACCTATTATCATATAAATACGATAAACATTCATTCAGTGCCTGTAATCTTGTTTGCCGAGACTGAATTTAATTAAGAGTTTTATAGTTTCGCCCGCTTAACAAATTATATACACAAAAAGCTTCCTCAAGAACCACTCTGTCTATTGGGAAAACTCCACTTAAACTGTTAGCAAAACTCCACTTAGATGTTATCCTACAGATGGCCACTGTACTGTACATCACTTATTAATTTCTTGTATAATGTTTATGTTTATAATGTTTATAATGTTTGAACTTAAAGGAGTGTTTAGGGGTATTATTAAAATATTCAGTGCACACGTCATCTTCTCCTGCAAGCACACTTGCTGGCAGACGGCACCGGCATAGTTGCCGGTGCCGTCTACCAGCAAGTGTGCTTGCGAGGTAGTCCTCGGAAGTGACAGTCGAGAAATTTGGGCATAATAAATCGCCTCTGGCTGCTTCTTAGGAAAAAAATATGCGAATTTATGTGTGTATTGAAACATAATTATTTGCAATTAACATCCTAGTGGACATGATAGTTGTGAAGTTTAATAATTTCGTTGTCAAAAGTGTGGACAGTAGCGCGACACTTCTTGTGGTTATGTGTGGAGCACACCCATCTTGCTCTTAACCCCGTTTTACTCTGCACACAAAATGTATATCCACCGATACTCAACAGGTTTCTACCTCGTCGTGATTTCACTAACGTTACTAGAAATAAAACAAAATATATTTAATAAATTTATATGTATAAAAAAATCATGATGTTCTTCAGAGATGTCAAAAAGTCTATTGAGATCTTTTTATCTTATATCATTCTTGGATATATTCTTGTTAGAATAAAGGGTTTGTATGCTAGTACCCTTTGCAAAGGCTATTTGAATACATAAGTCCATAATCAGCAGATGTGCAATATATGAAAATAAGTTAAGAAATAATTTTTATGATTAAAATTATGTAATACCTACTCAGCACAGCACGTGACACATATAACCATAACAAAAGTAATATTTGCACTTATGACTAGAATTAAACTGACTGGAAGACTGGAATGATCACAGGAAACTAAAGCCTAGTTCGCATTGGGCTAGTAATTTAGAAGAGTTGCGAGTAATTTAGTAGCTAAATATGTGCGAACTACAAAAATTTAGTCGAGTAATTTAGTAAATGATTTAGTCGAGTCAATCCATTTTACTCTATTTTTTCGGGCGAGTAGCGCCTCCCACCACGCATCTGTGCTCACCAGTTCACCGGCTAAACAAGTCCGAACCTGTTGATTAGTTGAGTTCATTAGTGGCCGCCACCACTCACTTGTGTACTGTACTAAACCGTAATGCGCACGATTTCTGTGTAGTAGCGAGTAGTTTAGCCACTAAATTACACGCTACTCTACTAAATTACTAAAGCAGTGCGAACTAGGCTTTATGGCCAAATCTTCAACTGACAAGTAGAGACCGTGTGTGGTGTATAGAAGAAAACGAAAATTCCCAACTTGAACAGTACTATTATACGAATTAGCAAAAATAGATACATCTGATCAACCCAAAAAAAAAAGAATCAATACAGTCGCCCAATCTCTGGATCGGCAGTCAGGAAGGCAGTATTGTAACATAATGCTCAAAATTTAATTTGAAATGTTAATAGTACATTATAGGCGAATTCTCACGGTGTGGGGGCACCTTTATATCGACATCGATTTGTTCAATGGTTATGACTATTTTTTAATCGAATAATTACATTATTATTAATTGTAATAAGACATGCATTGCAACCTTTATGGTTATGTGTGGAACACACCCAGCGTGTTTTGCCGAACACGCCTGTGTGTTTTCTGCAGAACGTGTACAAACCTACTTGAACTAATTGTCTTCCGTTTTGCGACATTTTGAAAGACACTGAAAAAAATGATTTTTTGGATAAATAGCAGTAAGTATGACAAGTATAATAATAATAATGACTGTTACCTCGCCTCCACACAATCAGCCATGATGAGCAATCTACAAGTGGAACATGATTGGCACACGCTCCCACCCTCTACACAATCGTGATAGCCTGTGATCGCCCATCATTGCCGATTGTGTAGTAGATGATCCATGAGGTAATGCACGAGGGTGGTTTCGTTAGGTCCCGTACTCGCACAGAAACGAGATTGTCGCATAACTAAATTTAATCAATTAAACTTAACTGAAATAATAACAGAGTACCATTCATTTTATGGGACACAGCTTGAATACTATCTATAGATATGACAGGTCATATACATGTTTTGTATAATTTATTAATTTACCCGCAAACACGTGGCGACACGTTGCTCTAGTGATTTTAAACCATCTAGTACGACTGCAATTAAACTGAAATAAACCGTTGTCCAACGGCATTTAAACTAAACGTCGACCATATACTTGCAGTCAGTAAGCAGTTGTTGGAACTGGGCGCCAACAGGAATTATGCTGCACGGTTTGCAGTTTGAATACAAAGCAATGGTAAGTAAAATGTTTTAAGAAAAAACTTTTTAAAATTTATAATAGCATTAATTTTTCGCAGAATTAAAAAGACAACAAAACGTCGACAATTGTTTCGCCTCTAAACGAGACATTATCAAGACTGTCTCAGAGAGAACAGCAAAATTCGTGGTTGGAACGTGTTTGCTTATAAGTAAACGTGTGCAAATTTCATTATCGCGATGTAGGATTCTTTACAATAACTAACGTGGGTAGAAAACTCAGATCATGCTAACTAAGTTCCAAAAATAGGTATTCACCAATACAAGACCTTATCTGTTTGATTTATTTCCTGTCTTTTGATAAGTTGCGTAGAAAAGCCAAATGACACACACAAACCAACAACAATTAATGTGTCTGTCTGTTCGTAAACAGATTAAGTAAGGGAGATGTGTGAAAATCTATTTGTTCGTTGAGTAAGGTGTCCGCGTCTCTTCTAACTATTTCTAGCCTTTCCCAACACTTAACTTGAACCCTTTCTCACATAAACGTAAAACTTTAAAAGTGTTACTATTGTTCAAGGAATGACCAGTGTCAAGAAGATGCTTCGCGAAGAGGGATTTCTCAGGACAACCATTGCGGGACGCCGCTCTATGTTCCTTATATCTAATCTCGAAGGACCTGCCAGTCTGTCCCACATACTTCAAACCACATTCATCACAACTCAACAAATAAACACCTGATCTGCGTGAGACCGACACCGAATCCTTGCCATTACATAGCTCCCTCAAGGTGTTCTGAGTTCTATAAGCAACAAATATCCTACTTTCCATCATGATCTTAGCTATACTCAACGAGACGGGACCCACGAACGGCAAACAGGCCGTGTACTTCCTAGGTGGATCTTGAGTCGGATGTAATAAATGAAAACTAGCCTTTCTGCGTTTTTATATAATAACAATTCCTTGAACAATAGTAACACTTTTAAAGTTTTACGTTTATGTGAGAAAGGGTTCAAGTTAAGTGTTTGGGAAAGGCTAGAAATAGTTAGAAGAGACGCGGACACCTTACTCAACGAACAAATAGATTTTCACACATCTCCCTTACTTAATCTGTTTACGAACAGACAGACACATTAATTGTTGTTGGTTTGTGTGTGTCATTTGGCTTTTCTACGCAACTTATCAAAAGACAGGAAATAAATCAAACAGATAAGGTCTTGTATTGGAGAATACCTATTTTTGGGAACTTAGTTAGCATGATCTGAGTTTTCTACCCACGTTAGTTATTGTAAAGAATCCTACATCGCGATAATGAAATTTGCACACGTTTACTTATAAGCAAACACGTTCCAACCACGAATTTTGCTGTTCTCTCTGAGACAGTCTTGATAATGCCTCGTTTAGAGGCGAAACAATTGTCGACGTTTTGTTGTCTTTTTAATTCTGCGAAAAATTAATGCTATTATAAATTTTAAAAAGTTTTTTCTTAAAACATTTTACTTACCATTGCTTTGTCATGGATTTTCGCCAAGTAACGCCTGTTTCTATCCAATAGTTTGAATACAGTTGAAAGTCATTCTAGAGCCATCTAGAGCCATAAGTGTCTTTAATGATTATGTTCTCCTTTCACCGTTACTATTTGATTCTCAATTGTATATAATGTGGCAGTACAACCCCTGCTGTTGTGAGTAGAACAAAACCATCGGGTTTTCTCGTTTTTTGTGGCCCTCTTATAATAAGTGTAGCGGCCGATTGCGATTAAGGGCTTCCCTTGGCGTGATAGTAAGAAGGTTATATCTGAAACAAAATGTATATTGTATTTAAATTTTCCACAAGTAAATGCGGCTAAAAATTAAAAAAAAGCATTAAAATAATCAAACAAGAATGTTTTGACATTAATAATATGTATTTATGTTTGTTTTAATTATTAATAAATTACAGTCTTCAATCTTAGGATCACATTTAAATTACAAGGTTTTATCTGGGGGCACGGCAGAGACCCGGCATCGAGCAAAAAAAGCGGTACGGCCATTCTCGACATTATTGATATGGTATCATATCAATATTAAAAATATTTCAAGTACATATTGAAATGGTTATTAGTATTGATTTTTTAACTACTTTTGGCTGCAAATACCTATGCAGTTTGCATGTTTTATAAATATTAATATTAAAATACCCACCCATTTTTGTCACAAATATAGAAAATATGTTTGGTCAATTACTGTATTATTAAAATTACATGTTAGATATGTAATTTTAATAAATAATAAATATAGGTATATATCAAAGAATTATGATGAAGTACCATCGACATAATATTTCAAATAACTACTACATGAATCTAAAACGTTCATTTAGTATTACTGCAATAAAACTGAATACCAACCAGACAGGGTCCAACGCCATTTAAACTGCATTTGAAATACACTTCGACCGCGCAGATAGCATGGATCTGCACGCCAACTGCACAACGAATGCGACGGGGTTGCACGGTTTGTTGACTGTTTTAATGCAGTTTAAATATCGTCCTAGAGCCATTTAGAGTCTAGATTCATCGTATTACACAAGTCTTTAATGATTATGTTCTCTGAGCACACTAACTATTTGTTTTTCAATTGTATACAATGTAGCAGGACAACCCTTGCTGCTGTGAGAACAGCAAACCCACCGGGTTTTCCGGTTATTTGTGAGCCTCTTATAATATGTATAGCGGCCTATTTTTATTAAGGGATTCCCATGGCGTGATAATAAGAAGGTCACATCTGTAACAGAATGTATATATATTGCGTGTGAATTTTTCGCAGGTAACTGTGGCTTAAATTTATTAAAAAAAATTAAGTAATCTAACAAGAATGTTTCTAATTTAATAATAATAATATTGTTATTATCTTTATTTCAATTAATAATTAATAACAGTCTTCAATCTTAGTAATATTTAGACATATATTTGGAAAATAATGTGACTGGAATGATTACAAAAAAATATTATCCAAATTTCCAAATGCCAAGTAGAATTGTTATCAGTAAAAATAAATAAAACTATAAACGAAGTTCTTTGATATCTTAATGGAGGATTAAGACGTTCGAAGAAGTTACTCGATACCGACTGAAATAACTATTTTATATACAATATACAATCTACAATATATATACAATATACAATATGTATATGCAATATATAATCTGTAAGTATAACAATTTTCAACCTTAATAAATTCAATGTATCCACCTTAATCATAAGTCATGACATGCTTGATCGCATAATAATTATGTGACGCGTGTTCTACAGTTTGCCTGACTGACCACAGTTTGTGGGTGTACACAACTATTTCAGCCAACGCTGACTCTTGCTATAATAATCGTATATCAAAATAAATATGTCAATGGTTATGATTATTTCTTAATCGAACGATGACATTATTAAGTGTAACGACATTTGCATTGCAACCTTTATTGTTATGTGTGGAACACGCCCAGCGTATTTTGCCGTACGGGCTTACATATTTTTGGCGAAACGTGTACAACCCTACTTGAATTAATTGTCGTCCGAGTCGCGACATTTTGAAAGACACTGAAAAAAATGATTGGTTAGATAAATATCAAAGTAACAAGTATAGTAATACCTCTATATATTAAACTAGGTATGTGCAATGCATTATGCTGTTGCAATAATTGAGCTGAGTTTGCCGATCCGGGTCGAACTCCTAAACGACTGGATCCATCTTTATGAATTCAGATATATGCACTCACGGTGATGGTCACTATGACCGTGCCAAATTTCAAAAAGGTCGGTCCAGTCGTTTAGGAGGAGTTCGATCACGAACGAAATACACGAGTCGCCTAAGAAAGAGCTTCGCTTCGCTCAGCTCAATAATTTACAAAATAAATTGCAATAATTATGTATAGTCTTGGACTGGACTTGAACCAGCATCTGTTCCCTCTCTATAGTATACCGGGCACTATGCAAGGACGATAGATAATAACCATTCTGTAATCCGAACGATCAGCCAGGACCGATGCTACATATATGTATAATTTCAGAAGTCAAAGCATAATAGGCTACTAGAAGAACTGACCTGGCGCAGACAATGTCGCAGGCGTCCACTAGTTATTACATAATTGTATGCAAATGAATAATTAACCAAATATTACCATTTATTTTATGGGGCACAACTTGAATACTATTGATAGGTAGGTAGGTGTTTTGTATTATTCACACGTCATATTTGTCCTGGGCGTGGGTTATGGTTGGCCGTAAAAGCAACGGATGAAAGAAAACTGTTTGTAGCGGAGATGCAAATGTTAAGATCGATGTGTCGTGTAACAAGGATGGAAAGAGTAAGGAACGAGTATATTAGTAGAAAGATGTGCCAGTGAATGAAAAAGTGAAAGCTAGTGGCTGTCATGGTATGTATGGACATGTTATGACAAAAGAGGAAAGTAATGCGGTTAGAAACGTGCAAAGTATGAATGTAGAGGGCTTGAGAAGTAGAGGTAGACCCAAGAAAAGATGGATGGAGAAAGTATATGACTAGGAAAGGAGTGACTAAGAAGATGACGTGTGACAGGGATGTATAAAGGAAGAAGACTACAGCAAACCCTAAATAACTGGATTAAGGGCAGACAGATGATGTGCCCAATGTGCAAACGTCGAGTTACCCCGAAGTATGCAGCTAGTACGCGATTGAGTATCGTCTCTTAAGGCACACATCACTTGGCTTAGAATGCCGCGCTGCCGCGTATGTTTGACGTACACAGAAGCCGCCACCAGCATGGCAACCTGGGCATGCCGCGCGGCGTGTTACGCGGCTGACGCGCCAATTCGCTCCTATATTAGTGATGTGTGTGTGTGTGTGTGTGTGTGGCAGATGTTTATGAATAAAACGTACGTTTATGCATAAAACGTATGTTTATGAATAGGGTAAAAGGGCCTAAGACTGCATTTTAACTACATAACGGCAGCAAATATGCAGTTAAATTCATTCAATCGAGAGTACTTCGATCAAATCGGAGATGTTTTGATAAAAGGCCAGGTCAAGAGTACCCATAACCGGAGAGCGTGCATGAAAATGGTAATGAAAGTGGAGGAAGCCACGGAAGTATGCCAGGATCGTAGCAAGTGGAATTCCATAGTCTCTGCCTACCCCAATGGGAAAGAGGCGTGAAAGTATGTATCTTCATTTAATACTACTTCAATAAAACTGCAAACCAACCAGCCATGGTCTAACGCCATTTAATCTGCATTTAAACTACACGTCGACCACGCAGTTAGTTTGCAGTTGAAAAGTCATCTTAAAGCCATCTTGAGCCTAAGTGTCGCGTCTTCAATGATTATGTTCTCTTTTCATCTTTACTATTTCATTCCCAATTGTATATAATGAAGCAGTACAACCCCTGCTGTTGTGAGTAGAACAAAGCCATCGGGTTTTCCCGTGATTTGTATCCCTCTTATAATAAGTGTAGCGGCCAATTGCGATTAAGGGCTTCCCTAAACGTGATTGTAAGAAGGTTACGCCTGAAACAAAATGTATATTTTATGTATTTTTTTGCGCAGGAAACTGTGAATTACGTTAGTTGCAATCGGAAGATTGAAAAAAAAATTGACTTTTCACTTATTTAATTAAAAGAAAACTTTTACAATTAATTAATTCTAATGTAATATATAAGTTACCTATTCGAAGTATGAATATGGAATGCCAATTTTATTAATTCAATTAATAACGAAAACATATATTTGCGTCACACTTTGCAAACGCAGCGATGTCGTTTCCGTCGTTCGTGTTTCAATTAATTGCTGGTGCTTGGTCAGCGATTACCTTTAGGTAGCAGCGCGTATGTGGTTTTAAATTATTAAAATAATCAAACAAGAACATTTTTTGGCATTAATAATAACATTTATTTTATCTTACTTTAATTACATAATAATAAATTATAGTCTTCAATTTAAATTAAATTTAAAAAAAAATGTTTTTTATAATGTACAAGTGAGTTTTTTCATAATGTAGTAATGTAATATTTGAACTTATGATATGTATCTATTTTGTGCTTATTAGTAGAATCTGACTGGAATTATCACAAAAAAATTTTGGCCATATTTTCAACGGTTATAACTATAACGCGTGTTAACTGATATTACTATCATCTACAGGTATCAGTTCCCCCTATTAAGACCTTCGAACATATTTATTTAGAAGTTGCCCATTACATCAACAACGAGTTGTTCAATGGTTATGACTATTTTTTAATTGTATAACGACATTATTAATTGTAAGGAGAGATGCAGTGCAACCTTTACTATTATGTGTGGAGCACACCCACCGTGTTTTGCCATGCGCGCCTATATGTTTTTTGCAGAATGTATACAATCCTGCTTGAACTAATAGTCGTCCGTTTTGCGACATTTTGAAAGACACTGAAAAATTGATTGGTTAGATAAATAAGAGAATGACAACGACTAGTGTTAGGTGATGCCAGGAAGATTTCTTGGTCCCGTACCCAAACAGAAACGGGAGTAAGGCGTAATTTTGAAAATGTATGAATATCTATTAAGTAGGTAGGTATTTATAGGAAAATTAATAATATTATAATAACAACAAAATACTATTTATTTTATTACGTTAAAGCTTAAATACTATTTAAAGACAATATGAGTTATGATTCAATTTTGACCTCAAAAAAGATGTGTTTATGTCGCCGACTAGTTTGCTTAAGTAGGTATACGCTTTTACAATAAACTACCTAACGAATTTCAAAGTCTGCCATTGTGTAAATTTAAAAAAAAAATTAAAACCGAAGTATGTCGTAAAGGTTACTATAATATTTTTAATTATTTAGTAGATAAAGAAGCTTGAAAATTATGTGCTAGTTCTGCTGGGATTATTTAATTCTTAGTTTTCGTTGTTGATTTAACTCGTTTGTATTCGTTTGCAAGGTACGGGTACTTCGAGACAGATTCTCGGAACTAAATGGACTCATTGGTGGCGTCTAAAATCCACCTTTCCGCTGTTCGCAAGTATATTGTCTATGCGTGGACATCAGCCTAGTGTGAACATGGCTTTGGACATCTTCAATGAGTATGCTCCCTTATTACTTTTACTATTTCATCCTCAACTGTATAAATTGTAGCATTACAACCCTTGTTGTTGTGAGTAGAACAGAGCCACCGGGTTTTCCCGTTACTTGTGCCTTTATTATAATAAGTGTATTTTCCGATTGCGATTAAAGGCTTCCCTTTTTGTGATCGTAAGAAGATTACACCTGAAACGAATTGTTTAGGTATAAATGGGTCATTAGGAATAACTGTGGCTTAAAATGATACATTTATAAAAGAACCAAACGAGTTTATTTTTTTCATATATTTTAAGATTACTTTTAATTATGGTCGTCCAGAATAGAATCACATTTAATATTAATTTTAAAATGTAGGCAACACTGTTACATCTTGAATTATGATTATTATTGTCGGCTTTTCATAGACAAAGGACCCAATTGTAAAAAGTAAAAATTGATAAGAAACAAGTGTTGGATAAAAAGACATCATCTTAAACATTCACTTTATTCCTAAATACAATCAAAACTCCTTAAAATTAAACATCGGTGTGAAGTTAATAAGTAAACAACAAGAGAAACATCTTACACACACATACTAGTTCTAATTAAAATTCTAAATGGGTGTCATAATCAAGGATTTATAATAAGGTATAAAAAAGGAAATAAATATGAGTTCTATGAAATTTCTATAAGAGGCTAAACAAAAAATATAAAACTCAAATAAAGTGTACCAACTTTACTTTTTACCAAGTAGTACGTGTAATACTTTCCAGCCAAGAATATTATTCTAAGGCTGTATTCGACCAAACTCAAAGTTAATATTAATTCTAATATTCTACTTGAAGTGTTATATTAATTTAATTTTGTTGGATAATCCAGTGAAACTTATAAAATGTTGACATTGACAATTGAATCCAACAATACCATACCAACATATCCATAACACCAGTGTAACTTCGAATTTGGTCGAATACAGCCTAATTCTAATAATTAAATCTAAGAAATCCCAGCTTTATTTTTATGATGATTCTGATGTTGCGTTTAGTGTCTTTTGTTCATGTATGATATTGAGACTCATTACTAAGTATTAAGGAGGTAAACTGTAGGTGTACTGGTAACGGCAATAGGCTTGCCACCTATACGTGGGAGTTAACGAAGTGACTGGCGAAATGTGGGCGTATTAAGCGCCTCTATCTACCCCTTTAGGGAACAAAGACATGATGTCATGAGTAATGACCACATGATGTGATGAGTCATTACTAAGTATTAAGGAGGTAAACTGTATATGTACTGGTAACGGCAATAGGCTTGTTACCTATACGTGGGAGTTAACGAAGTGACTGGCGAAATGTGGGCGTATTAAGTGCCTCTATCTACCCCTTTAGGGAACAAAGACATGATGTGTGTTTATCTGTAAAGTGTAGAAAATGAACATGATCTAACAACAAGTTTAAACTACACATGATACTTCCACTGGAAATACCTTCTGCGACCAGAGACGCCCGGCAACGGATGAGGCCGCGGAATAAAAAAAACACATGACACTTATAAGAAACCCGACTTAAAAATAAATAGAAAATGAAATTCGAGTTTGGTCGAATGGCAGCCTAATTCTAATAATTAAATCTAAGAATTCCCAGCTATCTTTTTATGATGATTCTGATGTTGTGTTTAGTGTCTTTTGTTCATGTATGATATTGAGAGTCATTACTAAGTATTAAGGAGGTAAACTGTAAGTGTACTGGTAACGGCAATAGGCTTGCCACCTATACGTCGTAGTTAACGAGGTGACCGGCGAAATGTGGGCGGTGGGCGTAATAAGCGCCTCTATCTACCCCTTTAGGGAACAAAGACATGATGTCATGAGTGATGACCACATGATGTGATGAGTCATTACTAAGTATTAGGGAGGTAAAGTGTAGGTGTACTGGTAACGGCAATAGGCTTGCCACCTATACGTGGGAGTTAACGAAGTGACTGGCGAAATGTGTGCGGTGGGCGTATTAAGCGCCTCTATCAGTGGCGAATGTTCCATACATTCCCATAAGCCCGGAATTCCCATAATAATATTGTACCATTGACCCTAAAATAAAATTGTGTATTGTAATATTAATATTGACCCTAAAAAATGTCGAATGCGTCCAAAACGATTATTTCAAAATTAAATTTCGCGCGCTTAGGGTCAATCACCTATCCCGCCGCCGACACAACCCGTTCCTCTATCTATGCGTTGTACTGACTGGTACTCTGTACGGTGTTGAGCGCGCAGATGCCATCTCGCTCGCACAAGTTGTAAGTAGACGCAATGCATGCCCGTTATAATCTGGCTTGCATTTTCTCTTTCACACCTATGGATATTTTCGCTAGCATACCACAATACTTAGTAGGTTGTTATAGCAAAATCTACTCGCACATAAGCCTGGATTTTGCTCTGAAGTTCGTCGCACATCGGTTGCTTGGCGACCTATGCTATGTTCGCGTTTGTTTACTTCACTTTCGCGTAGTAATTTGCTTTTAAGAGTGGTGATATTTTCAAAATTGTTTTTTATTGTTTAAAATTAGTGAATTAGAGTATTTGAGTGTTAAATTTGGAAGATATTGTGCCTTGTGATGATGTAAGGTGCTGCAACGTTTTATTAAAAGACCAAAGGGTAAAATCATTAAGTTTTGATCAGAGAAAGTCGTTAGTTGTGTCTTCTAAACCAACGCCAGATTTGTGTATTTCTAAAGTAAGTAAAACTCACTTGTCACGCCAATTTGCTGAAGAAATTTCAAAACACAATCAGCAAGTTGACCAAAACCGTAGTATTTTTCAAAGACTTGTAGATGTAGTTTGCCATTTAGCGCAACAGGAATTGCCTTTTAGAGGAGATGACGAGTCCAAAGATTCATTAAATAGAGGTAACTTTTTAGAATTAGTTTCATTATTATCGAAATATGATAGCGTTTTGGAAAAAAAATTACGCAACATCAACAGAGCGACAAACCCGGGTCGAGTTATTTATCATCTACAATTCAAAACGATATTATTCACTCGATATAATAGCGCATGAAATAAAATAGAAAAAAAACAGTTGTAATTTAACTTTAATTTTTAACCGACCTCAAAAATGGAGGAGGTTCTCCATTCGACTGATTTTAACTTTGATTTTTAACCGACCTCAAATATGGAGGAGGTTCTCAAATTGACTGCTTTATTTTTTTATGTTTATTACCTCATATTTCGGGCATGCAGTCCTCAGCTTATGAAGCTTCGCCCCTGGCCTCTATCTACCCCTTTAGGGAACAAAGACATGATGTGTATTTATCTGTAAAGTGTAGAAAATTAATATGATCTAACAACAAGTTTAGACTACACATGATACTTCCACTGGAAATACCTTCTGCGTGCGTACCAGAGACGCCCGGCAAAGGATGTGGCCGCGGAATAAAAAAAACACATGACACTTATAAGAAAGCCGACTTAAAAATAAATAGAAAATGAAATTAATCATCAAACTTGTCGCTAACGGACGCTATTAATATTTTGCTGGTTTATGTTTTTATCACATGTACGCAGTGCACCTGCTGACCAACGGCCGAGGTTCTTGAACATATAGGTACTCAAAAAGTACTTACGTGAGACTCACAGACTGACTGGGACTGAAATGTGGGTTTAATAAATGCCCCTGTCTAAACCTTTGAGAATAAAGATGTGATCTGTGTGTTTATAAAGTAAGGGCTGGAATCTAGTAAGGTTATGAGGACCTTAGTCCAGGATTCTCACGCAACGTGTACTCACAGCGTCTTTAATATATTTTAAGCTTTAGAAAGAACAGGAGCATTGTTTGCTGATTTGTTTCTCTACTTAAGTGTATTTAGTGCGATTCCAACGAAGTATTATGCGTTAACCTTTTAAAGAGTTATATATCTTATTTTGAATGAAAAATGTGTTTGATTGACATACCAAAGTATAGTATAATGATAATATGGATAGTAAACCAGACACTGGGATATATGGTTCAAGTCGGGAAGACTCGTAAAATATAAGTCTTTTTTTTAATGCCGCGGCCGCTCTCATGTCCGTTGCCGGGCGTCTCTGGTACGCACGCAGAAGGTATTTCCAGTGGCGCCCGGCGGAAATATAAGCGTCTGATGAAAGGGTATCATGTTAAGTTGTAGATCGTTTCCACGTTTTTAGACCTTATAAATAGGTATGTCCTAAAGAGACAATTCCAAATACTCCACCGAATAATTCGAGTCAACTGCATCGTCTGGCGAAGTTTTGTGATAATTCATAAAGTATACAATTTCATTGTCGATAGTGTGCACTGTTGCTTTACAACCGTACTTGGCGTGACTGGTACAGCGCCAACGTATCTTATACCCGTCTCCGGTTCCGTTTCGGCGATATCGACAACCATTGAACAAGAGTATTTGGGAACCTCTCTGATTTGTGCCGAAGATTAACTTTTTGCCTGTAACAATTTTGTTTTACATTAATACCACTGATCAACTCCAATTTTAAACGATAATGTCGTCTTCTTATATCCTTTAAATACTGGCCTACAGCCCGTAAACAACTTTACATAAATTACTTTTGAGTTATGTAAGGTTTTATTCCGTTTATGAAGCTATCCGATCAATTTCGAAGCATTACCCTTCATCCAATATCAGATTATTGAAAAAAAAATAGGAATGTATAAAAAATGTTTTTATTTACAATTTATTGGAGTATCGTACAGTTAATATTTGTATCTAATATAAAAGCAGTGATTAATAAACATTTTTCAGGCAATAATTACATTCTAAACAGATTCTTAATACAATAATGACAACTAGGATATTAATTATAGATATTTGAAGCTTATCGACTTATCACTTTCGGCTATCGGATGCTTACCCTAATATTAACGCTTACCGGTTCTAAAATCCGATATCGGATCGAAAGACAGGTAAATATTTCATACATTAACTCTTACCCCGATATCGGGTACGCGTCCGATAGCCGATATCGGATCAGACATTGTTAAAACGCTGTTACAGTTCTGACGTATTCGAGTGACGATTTCGAGTAAATTAACGTACGGAACTGGTACACTCAGAGTGTCTAGTACCTGTTCCCTACGTTAATTTGCTCGAAATACGTTTTCGTATTCCTTCATACATTTCACACAGTTCCCTGACGTTACCACTAGGGGCGCTGGTGTGAAATGTATGGGGAATACGAAAACGTATTTCGAGCAAATTAACCTAAGGAACTGGTACTAGACACACTGTTGGTAATGTGGGCATGATTCTGTATACACCAAGTGTTTAGGCGATTACCTTCATCTAAGCGGTTTTTTTTTTTTATTTATTTATTATTTATTTATATTTCTTCTATTCTCTACCCAACACGAAATTTTTCATTTACATCTAACGATATGTGTTCATTAACAAAGTAAACAATTTTATTATCAATGGTGTGAATTCTTGCTTTACATCCGAACCGTTCATGGGACGCACATCGCCACCTCACTTTATCTGGACGTATACTGTTAATTCTATACCTTATGTCACCGACCATAAGCATCTTTTTGCCTCGTCCGTTTGTAAAATAATGGCAGTTTAAATCTGAAATCAAAATCAATCAATTAGAAATAAAAAAACTCAGAAAAAATTAACTAAAGCTGTTACAGAAACTTGTAGTATAAGTAACATAATATATTTAAAAAAACTTAACAGTTAAGAAAAAAAGTTAAAAACCCGCTGATATTGAGGTAGGTACGGTGTTTGAACGCATTGATGTATGTTATACTAAACAAATGTTTTAGTATGTTAACCCAACCGTCTAAAACGAGGGTAATGTAATATTATTATCATTTTACTCAAAATAAGACGAGCAGATGAGAGAGTTTTTAAGAAAAACCATGTTGTATCAACTAGATAATTGAAATTGGGTTTTTGCGGAGCGCGTGGCAGGTTGCGTTTTGGGTTATAACGTCTGGCGCTGGGCAAAAATCTAGGCCCAAACGCTCAATTGCAGTACCGAACAACGTTTCATTGTCCCGCACCGCGAACTAGTTCAGAGTAACTAGTTCTAGACATTGGCGAAATCATCGATGATAATCGATGGAGCTACGTTTTAACAACAACTATATAATAGCGAAAAATCTAAGTACGGGTATTAGAATCGTCATAAGTCACCTTAAGGTATCTATTACCTGAAGACCTCATTTTAGAAGAAAAATACTGTTATTCGCAAAGTCAGTAGGTACTAAAAAAGTGTTAGTGAAATAGCAAATAAATCAAAATAATTAGGTACTTAGGAGTATTTTAATGTTTTTAAACATTATTAATATATCACAATATGAAATGACAACGTATTTATTTAAATAAACAAAAAAAATGACTTAAATTTTATACAAAACTTCGTCTAAAAAACGTTATTGCCGACTTGGAAATTTTTCAGAATGCTACTGTCATATAGTATTACATAACACAGGCATCATACATAACAAATAAAC
This sequence comes from Nudaria mundana, assembly GCA_963556515.1. Lineage (NCBI taxonomy): Eukaryota > Metazoa > Arthropoda > Insecta > Lepidoptera > Erebidae > Nudaria > Nudaria mundana. Next base: position 5,293,576 of record OY748297.1, read on the forward strand.
TGCGTTATATCAAACTACAGTAGGTACTCTTCATATAAACATTTTTCTTTTTTGCTCCCAGTCGGGTAAAATACAAGTCGTTTCGATTACAAGTGCATCACTATTATAATAAAATAGATGATGTTAAACTAAACAATATTTCAGAAAAAAACGTAATCATAATCCTATTTCATTAAATCAAAACGCTAACCAAAACGTTTAAAAAGAAAAATAACAGAAAAAAAAACTATTTGTGACAGTGTAGTATTAGAGCGTTTTCGTATTGTCCGATCCGATAGGTATCGGACGCGTACCCGACATCGGGGTGAGTGAAATGTATGAAATGTGTATTTTATAATGTTCGGAAGAGTTTTTCATACATTTATCTTACCCTGATATCTGGTACGCGTCCGATATCGAATTAGAAAATGTGAAACCGTACAAAATTTCTTAAATTTCTATTCGTTCTACCTTTCCATCCAAAGGTTGCCTGTAAGAAATCACTTTTTAGTGATAAAGCCGCCATTTGTACATATTCAAATCTGGATTGTTTTGTTATATATTGTGTACAATAAAGTTTATTGTATTGTATTGTATAAATGGCACTTACGATACTAATACAGATTTTACTTAGAAGGATCGTGTTGGTGCTCGTCATTTACTGAAATTAATTGGTTCTTGTGTGTAAAGATTCTTGCTCGACATCCTTTAGAGTAATGAGAGGAACATGCCCATCTAATAACTTCGTTTTTCTGCCTCTGTTTATAATAAGTATACGCAGCATACTTCAGAGCAATGTTACCTCTTTTTGATAACACGTAGTTAGCTATATTTCCTGGAACCAAATAGAAAACAACGTCATCTACATAAAAAACACCGATAGTTACAAAAAAAATGAAACGATACAATACACTATGTGAGTTGAAGAAAAAAAGATACATTAAATAATTAAATATTATAAAACTCGACATGTATAAAATAAAATTTACCATATCCTTTATTTACAATAACAATTAACATAATAATTTAATATAATCACATAATATAAGGCAGAGCACAGCGGATGTAAATTCCTTTATCATCTAGGATAACCTTGAATAATTCACCTGTGTTCAGCAATAAATAAATGATTGATTGAATATTATAATAATATAGGATAATCTCTCCTATAAATTCTTTATGAAGATGTCCAATTCTATTCTGGTTTTTGATGAGAGTGGCATTCGATAGCCAAGACGATGACGTCATTTATAGTATGTACCCTTGCAGGACAACCGCGAAGACAGCACCTCCATCTAATCTTGCGATCAGTCGCAAAATTTGTACAATATAAGTATCCATTAAGTTCTAGTCTTTTAAAACCCCTCGGTGTTAAGTATATTAGAGCTAAAACAAACAAAAAATACTGCTACACTGTTCATGAAATATTAGAATGTTTTTTTTGTATCTTAGTCTTCAGTCACCAGGTGTATCATGTGCAGATGAAGATGTCTAGTAGGATAGGTGTGACAAAATAATTTTAACTTGTGATCGTTCAGTGGTCAAAAGGCAACCATATTTATTTATTTAATTAAAAACTGCTTTATGCGTATCCTCTCTAAATAAACCGTTTATCCGTTAGGGTAATTTGATTAAAATGGATAAAAAATAATTTGCTTCACGTATTCGATGCAATCAGTATATAGATGGGACCAAGTTAGTCATCTATAGAATTTAATGCATTTTATATGTGTACATACTAGCTGATCTAATTTATGCTTTCGATTGTGGGCACTTGGTGAAACTTATAGTAATACATTTTTGAAAAAAAAAACTCACTTGTTTCCTGACCGGTTTCGCCTAATGGCAACATCAGAGGTGTTTCAGGTCAGGGTTGACCAAAAATAACAACATTTGTGAAATAGTGTACAAGGAGTCTTTTTCAAAAATGTGTTACTAGCTGATCGTCGCGGCTTTGCCCGCGTGATATAGTGTTCTCGTTCCCGGTTCCCGTGCGAACACATCTATCTCTATCTATATATAAATGGGGAATGTAATTTTTGTCCCCCCTTAGCTCTCGAGAACTGCTTATGCTCCAATGATGGTTGACCCCTCTATGGATAGCCCTCGATCTGGATCTAAAATTTGACCTAGCCCAAGGGGTTAAAAGTTATAGGCCAAAACCTATGGCGTGGTGCGGCTCGAAGCAGTAATAATGTAGCTACATATCAGTGAAAGAATTTTGAATATCTGATCATTAGTTACTCGCTTCAAACAAACAAACAATTAAATATTCCCTATTTGTAATATAAGTAAAGAGGATATTAAAGACTATTGGTTTAGGTGAACTTCGTACTGCCTCAAATAAAAAAAACAACCTTTCCGGAACTTGTATGTAATTGAAACTGAAAATTTATAGTCAAATTAGTGCTTTCTCACTAAACTCATCCTATACGCGGCTGAACTGATTTTTATGATATTTATAGGTAGTGTGTGTTCAAGTAGATACGAAGATGGTTATATTAGTAATAGACCCGGTAGGTGGCGCTGCTGACCTGGCGAAATTTGTACTGCCACAGTAGCGCCACCAATCTCACTTGAACACACGACGAATACTATTAAAATCAGTCCAGTCCGTTAGGAGAAGTTTAATTACGTACACACTTACAGAATAAATACCTATATACGATGTTACGTAATTATAATACACTAAATAAAGACATTAGGATTGTTAATATAGATTACAATTAATGTGTATGATCTCCATAAACTGCCAGGACTCGTTCAAAGTCAAAAGTCCTTACAGTTGCGCGACAGTGTCTGCTTTTACGCTTAGAGCAATACCACCGACGCAATCGGAAGTGAATGTCACCTGGCTGGGCAGTCCAAAATGTATTTTGTGCAATTCTTAACATATAATTTCCTCGCCTCGAAGTGGGCACAAATTCACAATCTGAAATACATAATATACTCGTAGAACATCAAAGTAAAATTTAATGAGTTAGTAGGGATAATTGAACGTCAAAAATGTAAAAATTCCACTTTTCCCCACCAGTGTGGATTCTTGGAATCATTATATGTGTTTCCAGTATTTAGGAAATAAGCATCAAATTCCAATTCCTAAATACTGGAAACAAAATGTGACAACATTTTAAAGACCATGGGGTCTTTGAAAACAGTAAAAGTATTTTGAAACGATATTATTTTAATCAACAACACATCTATATATTTAATACGACAATTTGTCTGTCCGTCTGTCCGTCGGTCGCGTTTTTCAAATTACATACTTTTTTTTTATATTTTATATATATATATTTTTTTAAATATATTTTAGGCGATACAAAGTTCGCTGGGATAACTAGTATTATTTAATTAGAACATAAAAATAAATAGGTTTTCAATACATAAGTTACATTACATACTATAAGCTATTTTGTGAAAACTAGTAAATATTAATAGATTTATTTACAATAAGAATAACAATATACAAAATAAACATAATTATAGACTAAAAATATTTACATTACAAAATATCGTTTAAAAAATCCTCCGCGTCATTGCCGACTGGGAAGGTTCCCAGAATGCTGGCTGTTTTGCCACGTTGGATGGCGATACCTATTCTTTAAGCCAGAAAATAGCCAGCCTTCTGGTCCTGAGAAGCATCGATTAGGCGTTTAGCAATCTCTCTATAAAGGCGGCGAGCACTCGGACCCCATAGACCCCAGTAAATATTAATGTTTTCACATTTTCATTTACACAACGTGCCCGTAACACACTTGGTTAAAGTACCATTTAACCATCATAGTAAAATCAGTAATGTTTCTTTCAAAATTAAAATTTAACACATCGGTAGAATTTACTTAGCGCAAAAGGATTTTAATGTTACGTAAATGTTTAGAAGGAAATGGAAGCTGAAAATATGTGACTGATTTTAAAAAAGGCTGTGTAAATAACTTTTTTTAATATAAAGGCTTATGGTTTCAGGTTTTTTGTTTATAGTGTACTTTTTATTGTATTATTTATTCATCTAGTCTTACAAGCCCTACAATCCTCATTCGCCCGCCAAGTGAAAGAGATGTTCATGTATTTTGTGTGCGGCCTTTTTTTTTTTTTTTTTTTTTTTTTATATTTGGTTCGCCAAATTGACGCCGCCCGCCTGGTGGTAAGTCGTGACGACGTCTAGCGATTGTGGGCCACTCTCACAGCACACATTACTATTGAGAGTGGCCCTCAACTTGACGACCTACTGATGTGCCTCTTCACGCTCCGCTTAAAGAACCCAGGATTATATGTGGGAGGAAACACGTGCACAGGCAGGGCGTTCCAGGCCACTATCGTTCGGCAGAGAAACGAACGTTTAAAACGTTCGGTTCTCGCGAACATGCTATCCACTGTGTGGGGGTGGCATCTCTGCCCGGCACGAGTCGTTCGGGATCGGAAGGAAGAGGGTGGGATCAGATTGAAGAGCTCTTCAGAACACTCGCCGTGGTAAATACGGTAGAATGCGGCCAAGGAAGCTATTGTTCGGCGCTGAGCTAGCGGCTCAAGGCTTCCCGTTACCTCCGGACAACCAATAATACGGATAGCCCGTCGCTGCATAGCGTCGAGAGCGTCCAGCAGATACTTCGCGGAGCCGTCCCAGAGGTGAGAGCAGTATTCGACGCAGGGTCTAATCTGCGTCTTGTACAGCAGACACCTCTGGTCCGGTGTAAAGAATCTCTTTACCTTATTCAGTATTCCTAGTTTCCGCGAAGCTAGCCCTATACATCTTTCGATGTAGTTTTTATTATTGAGCTCTCGACGAACGTCTATGCCAAGGATATCAAGGTTGTCCTTCATTGGTAATAATGCATTCTGAAGAGAGGGTAGGGGAAGGAAAGGGGATATATAATAGTACGTACGACAGTTGCGTAAGTGTCACAAAAATGTTTATGCATTTGAACAATATTGATATGGCTTCCTAAGTAGCGACGTAAAGGAGCATGTTCACAACTATACTGAGGTTCTGAAGGGTTGAATGATTCTATGATGAATGATTCTGTTTTTGATGTTTTCCTCGCTTATCCTCTGAAGAGTTTGCTATATTACGATACAACATCATGTCATTTGTTTTTTTTCTTCTTCAGGGATAAATGGAAGGAACTGAGGGCGGCCTATGTCGAAGGACAACCTGACCAACAAAGTGGCTACTAAAGATTTTTATATATTTTAATTTGAAAATGTATAATATATGTGTATGTGTGTGTTCTTCTTCTTCTAATAGCTACTAATAGTAGTGTAGATTGTGTCAATGGTGTGTCTTAGTCGAGGAGCGAATGTAAATCTCTCAGACTGACTACAATTTTTATGCGCGTTTTTGTTTTTTCACCTTGTATGCTAATCAGTTCAATCGAAGCAAGGAAGTGTGGCCTTTTAGTCGAGATTGACAATCATTGTCAGGATTTTTTTCGCAAAAATGGATAAGTTATTCAAGTACCCATATGTTTTGAATCTTGTTTGTTAAAGTTGCTGGTACCGAATGGTACTCAAGCCACTCACTATGGCTTTTTTAAATTCTCACTTTTTAGATGTTATTGTTATAAATCAATATAAAATAGTAATTATTTTTTTAAATATTATTATACACATAAACATTATAACTATGTAACAATAAACATAATGTGAGTTTTCTTCAATTTAAATGTAGGTTCTTAATTCTCTAATTCTCGTGTTAACTTGAAATATACATGAAATGCTGGCTTTTCTGGAAGAAGATGAGGCGCTCGAATCCACCGGAGCCCACCGTGCATTCAGACGAGGATTCAGTAGACGAAAATACTCTCCATTTATCAATAATAACAGTGGTCGGTCGGTATCCTAGAGCGCCTTGTGAAGTAATATAGACGGAATATACTCTCTGGTATGCACCAAAAGGTATTTCCAGTGGCGCCCGGCGGACTTTGGCCACCTGTGTGACCTCTTCGGGGGTTTGGTCGAGATGAGAATCTCGCGTCGTTGGGGTAGCGTTTTCCCGCGTCGGTGAGTGAATGTGAGGCTATGACCCCGCAGTGAACCTTCTAGCCTGCTTCTGTAAAGACGGTGGGTGACTATACCGCCGTCCTCAGGCCCCGATCATGGAGGTGGATGATCTTTGGTGCAGATGAGTCTGCAGCGCCCTTGCCGCTGACTATATACTATACACCTATTAAACTGACTATACATGTATACTATAAACGGAAGTAGTTTCCGCCTGCTGTGCAGAATTGCGGCACCTCATGTACATGATGGCCCTTGACCTTCACTGCATTAGTAACATCATGAACGGTCAGTTCAACTCGGCACTTTTTACTTGTAAAAGACGAACACCGCCATCGTGTAACATTCTTAGTAGGCAACTTTCTGTAAAAACAGTAAGTAAAGTCATCATACAAGATCTGCTCTCTGCCGCGTCTTGATTTAATGTATTTTATCCTGGATGCTGAAAAATAAAAGAAATAATAGGTAGGTACGGCTTAAAAAATACGTAGGTTTTGAATGGTGCTCGGTCTGTGGAGACTGCAGGTTTGTAACATCGGCCCTGGCTATTGGAATTTAAGTTCGGAATTCAAAATGGTTATTGACTTTATAGGACGGTGAGTTGCTAATCCATGGTCCTTCACCAATTCCCCTGGATTTATTCTCTACCAGGGTTGACATAGTAAGCAAAAGCATAGAAAGAAAATAAAGTAAGAATATTTTATTCGTACATCAACACTTTAAATTACAAACGAACCGTTGTACCAATACAAATAACAAGCTTTATAGTAATATATTTTATTGTCTGTGGCAAAGATCGCCACATGCACAAGCTTTGACCTTGAAGGCTTTGACATAGGATGACGTGTGTCAGTGATGACGTGTGACACTTTGACACGGCAGGAAATATGTGGTAAGCCACGCACTTGTTAAGTTAAGTAAACCATTCTTTTCTTTCCTTATTCCTAGCCATTTAAACCCTACCCAAATAGAATAAAACTTAAAATCAGAGGTACATTACATTATTACATCGCAAAATAAAAGATGCACAAATGTGGGATGGCAGTCAGCATGTATTGAGGCGAGTACATTGCCTCAGTATATTTTGTATTCAGTACCAACCCAGGCATGGTTGACGACTTCTTTGAGAATGATTATATAGGAATCGTGATGCTCAAACTGTTGGGTGTAAAACGTATTAGTTTTTGTAAGCCTTTTCCAAAAGTGTGTTAATAAAACAAATTCTTTGAAAATGTCTTAATTATTTATTTGGGTAACCTAAGTAGTAGGGTAGTAAGGCTAGGGTAATTATATTGCACAAAGTGAGGAACGGTGTGATACGGAAGATGTAGGTGTGTACATACCTATGTATTTAACCCTAGAATGACATGCTTATTTTTTTAATCCGCAGCGGCCACTTCATCCATTGCCGCGCCCCCCAGGTGCGCAATAGGAAGTACGACTTTGTCGACTTACGTGACCCCTGTCATATATCTTTGGGGTCTGGATTTATCCCGCGTTAATGAGTGAATCTGCTGGTCTTTGTATGCTAATATAAACATACTAGTGGTCGCCCTATGCTCGAACAGTAGAACTCGCGAGTATTAAAACATTATTTGATCTTTTACCCCCATTCTTCCCCCAATCCATAAAAGCTCACGATGGAAAAATTGTATTAAATCAAGGAACACTTGTGTCAAGTTTCGTGAAGATCGGACAAAAACTGTGGCTGCTAGCCCCGGACACATACAGAGAGACAGACAGACGGATGCAAGCAAAATTGTCTAATCTCGAATGTAGACGCTTCGTTCGCCTCGCTCGCTCGGTCAATTAAACACGGATGTAATTTCCGTCTGCCATGAAGAACCGCGGCCCTTCATGTACATGACGGCCCTTGACCGTCACTGCATTAGTTGCATCATGAACGGTCAGTTCAACTCGGCACTTTTTACTAGTAAAAGACGAACACCGCCATTGTGTAACATTCTTAGTACGCAACTTTCTGAAGAAACAGTAAGTAAAGTCATCATACAAGATTTGCTCTCTGCCGCGTCTTGATTTAATGTATTTTATTCTGGATGCTGAAAAATAAAAGAAATAATAGGTAGGTACGGCTTACAAAAATACGTAGGGTTTGAATGGTGCCCGGTCTGCAGAGACTGCAGGTTTGAAACATCGGCACTGGCTGTTGGAATTTAAGTTCGGTATTCAAAATGGTGCTGACTTTATAGTGTATTTCCCGTATATATATATTTATTTTCGACAATGAGCTTGCCTCCTACTACGTGGGCTCAAAAAACTACTGGCAAAATGTAAGTGCACCTCTATACTTCCCCGGGTTATAGACGTGACTGTATATAATAAATAGAATTACTATTTAAAGCAAGTTGCATATGAATAAAAACATACTACCTGTAACGAATATGAATATTAATTTAATAAGTTTTAAATTTTTTACAGCGTAAACAGCGGTTCTGAAGGTAATGATGCAGCGGACGAGCTTGCCAGAAGGGGCTCGAGCCAAAGGCCTTTCTAGACTTTACGGAACACATACTTGACAGCACACAATAGACAAGCCTACCTATTGGTAGGCTTGTCTATTGTCTATTGACAATCTTGCCAAAAACATTCATAATGTTTGTTAATATTTCTTTGCAGATACGAGATTTGACTAATCATAAATTATTTATGTGAAAAAAGCTACGATAAATATTTATTCATTCTTTAATATTTGTAATTATTTCACTGAACATTGGACAATGTATACAGAGAGCTCCATTTCGGGTTATCTTCGGTATATTGTACTATGACTCTTGATTATTGTATTATACACTCATCATCATTCACCGAGCCTTTTCCCAACTCAGTTGGGGTCGGCTATCCAGTCTAACTGCGATTCGGATGAACTTCGATATTTTCCGTGAAGCGACTGCCATCTGACCTCCACAACCCATGGGCGATATCGAAGTTCTGTAGTTAGGCCGGCCGGATTTTTGATTAAGGGCTCCAACTACCCCTAACGACTGCCATAGATGGTCGTATGATAATCATTGTATTATACACTATCCTGTATATTTCATGTTTTTTCCATAATTCGAGTAAAAAAAAATGTTATCCCTATGTGTGTAATTTTATGTAATAATATGAATAGTTTTTAATAAATCAACTTCTTTGAAAAGGTACTATCGTATTTAGGTAACTTAACCCATGCAGAACTAAGGCTGGGGTAACCAGAATGGATAGTGTTTTTTTTTTTATATTTGGTTCCCCAAATTGACGCCGCCCGCCTGGTGGTAAGTCGTGACGACGTCTAGCAATTGTGGGCCACTGTCACAGCGCACAATACTATAGAGAGTGGCCCTCATGTTGACGACCTACTGATGTGCCTCTTCACGCTCCGCTTAAAGAACCCAGGGTTATATGTGGGAGGAAACACGTGCAAAGGCAGGGCGTTCCAGGCCACTATCGTTCGGCAGAGAAACGAACGTTTAAACGTTTGAACGATTAAAAGTGTAATACAGAGTACTGTAGGTATGTATGTATTTAACCCTAGAATGTCATACTAAAATACACCTATTAAACACGGATGTAGTTTCCGCCTGCCATGAAGAACTTCGGCACTTCATGCACATGATGGCCTTTGACCTTCACCGCGTTAGTTACATTATGAACGCTCAGTTCAACTCGGCACTCAACTAAAAGACTAACAGTAAGTAAAGTCATCATACAAGATCTGTTCTCTGCCGCATCTTGAGTTAATATTATGTAATACCGGGTGTTAAGAAATTAAAAATAGTTGTTGTCGTCTCAAAAAATACGTCGATTTTGAATGGTGACTGGATTGCAGAGACTGTACAGGTAGTTATGTAACATCGGACCTGCATGTTGCAATTTATGTTCGAGTCATCAATAGGCTAGCCTGCTATGTGGGACCAATAAAACTACTGTCAAAATGTAATTTTGTAATGCACCTCTGCATACCTTCCCGGGATATAGACGTGACATGTAATGAAGGAGAGCGAAAGCGAAAACATCATACATACAACAACAGTATTATGAAGAAAAGGATAGTGACGAATAAATATAGTAATCTATTAAGCTTTACAAAAAAATCATTTCAATATAATTTTAAAAATATAGCTATTATTTACATATAATAGAGTTCTCATTGAAGTTCTATCTACTTATGCTTATCGGTTGCCTGGAAGAGATCACTTTCGGTGCTATTGCTGTCATGGCATGTGTATCATGTTTGGTGAAAGTGCTGTATTTGTATTGGTGCACAATAAAGGATATTCTATTGTATAAAGACATACGAACATTCGAAGAGTAGATTAGGTGAAAAATCACAATGTAATCTATTACAATATTTACAAAACATTGTGTAAAAATCCTCTGCGTCATTGCCGACTGGGAAAATTCCCAGAACTGCGTTGCCACATTAGATGGAATCTAACTTAAACAGGAATTGAATTAAAATTATTCTATAATTATTATAATTAGCCGAGGTCAGGCTGACAGGCAGATTGTAACCACTCTGTTTATGTCAAATTTTTGAAGCAACCCTAACAGCCCGGCCACGGTACATTCGACGCCGCGAAATTTCACGCGAATTGGTCGCCAAAGCGTCTTGCGAATGAAACAAAAGTATAGCAATGTACTAGCCATGCCACGGGCGCGACGAGCGAATGAATCAAATGTATGAAACAGTACGTAGCATGCCGCGGGGCAGGTAAATTATGGTCCAGCCCCACTGACGCGTTTTTGGTCCGTTGCGTCGCGAGTACAGATGAAAATGATTGTCCATTACAAAAGACAGAAACCTCAAATGTACCAGGAAAACATAACAACAAAAGAGCCTTCAAGATTAGAGAGACTGACCATAATATAAAGTCATAAAATACGGGGACAAGGAAAGTATGGTGAAGTAGTATATATATCATATATATAGCATCACGCCTTTTTCCCCGAAGGGGTAGGCAGAGGTGTGCAAACACACCCACATCTCGCCTGCTATATTAGGTTCCATGTAATAGGGGGCGAGCCTATTGCCATTTACCGGGCACAAGTTCCAGACTCTGGGATAATTATCTGGGTAAAATTCTAAAGAGAATTATACATTATCCACCAGACCCGGGAATCGAACCCGAAGTAGTAGTATCAATAATAATGGTGCAAACGAAACTAATATGTCTCATCTGCACCATTGATGGTGCAGTTCAATGGTGCATACGGTACAACGTCGGTTGTACATACAAATCACAGTGTCAAACAGCAAGATTCGACGGTGGCGGTACAGCGCTGCACCGCGTGTAAAACGCAGTTATTCCCGCGGTGCACAACCTCTTCCCGATGATAGATGTTAGATGACAAGCGCTCGGTGCACTCGGTGCGCAAACGGACCCAAAACACCCGTGAGGCTTCAGCCTTAGACGTGCGAATTACCGCCGCCGCAGAAACCCGTCGCCGGCCCGGCCACGGCCACGGCGGTAAGGCCTCAAGATATCGCAGAAAAATTTCGATCACATGACGGAATTAACACTGCCTAGTCATTTTCTGCAGTGTAATGTGTTAATATGTCGATACTGGCTGTGAATACATTCCCATAGGTTGTACATTAATTATTTTATTTGTATATGAGACCCGTCTTTAGTGATGTAGTATTGAGGTTTGTCATGAGAATGTTCTCCTTTCATCATGACACTGTTGGTACTGCAGTATACGACGATCCGTGCGCGACAAGCCTGGCTGGTGATAGATGCACATCGCCAATGAGTTGTACCTTTCGAAGGAGTTTTCCTCTCAAACGTATATCCGTAGCCGTTATAGATGATCTTCTCTTTCCCATTTCTGGATTTAATGTATTTTAAATCTAAAGAAAATAAGTAATAATGTAGGTAATGTTATAAATGTTGTTCATTCTAGTGATCCGTTGCGACAAAAAGTAAATTCACATTAGTATTACGCATGTCACACTTGTGTCTTCGAAGTGTTAGGGAGAGGTATATAATACAACCATTTGTCGCCAGTCCCACAATATCAGGGGTCGACGCTCAACAGGGACTGTTAAAGGAGGATGGGCAAAATGTATGGAACTTGGGACCATCCTCCAATAGCAAAAAGATATGTCGTTGCATAGGTCTTTTCAATTGGAACAATAATCATTACGACAGCTTTATTGTTACTTTTTTTTTTGTATTTCAAAGCAATGAGTTTGCTTAAACTATTCTTAAAATATTAAGAAAGAAATTATAAATAGATCACAAAAACTGATGTCCCGCCGATGACATCAGTTTTTGTGATCTATTTATAATTTTTCTTAATATTTTATTGTTACTGCTGTCCATTTTAAACTATGAAGCTTTTTATTGCTTAAGAAAAATATTAAAGAATTATTTATAAGTATCCACTTACTTTACAGACATAAAGGTTAAAGAAAATATTTTTGAACAGGGAAAATAATAACACATAAGAATTATTTAATTGGTCTCATGGGTGATCTATAATAACATCGTTTAAAAATGTTGCGGGTGCATTAAATCCTGCATGAATTGCATATCCTAAATACCAGATAATTGATATTTTATGTGCACATGTGCCCATCGTTCGTCGACCTGATAGGCATGTACAATAATGTTCTATTATACTATTGCTGTTTACATTTTGGTCGTTGTTTAGTAAAATGTAGCAATAGTATATCCTTTGCCTGACATGACGTGATTGAAAGTGTCCACGCAAAAGCCACACATTTTCGTGTATGCCATAATCAGGTAGATCGTCATAAAAAGATTAGATTATGAAAATGAACTCTAAATTACTACTCACGAACAATGTAAACAAACGACTGATTACTTGTGGCACGCGCTGCCCGGCGCCGCGCTTGTTTCTTACAAACTGTTTCTGAGGGTAGGTAGGTTTTAAAAGTAAACCTACTTACCCTCAAAACAGGCTAATATCTGAACGCGTACGCGAGTTATTACAGTGTCGGGATATGTATAAAAACATTAAACATTAGTATGTCTTAATATTTTTCTCAAGAAATTTAAAGCTTCATCACTCCAAACGGACAGCAGTAACAACAAAGCTGTAATAACAATTGTTGTTCCAATTGAAAGACCTATCTAACGATATATATCATGTTGCTATTAGAGGGTGGTCGCAATATGACCATCCTCCTTTGCCTCTTGTTGGCATCCCTCTGCATCTAAATAACTGTTACCGCTATAAAATACCAGCTCATTTAAATTAATGCTCATGGTGAACCTGGTAAAAAAATGGACAAGTATCTAACAAATACTCCCTGTCAAAGAAGTAAGTACCCGGTGCTCGACCTGTATACGCAATGATTGGTGAAATAAGGATTGTAAAGCGCCATTACCATTTGTGGAATAAGATTCTGTCTTCTAAGACAATACGCCAGTGTCGCCAATAAACATTTTATTTAAAAGTAACTAGGTAGGTACTTATTTTATTAACATCGCAGCTATAGCCACGGCCGCTATCGACCATTGCCGGGCGTCCCGGGTACGTCCTCGTAGGAATAACCCCATGGCGCCGGCCGGTGGAATTAGGTAATCAGTTATAAAACTTAAATTGATGTAAACTATAGTAGGTTAAGTAAATAAACAAACAAGTTATATGCCTTCTATCTTCTTAACTCGTCCGTGTAATGGTATATGATCTCCGTCTTTAGTGATGTAGTACTGAGGTTTTTCATGTACATGCTCTCCTTTTATCATAACAGTATTCGTATCGTCGTATATCACAATCCGCACTCGACAGGACCGGCTGGTGAATGATGCACATCGATAATTTGTTAAACGTTTTAAATCACTCCTGTTCACGTATGTATACGAGTATCCATCGTAAAGTATTTTTTCGTTGCCATATCTTGATTTAATGTACTTTATTTCTAAGGAAAGATAAAACAAAAACTTTTATTATGCTATTTTTATTATGCTACTTTTAATGTTATGCTTTAACCACATTGGCGTCCGATGTCAACATTAGCAAGTTAAGATTCGTGTCGCCTTGCGTTAGCGAGCCAAAACATCGGGCATACACGATGTATAGTATATTATGTCTTGCTGTTGTGTTATACCGAAACTACGGGATGCGACGATCTACCCGGCCACACTCAGTTAACACGAATATTCGCCATAGCCCGCATATGATGCCACACCATTATGTAGTAAGTTTTGATGTCGTCAAGAGACATGAAAGGAATTGTGGAGGTGGAATGATGGTGGAATCTGACAGTCATGACATAAATGTTTATGTTCATGTCTTTTAGACTACAAAGAAGGGACTACACACCAATATCCTTTAGAGTTTGCCGCAGCACCCTTACCATAGCACTCGGAAGTTTGTCGATAGCCAATGATATCGCAGGAATTTGAAAAAATTGTGTCAATTGAGTCACGTGACCGACATTTTCTGTGATATTATTGGTTACCGACTGAAGTCGACACTGCCATGCTCATAGGACAGTTGATGACAAAGTTCAAAGACTAGAAAAGAACAACGAACAAATAAATAAAATATAGTTTAATGTATCTAGAAATAATTTTCATGGCACGTATACATATATCTTTCGAAGATATACATTCATATTTACATTAACATCTAGTTGTCCTATACCCTGTTATATGCCCTTAATTGTTAATACATTTAAAAAAACAACAAATACTCATATTCAGCTACTAGTAGGTAGGTAAGTAGAAATTTATAGAACTGTGTTTTCATTCAGCACTGAGCCGTAAGTTATTTAGTTGACTTTTATATATTTAGATTCATGAAACATAGTGAACAAACATGGTGATCTGCCTTAATTCCTCCCAACCATCATTCATCAATCACCGAGCCTTTTCCCAACTAAAGTTGGGGGCGGGTTTCCAGTCTAACTGCGATTCGGCTGAACATTGTTCCCTCCTCCCAACCATAATTATTTTATTGTTTTAATAACGCTAGAATCTTTTATTTTATTCAGTACTTTCTTAAGATCTATACATATAAGTACAGGATTAAAAATAACGCTTGACCAGAATTATGACATTTTAATAATCTTAACGTTCGTCAGAATTTCTTTATGCGTATGTTCACCTACGAAACCAAGCACTTCTTTGTTGTACATCTTGATTCTAGCTTGGCACTTTTTACTCACTCGTTTGGAGCAGTACCATGTGCAGGAACCAGTGAAGTTCACCTTGTTAGTAGAATAAGTATGTTCATTAATTCGAAGAAGGTAACTGCCCGTCGGTAAAGGAATAAGTTTATATTCTGAAACAGAAAAAAAACAGATTAAGATTTGGTCAGATATACACTCCTGCGCACGTATTTCCTCCCAAACACAGCCCCTGGTTCTTTAAGCAGATAGCGAGAGAGCGTGAAGAGATACATGAGTCGCTAACTTAAGGGTCACTTTTGATAGTACTGTGTGCAATGAAAGTGGCCCACTAAAAGTCGCTTTGGCTTTCCATCAAGCGTGAGAAGTCACTATAGCGGCTCAACCAAAAAATCAGACACTTGCCCTGTTATAGCCATAACAGATACTATAAAATATCTGGGTATTATAATAGATGAGACTCTTTCGTTTAAAAACTTAGTGAAGCACTAATTAAGCGAAGCTGATATTTGTCTTCAAAAAAAATAAGATATATAGGTGACTCAAAGGTGATTAAACAAGTCTTCTATGCACTTTGTCAATCAATAATAACATATTGCATAACATCATGGGGAGGAGTAGGTAAGACCTTGCTTTTTACCCGTCGAGCGAGCTCAGAGGGCAATCCTTAAGGTATCAACTATTTCCCACTAACCTCCTATACAAATCCTGTGAAGTATTAACAGTCCGTCAGCTATTCAAACATTCTATAAAAACGATGGGTGGCGATCCCGCCGTCCTCAGGTCCCGATCATGGAGGTCAATGGTCTTGGGCGTAAATGAGTCTGCGGCGCCCTCGCCGCTGACTACGGAACTCGGCGGGGAGGGTACGCTCCCTCTCCCTCTCGGCCGCCTCCTTCGCGAGCATGACTTGCTCGCAGAAGGACACGGCCGCGTTCCACCTACTCCCGCTGGAGACCATGGCTTGAAGCATGGTCTCCAGCGAGAGGGTATCCACGCCCAGACCCACTACGAGGTCCCGGCGCTGACTCGCCCACGCTGAGCACTCCACCAACGTGTGGACTGCGGTGTCGTCGTCGGAAACCTCGCAGTGTTGATCCCGGGGTGTGACCTCACGACGGATGCGAAACAGATAGCTACCGAAGCATCCATGCCCGGTAACGATCACCGTCGCACGATACGTGAGGTCACCATGCTGCCTCTGCAGCCAATCGTCCATGATCGGTCTCACCGCCGCGATGATGGTGGTACCCCACTTGGGTTGCTCAAGTCGCACCCTCCATGACTCCATGAGATCCTGGCAGAGTTGGGACCGCTGGTCATCGATTTCTCGAGCGCCTCCTTGCGCCATTGGAACAATGACGCAAGGGCTCTCGCTTCCATGTCCCATGGAGGGGTCCCGGCTAGGAGACATGCAGCCTCTGCGGAGATCGTACCCTTATTGTTTTGACGGCCAAGGTCCTCAACGGTCTGTTAAGGAGCGTTGAGTTGTTGGCCGTCAACCTCGCCGCCCATACGGTAGGCCCGTATAGGGCCATACTCCGCACGATCCCCAGGTACAGTCTCCTGCAGGAAGCGTTGGGTCCCTTTAGGTTGGGCATCAGTCGCGAAAGCACGACCGATGCCTGTGTCACCTTGGGGACCAAACTTCGGAAATGTGGTCCGAAGTTCCATCGGCTATCAAGTACGATCCCTAGATACTTCATCGAGGGCTTGATGCCGATGCTAACGCCTCCCACATTTATGCTGGAACCTTCAGGTGGACCGTTCCGAGGTCTGTGAAAACACAGAACCTCGGACTTGTGCAAGGCCACCTCCAGTCCCAGCCGCCGTATCCGACCCACAACTTGAGCAACACCCGTCGTGACCTTGAGTGCTGCCTCCTGGTACGTTGCACCTCGCGCCGTGACGAGGGTATCGTCGGCGTAGCACGTTACGCCGACGCCCTCAGGCAACGCACCCCGCAGCACCCAGTCGTAGCCGATGTTCCACAGAAGCGGCCCCAGGACCGACCCCTGTGGAACACAGCACGACACATCTTGCCGAGCTGGCCCCAGGCAGCTGGGGAAAGCTATAGCCCTCTTCGAGAGATAGGCCCCGACAGTACGACGGAGGTAGAGAGGTGTTTCGTGATACACGAGCGCCTCCCTGACGCAGCTCTATGGCAAGGTGTTGAACGCGTTGGCGATGTCAAGAGACACCGCCACCACCCCCGTGCCTTGCGAGACTGCTTCCTCTGTCAGGCTCTTCACGCGCATGATCGCGCTCACGGTGGAGCGTCCCCGACGGAAACCGTACTGGTTGTCCGCCAGGTCCGGCCCCACCGTCGATCGATGCTCGACGAGGCGTTCCGCGATAATTCGCTCAAAGAGCTTACACACCTCGTTGAGCAACACGATCGGCCGGTATCCGGACGGTGAGTCCACCGGCCGCCCCGCCTTACAGATCAGGACCAGTTTCCCCGTCCTCCACACCTTGGGAAACTGGCCACTTTCGAGGCATGCGCTGAGGAGTCCCATCAGTTGAGGCCCGAGTTCTTCAACGGCCAGGACCCGTGCACGGCCAGGAATGCCGTCGGGTCCGGGGGCAGTGATTTTCCGGCGTTCAACCGGAGTACTGCCGCACCTAGCTCCCCCACCCTGACTTCGGGTACGTCGTCTTCGCTAGTGCTATCCGCGTCGGGCAGAGACAGAGCTATAAGCGGAGGGACGTGCTCGTTCGAGCTTGTCGGAAACAGGGAGCCCATGACCCGCTCCAGCTGTTGCGACTGGAGACTCTGGGTCAGTGGGGGCGCCCTAGGTCGGAGTTTCTCCCTGACCGATAGGTACGGGCGACCCCATGGGTTCTGCTGCTGGGTCTCCAAGAGCTCCTCGCGGGCCGCCGTCTTGGCCCGCTTTATCGTATCCTGGAGATTACCTTTAGCCTCCCTGTAAGCCTGATAAAGCTCTGCCTCTCGGGCTGCCGCGTCGTCTGGGCGGCGATGCCTCCGGCTAAAACTGGTGTACTAGCGGCGGGTGGAGATGCATGCTGCGCGCAGCTCTGCAATCTCCGGCGACCACCAGTACACCTGCTTCCTTGCCGGTCTGGGTGTAACCCTAGGCATCGCCGCATCACAGATTTGCGACATGGCTCCTCATCTCTCTCCTCATCCACATCGGCAGACCGGTCCGGTGCCGGAATCCAGGCCTGCACGATGGATACCTCCAGGAGAGCCTCCCGATCCAGATGGTGAAGTGCCCAACGCGGATCCGGAGGATTTTCTACCGGCTGTGGGAGGTTAGGTGGGACGACGACATCGAACCGGCTGTACCGATGGTCCGAGTGCGTCTCCTCACCCTCCTCCACGCGCCAGCCAGTAATGCGGGCGGCGAGGGCAGAAGTCGCGAACGATACGTCCACCACCGAGCTGGTCCCCCGCCGCCAGAAGATGGCGACATTCCCCCGGTTGAGGACCTGCAGAACCACGTGTTCTGGTCCAATCCTCAAGAAGCCTCCCCTTGTCCCTGGTTTCCCGGGAGCCCCACGCCACACTCCAGGCGTTGAAGTCTCCCAGGAGCAGGACAGGGCGAGGACGGCACGCAGCGAAGACGACGTCGAGCTCAGTGAGCCATAGCTCAAACTGAGTCTCGTCCAGTGTCGGCGAGATGTAGGTGGCCACGACTGCCAACCCATCATAGTCCGCCGCAACACACCCGCGGCCCCTTGCAATGATCGCAAGGCGCGAGTTGTCCCGGGCGGACGTAGTACGACTCGGCGACCACGGCCAAGTTTATGGACCACTGCCGGATGCTCTGGTACAGAAGATCCTGACCAGCGCATCAGCGGTTCAAATTCACTTGCAGGATACGGATATGGGCGTCAGACATTAATGGACGTCCATATCAGCATCCCGCCGCGAAACAACTGGCCGTGCAGAAACGGCACTCCCACCGCTCTCAGCGGACGGACGAGGCTTTGGCCTCAAGGCGGCGCAGGTTGTGCTGCCAACCCGGTGGTCCGCAGTCTTGCCCTCCGCCTCGCATCTAAAGCAGCGAGGCGGGGCGTCGCAGGCACTTGCCTTGTGACCGGGCCGGCTGCAGCGGAAGCACTGATCGCCTACGGTGACTTCCGCTGCGCACTTACTCCAACGTGCCTCCATGCACCGGAAACATCTGGTTTCCCGGGCACGAAGGAGGTGCACCTGCGCCTTTAGGAAGCCCCCTATGAAGAGGCCTCCTTTCGAGGCGCCACTTTCAGTGCCGCCGCGACGGGGCACTGGACGACTGTCATGCCATGGCCAGTGAGGCTGAAGGAGATCTCTCCAGCCTTCACTTGGTCACGGGGACAGCCGCCCGCCTCCACGACGCAGGAAATAACCTCCTACGTCGTGGCCGCGTCGCGGGTGGCGTGCCGCTTGGACCGGGAGCGGAAGCACCGCTGACAGCCGCCGCGTATGTAAACGCGGGACGCGCTAGCCGAGGGCGGTACGCCCAGTCCTCCAGGACCGCGAGGCGCCTCTCGATCGCCGTCAGGACCTGTACCATAGTCGGCACAGGCTGTGGCGGCGATCCGGGCGCCGTGGTGGGCGCCGTGGTGGGCACCGTGGTGGGCGCCGTGGTGGGCGCGTTCGTAGGAACCGTCTTCGGCGCTGGTCCAGCGGTCGGAGGAGGCGGCATAGGAGCTGGAGCTGGAGGCGCCTCGAGGCGGCGAGCTCCGCCTCGAGGCTCTCCACCTGCAGCCGGAGCCTCACCTCCTCATCAGTAACGCTCCGTGCGAGGAGCTCGTCGAGCGAAGATTGGGCATCAGCCAGTAATGATGCCACAATCCTCTTCTTGCCCTGCATGCCCTTGTTACCTTTCAAGGCTGCGTTCATCGGGGCAAGAGAACTCAGGAGCTCCCGCGCGGGCGGTACGCCGATATCTCTACGACTGGGCAGGGGTGGTACAGAAGGGTGGAGTGTTGGCGGCATCTCCTTCTCCTTCGCCAATAGAAAGGCGCCGTGTACGTGGCGTCTTTTTCGGCCCCCCGTCCTCCGACTCACTGCTCCCGGAGCAGCAAGTGCTCCGGTCGCGCGAAGGTCCCTTCTTTGTTTCTTCGTGGACCCTCTTCGTAGAAGGGCCCTTTGTGTTCACACTGCTGGGACCTGACTTGACGTCAGACCCAGCGGCAACAGTGCCTGAAGGCGTCGACGTCACGCTGCGACTGGGCAGCGCGGCGCGAGCCTCCCTTTCGCTCGGAATCGGAGTCCGTTGGGATAGCGTGAGGTCATCTTCTTGGTCGGACTCCGCCCAGAGAAAGGCGGAGCCGAGACCGGGGTAATCAGTTTTATCGGGTTGAGCCGACAAAACTACTCGTATTTAATATTCGCACTTTATGGCCACAAGTTCGGACTAGAACGTTCGGTCACCCAACCTGCCACTGCGTTACTGGAAGCAAGGTTGGGTCCAGGGCGGACGACGAGGACGTAGTTATCAATATTGAACCACTTTGTTATTGTACTAGTTCTTATTATATAATATGAATAACCTACTCATGTAATGTTACGTAATTGTTTTTGCGTAATGTTATGTAATTTACATAACTGCAATTGGCGCCTGAAGCACAGGACTACCTAGTTCAGGCGCAAATTACGTTTATACGACTACCTATTTATAAGACACCTAGATACATAAATACATACATACTCGTATATGTAAATAGGTTTTATTACGATTATAGATACAAGTTACTGATGCACGAACTATAATTTAATTTAATAGTGCACAATTAAAATTAAGATTCTATTCAAAATTTTATGGTACAATTATTACGAAATAAAATTTGTTATTATTATTATTTATTACGCCTGTTTTTTCCAATCCCACATTGCAGCAGTTATTAAATTCACCTCACATTGAGGTGACATGACATGGTTCCTAAGAATAGATCTTCGTATGTCTTATAGTTTCAAACGTTCCCACACAGACCCATTGAATATTACACCATCTAGCTAGAAATCTACTACTATTATAAAGAGGAAAGATGTGTATTTTTGTGTGTATGTTTGTAATGAATAAACTCAAAACTACTGTGCCGATTTAAAAAATTCACCATTGGAAAGCTACATTCACCCTGAGTAGCATAGGCTACTTTTTATCCCGGTAATGTGTTCCCACGAGAACCGGGAACGAGTAAACTAAATCACGCGGGTGGAGATGCGGCGATCAGCTAGTTATAAATATACTGGCACCATTGCAAAATAAGAAATCAAAAACATTAAAATGCGTCTGTAGTATCTATTTTATTTTATTTGAGCAAATAGATAACATATACTAGTTTCAGTCAAACATAATTATTATGTGGTAAGTACTTAGGCTGCCTTTACTGTCATACTATGTCTGTTGTTTTCAATTGTCAAAAGTCATTATAACCGTATAAAATTTCCATTTACAATACGGTATTTACTAGGCGGGTGGTCATGTGGTGATTCCTGCACAATTTGATTTTGGCTGTTGATCACAATTTGAGATTTACACCCCTTACTGTGGTTTGTAGAGCATCTCCAGTAACTGAGAATCTTGTTTTTCCTATGTCGATAGTAGCTGTATGTGTAGTCATTCAATAAAATAAGTTGGTTGCCAGACCGCGATTCTACAATACGGTAGGCTGAAATCGTACAAATCTTACAATTAATAACCAAGAAGCAGGCTACCTAACTAAATACATACTTCACACCAGAAAAAATCAAGAAGGTTAAGAATAAGTCAGTTCAAATTGACGAGTCCAATTCGTTTCATGATCACGAAGTTGTTCTAGAACTAAACAAAATTGTTTGTTTGTTTGTTATCCCTTTATAAGGCATAACGAACTGATGGAGTTAAACTAATACTGCCAGTGGTTTTCCCTATCATTAAATGTAAGAAATAAAAAAAATGATTTTTTTAGTTATTATTATTTTCAAGGTGGGAATTCTTTTCCCTCTGCCTATTTAGTCTTGTTTTTTTTTTACTAGAGAAATAGTTTTATTTGTAAAATGTGAATACTGTATGAAATAGTAAATAAAATTTAAAAATATAAATATATTGAAATGTTTATATTTTGAAATAGTACTGCTTATGATATGCATAAAAACATGGCACTATACACAAAGGCACTTGGCATTTTTCACACATAATTTTGGACCTCTTGTCGTTGACCTTGGTGCTGCAGAGGCGGCAGCGTTTATAATTTTGTAGTGGACTAGGCATATGCTCTCCAACATTGGTAAATCGTATCTCTTCCGCAACATTACCCACAGCTTTTTGGCGAGTATCAGCCTGCGCGACTTTCTTACGAACTACGTAGTTCGCCATGGTCGGACGTCTTTTTCGACTTGTGAAACCACTTATCAGTCCTGAAATGAAATGAAATGATTTATTTATATGTATAGGTCACTAAATGGCTCTTACAAACGTCAGTAAGTACTTAAAATAAAAAATATCATTGCTTCTATATTTACATGTAATGCCAGATTCGCAAAGCAATAAGTAGAACCGAGAGAAAGAACCTGGCAATAAAACTATCGGTCAGTCTTTTTCAATAATTGACATATTTACACCTTTTCTTAAGACTAAATGTGGACGAATGTACATTGGTCTCGTGTCAAAATCAATAAGCGTATATAATGCAACAAAACAAA
Organism: Nudaria mundana; assembly: GCA_963556515.1. Lineage (NCBI taxonomy): Eukaryota > Metazoa > Arthropoda > Insecta > Lepidoptera > Erebidae > Nudaria > Nudaria mundana. The sequence goes on from OY748297.1 coordinate 5,316,288, forward strand.
ATATAGTCACCTAAGTAGTAAATATGCTACAATTACGGCATTTTAGGAGGCATCTACACCATGCTCAAGCCAGACACTTTTATCGTTAAGGTTTTATAATATGCTTTTTGACACAAAGTGATCTTTATAAAGGTTTTAAATTTATTGTCGGCATACAAAGAACCGATTTAGGCAATTTATTATAAAAGCGTATACCTTTCCCCCTTGAAAGATTGACTAACCTTGCTTTGCCGATAACGCGGAGGGATTGGTTTATTTTTATTACGTAGATTTCTGTTTGTAACGTCACTTACGTTAGTATAGCTTGATATATTTTTCCTGACATACAGTATGTTATCCAATATATATTGGGAAGCTACAGTTAAAACCTTTAATCTTTAAATCGCCCCCTTTTTTTTTTAATTCAGCGCCCGGCGGACCTTGACCACCTCTATGGTCTCCGCGGGGGATTGGTCGGGATGAGAATCCCGCGTCGTTGGGGTAGAGTTTTATCCCGCGTCAGTGACTGAATCTGGTTGCGTGCTATGTGGCAAAGGCCCCGCAGCACGCAACCCTTCTAGCCTGCTTCTGTAAGGACGGCGGGTAGCGATCCCGCCGTCCTCAGGCCCCGATCATTGAGGTCGATGGTCTTGGGCGTAGATGAGTCTGCGGCGCCCTCGCCGCTGACTACGGAGCTCGGCGGGGAGGGTATGCTCCCTCTCCCTCTCGGCCGCCTCCTTCGCGAGCATGACTTGCTCGCAGAAGGACAAGGCCGCGTTCCACCTACTCGCGCTGGAGCGAGTGTTCTTGCACCGGAGCCCCCCCCTGAATGTCGAGGGCCCGGGTACGCCCAGTCCTCAAGGACGCCGAGGCGCCTCTCGATTGCCGCCATGACCTCGGTAAGAGTAGCCGCAGGCCGTAGCGGCGATCCAGCAATCGCAGACCGTGACGGCGATCCAGGCGCCGCGTTGGACGTGGTCTTAGCTGCCGTCCAAGGAGACGCCGGGGAAGGCGGCATGGGATGCCCAGTCTGGGTCCCGGGAGGCCCCTTGACCAGCTTGGTCGTGCACGGGTGCCCGGGGTGCACCATGTGGAGGATCTGACCAAAGCACCCCTAAATCGCCCCCTAAGAGAATCTCTCTTACCTAAACAATAAATGACACGGACTGTCCTCTTTTGTAATATAAAAATGGTTTCTATATCTGCTGCATTTCCCCAAAGTAGTATTCCATAGGACATCAATCTATGGAAGTAACCAAAACTAGCCTAGCAGTAGCTACATCTATTAACTGCCTAATCCGTCTCACAGCGTATGCAGCAGAGCTAAGCTTATTAGCTAAAATGGTGACATGGTCACCCCATTGTAATTTAAAATCTATTATTATTCCTAAAAAGGTAGTATTAGTTACAAATTCTAACCTTTGGCTACCCAGCACGACATGGACGTTTGCTTGTCTGACATTGGGCATTGTAAATTTAACGCATTTGGTATTTTCTGCATTCAACAATAGGTTGTTTCTGGAAAACCAATTTGAAATATCATTTAAAATATTTTTAACATTATTCGCATCTGTCCTATGCCGATTTACTTTGAATATAAGTGATGTATCATCCGCGAACATTACTATGCCAGCTTGTGCCTCGAAAAGGTCCTAGAATTGATCCCTGAGGTACGCCTATTTTGACGTTAGTTCTGTTTGACTTAATGTTGTTCACATGAACCGTCTGCAGCCTATCTGTCAGGTAAGATTCTAATAGTTCTAAGGATTTTTTGTCGGAGGTCTGGAAGGAGGTGAACGTACAACCGATCCCCAAGAAATGGGATCGATCCGATCCAGGCAACTATCGACCCATAGCTTTCACCTCAGTCATTTGCAAGGTGCTCGAGCTTCTTATCAATAAGCAGCTCCTGCGATACCTGGAGGATCACTCGCTAATCAATGATCGGCAATATGGTTTCAGGCCAAAACGATCAACGGGTGACCTCCTAGCATTCGTCACGCATGTATGGGGTGAGGCTATGAAAAAGTTCGGCGAGTCCTTGGCTATTAGCCTGGACATCGCCAAAGCTTTCGATAGGGTCTGGCATGCTTCGCTCCTTTCCAAGCTTCCGGCATATGGTCTACCTCCTCAACTGTGCAGCTGGATTGCCAGTTCTTTAAACGAGCGCCGAGTGCGGGTCCTTTGCGATGGCCAGGCTTCTCGCTTCTTGCAAGTGAATGCCGGGGTACCGCAGGGGTCCGTACTGTCACCAACTCTCTTTCTTCTGCAAATCAATGATATGCTTTCCCTCGGGAACATTCATTGCTATGCAGATGACAGTACATTGCACGGGAGTTACTCGGTTCGTCCGACGGCGGGGCAATCTGTGATAGAGGAGGAGAGACGACATCTCGTGGGTGATCTCGAACTAAACCTCGACAGTATCTCCCAATGGGGTGCCGAGAACTTGGTCGAGTTCAATGCCCACAAAACACAGGCGTGTGCATTTACAGCGAAAAAATCCCCTTTCCTTCCCCTACCCACTCTTCAGAATGCAATATTACCAATGAAGGACAATCTAGACATCCTTGGTATAGACGTTCGTCGAGAGCTCAATAACACTAAATACATTGAGAGATGTATGGCTTCGCGGAAACTAGGAATACTGAACAAGGTAAAGCGATTCATTACACCGCACCAGAGGTGTCTGCTGTACAAAACGCAGATTAGACCCTGCGTTGAATACTGCTCTCACCTCTGGGACAGCTCCGCGAAGTATTTGCTGGACGCACTCGACGCTATGCAGCGACGCGCTGTTCGCATTATAGACTGTCCGGAGGTAACGGGAAGCCTTGAGCCGCTAGCCCAGCGCCGAACAATTGCTTCCTTGGCCGCGTTCTACCGTATTTACCACGGTGAGTGTTCTGAAGAGCTCTTCAACCTGATCCCACCCTCTCCCTTCCGATCCCGAACAACGCGTGCTGGGCAGAGATGTCACTCTCATACCGTGGAAACCATCTTCGCGAGAACCGAGCGTTTTAAACGTTCGTTTCTCTGCCGAACGATGGTGGCTTGGAACGCCCTGCCTGCGCACGTGTTTCCTCCAACATATAACCCTGGGTTCTTTAAGCGAAGCGTGAAGAGGCACATTACTGGGTCGTCAAGTTGAGGGCCACTCTCTATAGTATTCCTGTGTACTGTGAGAGTCGACCTAATTGCCAGACGTTGCCTCAGCTTACCATCAGGCGGGTGGCGTCAAATTGTCGACCAAAATATAAAAAAAAAAAAATTACATTACTGATTAAGCTAACTGATATGTCCCAGTGTAGCCGGGACCCCTCCATGGGACCTGGAAGCGAGAGCCCTTGCGTCATTGTTCCAATGGCGCAAGGAGGCGCTGGAGCGGGACCACAGGCCTGCGTCTCGAGAAATCGATGACCGGCGGTCCCAACTCCGACAGGATCTCGTGGAGTCATGGAGGGTGCGACTTGAGCAACCCAAGTGGGGTGCCACCATCATCGCGGCGGTGAGACCGATCATGGACGATTGGCTGCAGATGCAGCATGGTGACCTCACGTATCGTGCGACGCAGATCGTTACCGGGCATGGATGCTTCGGTAGCTATCTGTTTCGCATCCATCGTGAGGTCACACCCCGGTGTCAACACTGCGAGGTTTCCGACGACGACACCGCACTCCACACGTTGGTGGAGTGCTCAGCGTGGGCGAGTCAGCGCCGGGACCTCGTAGTGGGTCTGGGCGTGGATACCCTCTCGCTGGAGACCATGCTTCAAGCCATGGTCTCCAGCGGGAGTAGGTGGAACGCGGCCGTGTCCTTCTGCGAGCAAGTCGTGCTCGCGAAGGAGGCGGCCGAGAGGGAGAGGGAGCGTGCCCTCCCCGCCGAGTTCCGTAGTCAGCGGCGAGGCCGCCGCAGACTCATCTACGCCCAAGACCATCGACCTCCATGATCGGGGCCTGAGGACGGCGGGATCGCCACCCGTCGTCCTTACAGAAGCAGGCTAGAAGGGTTGCGTGCTGCGGGGCCTTTGCCCCATAGCACGCAACCAGATTCACTCACTGACGCGGGATAAAACCCTACCCCCAACGACGCGGGATTCTCATCCCGACCCAACCCCCGCAGAGACCACAGAGGTGGTCAAAGTCCGCCGGGCGCCACTGGAAATACGTTCTGCTTGTAACCAGAGACGCCCGGCAACGGACGTTAGAGCGGCTGCGGCCTTGGTCGCGGAACTAAAAAAAAAAAAAAAATATGTCCCAGTGATCTTCCGACTTTTTAATTTTGGGGTTTTTAAATGCTTTCAAGATGTCACTGGGATCGATATGTTTGAAGTTAAATTTAGATGAAGAACCAATATTACTTTCAAGAAGCGCCACCGCACTGTGGGCACATGAATTAACAGAAGAAGTGACTTTAAATGGAATGTTGGTAAAATAATCTTCAAATGCATTTGCAATATCTTTCGGAGAGGTTTATATTCTTGTTCTAGCTAAAGCAACGCGAAATTCAAAGTTCGTCAGATTTACATAGCAAGATTGACTCAAAATTTGAGCATTAGTGATGCTGGTGTCTAGTAAGAAGTAAAAAATCTTAGCATTTTTACTTCTTCGTCCAATTGTATAGGTTGCTTTCAGACTGTCAAACCGATCTACTCTACTTTTTTAGTGTATTCCTTGGTGACAAGGGGACACAAAACATCTAATTTTGACCCATCTTTTTGCGTCCTTTTCACCGTGGTTTGACCGACCTTAAGATGATAAGCGTTTGTCATAAATAATACCTCCTTGTTGTCTTGCCAGACTACGAATGCCACGTTCTCTTTTACCCTCCACTTGAAGTTTCCTTATGGTAGCTTCAACTTCTTGCCACAAGCTCCTTTTACAAGATTAGGCAGGTCCGCTCTTTCCTTCGCACCGTGCCGGACGCGTATATACCGTTATCGTACAAATAGGCTAAAAATTTGTAGTCACAAAAAGTTATGTGAACATTATGCATACCTTTGTTACGAGTGTCTGTGTTAGGTTCTTGATAACTTTTGCACCTAGTCCTTCTTCAACGGTATAATTAGTCTTACCGGTATATATTTGAAACTCATAAAGGTACCCGGTTTGGCTGTCACACCGACACCAAACCTTGTATCCACGCTTTATCGGTTTCAACGACATATACTGCTTCAAGAATGAGCGACCCTGGAACAGAATCATTGATTCGTCTACGAATAGTCAAAATAATGCCGTGGATTTAACGTCTCAGAGACGTTAAATCCACGGCATTATTTTGGCATTTTTCATTTATGAGTTCTAACAAAGGTCGAACCTTATATAATTTGTCATATCCGGGAGTAGTCTTTGCTGGTTGATGTTCATTATTTTCAAATGTAGACAACGTAATATTTTTTTGAACCTTTTTATAGGCATCATATCAGCTACCTCATTAACTCTAAATCCAGGGTCAGAGGACCGATATAGGTCTATTGATGGCAGGATATGGTAGCCCATTATGATTAATATACCCAAGAAAGCTTTTAGCTCTTGCTAACGGAGTCCATGCTTCAACGTTTTGCTGCTCAGCATACATGTTGGTTTGTAGAACAATCAGCTCGTAAACTTCGTCCGAAAAAAAAGCTTTCAAAGAAGCGAATGGGTTTTGTCTTATTATTGAACCGTCGCTTTGGCGATATTGACGTAGCATCAAAAATTATGGGTTCAGGCCGCCCGGTTAGTCCACTTTTCTTTTTTCCATGCCGTCTCATCCGCATCAGACTGGTCCGAATCAGAGCTCGAGTCATGAATCACAGGCCTCTCAGGGGATAAAGGTCTTGTACGAGAACTGCTGGGTAATACAGGTGGTTGAGGGAGTGGCCTAGTTACGCTGGTCCCGGAGAAACTTGGACATGGGCTACAAGTTTTATTTTGTTGTTCATCTTGCACATTAGCTGATTGTCGGTTATTATTATTATAGGTATTGTGACTTCATTATCATCTAATCCGTGCAATATACTTTCAAGTCTAGCTGTACTGAATTGTTCTTCATCCTCCGACTCGATATCATCATCCGATTGTTCAGGGTTCATCTAAAGCTTCTTCTATTTCTAAATCTTTGAATATTTTCCGACTCATCTGCAATAAAAAGGCAATAAGCTATAACCATTTGCAAAAGCACACTACACGTCTTTATTTCTCCTTAGACCTTAGCAAAGAATACATATGTGGAATTAAGCCCACCCCTGGTACAATTTACGTGCAATAACAAATAAATAAATCAAATTCAAAAACTATTCCGGAAACACGGAGGTACCTGACGGGCATACGGAATATACAACCCACCTTGAAAAACAAATACTATGGAAAATCAAAGCATGCAAATAGAAAAATATCTAACTTAATTTGGTCACAGATACTAAATAAAATGAATAAAATACCTTTGTTCAATAGCAGATTTGTGACATTCTAATAGATTTCTTCCACCATTCCAAAAAAACTCCACTTTCAAAATATGAAAGTAATGAATAGGAAAACTTCAAACTGCCAGCTGTCACTTTTTCATGTCAAAGATGTGACAGTGACCTAATAGTGTAGCCAATGTAAAAAAAAAGAGTGTTATAAAATATTAATTGAACATTTTATTCCAACAAACATGGTGGTAAAGATATTCCCTTTGCCTTAAAAAAGGTTATCTTCTGAACGTACTTCAATGTTTTATACCAAGGATTCTTGAACAAATTGCTGGAATTTATGCAAGATAAACTAGGAAAGAAGAAGCCTTTTATTTCTGATGATGTACATTAGAGATAAACCCTGAAATTATACAGTGATTCAGTCAATAAGAGTGAATTTAATTTATCTAACAATTAGAACACGTCTCAGTAGTGTACTATAATCGTATATACTTCCCACCAACAATACGATACTTATAAGGTAAGTGGTTATGTGAAGATCCGATTTTAATTTCCTTCTGATCATTTATAATAATCCTGGCCCTGCACAGCTTATTGCAATGAGACGAGCATCGCCAGTAACTGTGACCGTTCTTCTCCATCTGCCGACTGTACGGGTAGCCGTTCAATAAAAGCAATTGCCGGCCAACCAGAGATTCGACGAAAATGTAATCTGAAATTTAGCATAATATGAAACAAAAATAAATTAGACATCACGAGCTTAATCCAGTTCCAAAGACGGCATCATACCTGAATGGCTTATAAAACGCTTTAGACCATATATTTTCGTGATAGTTTCTGACTGTTTGTTGGGTATCACGTATAAAGGAGCGATTTTAAAGAAATTTGGTAAGAAAGGATTGTCCGAAAGCGCTATGTACCGCTCTGTGCCCTGCCGCGCTTAAGTGGTATAGCGGCTGCGGCAACGGTCAAGCTGTAGCTTTTTATTCTGATAATAAGTTTTTTTAGGAATTGGGAACTATAAACTAACTCTACGAAGGGAGCTGTGTTGGCATCAGCTGGTTATAAATAATAATTATGTAAAAATCATTCGGTGTTTCCACAATCGGGATATTTATTTGAATCTAGTTCAGTTAGTATTCCGTAGAAAATCGGAATACTATTCATGCGTCCCTACTATTAATTAATTAAGTTCTGATGAACTTATATTAGGACGATTACGATTACATAATACATCAGCTGTACTATGAAATGTACGTCAATATAGGTAATGAAATTGTATTAATATTTTTTTACTGGCTAATGGAGCCAGTCTAAGGGTGCTTTTCCACGAGAGGTGTGCTATACAGGTATGCAGCGAGGATGTTCGCTGTGGACCTATGCATATGATTGGTGGATATCAAACGCATAGTATATCTCTGGTGGAAAAGCAGCCTAAATATACTTAGTACGAAACACTAAAATAAAACTATCTTTTAAATTATACCATAAGTGCACTACGTCAATAATAAAAAGAATATAAACAATACTGAGAGTCCTCAGTAGCTTGGTGGTTGAGTACGATTCCTGTCAGGCCTCTTGAGTTTGATCTTCGGCCACAACTACTAACATGAACCCGCTTCTAACACAAACACTTTTTGTTTATTTGGACGTAACGTAAATAACTTATATCGGTGATTAGAGGTATTTAAAAAAGGAATATAAAACAAGTATTCTGTTAAAAGTTAATATGGTTTTAAACCCTTTCTAAAATAATGTTATCAAATAGGAATGTAGGTCACGACATCATTGAGTCGAGTCAGTTAATTTAGTGTAATTAACTGCGTTTTCGTCAAAGGGATATAACCCAGCTTGACGAAATCCATTCTGTATGGCATTCAGTTGTAATGTTTCATTGATACACTTATCAAGGATTGGTGCAAAATCTCCTCGTTTCATGAGTCTATTGTTTTGTTTTCTCCATGCGTACACCCCTAATTTCCAAGCCTCCTTTAAATAATTAAACACCACCGTGTCTAATGGATCTGTGACACGAGTGAAACTAGGCATCAATGCGGTTAAAACTATTTGATTTTCGTCACAAAATTCAGCAACTTTCAAAGACAGATACGGGACAAGACCATCTAAAAACAAAACTACAGGTTTCTTCACATTTTCCGTATTCAAAAGTGGATTAAAAACATTGCTTAAGTATTCATAAAAAATGTCTGACGTCATCCATCGACTTTTGCTTCTACCACATGACCACGTTTTTGGATATCCTTCCATGTCAGGTATTGTCTCACAAGGAAATATTGCCAGAGGCGGCATTATTTGGCCATCTGCCGATATCCCTAAAGCCAATGTCAGGCTTTCTTTTTCATCATAACCATATCTGTTGAAAACATATTTTGCATCTTTCCTAGTCTGAACAGCTTGACCTTTGGGACCCACGTAGTATGCTGACTCATCAAAGTAATAAATTCGAGATGGATCTGCCAATACGTCCTGCATATTTCTTTCTGTAAAGTCCCGTGAAATATTTTTGAACCACGCTCTGATTTGGTCTTCGGTCACTTCAAGTCGAGTTGTATTCAGAGTTTTAAGAACTTTTCCTTTAAGGAATGAGTATCTTTTTAAAAAACCTTGATACCAAGAGCGACCCGGCAAGCCCATCCTAAACTTAAGGGGTCTTTCTACTCCCAACACAAGTTTGGCCACAGACTGCATTACTAGGTTTTTAGTAATAGGGAATCCCTTATCAGTTATGTTGATGATCCAATTATTGACGGCAGCTTCTTCAGGTGGTGTCAGCACTGTCGGAGCTCCTGGTAATAATTTCTTGACATGTTTTTGTTTTATTTTATCATAGAGCGTCTGGTTGGGTATATTATACTTTTTTGCTGCTTTGTGGACTGACAAAGTTCCAGTTCTTATATCCTCTAAAGCTGCTAGAAGAGTCAGAGTTGAGTATTTCTTTGAACCTGAAACAACTGTAAGTCTGGTTAATACTTGTTTTTATTTACTTCAGTAAGTTTTAGTACGTAGATTAAATTTTTTTTTGATTTTCCCACTTTTGGGGTAAATTTTCTACACCGCCTACTTAACTTTATTTATACCCGATTAACTTTATAGATACACATGTATGAAGTGTGAAGTTTATAGTACTCCGTCCAATGTTAGCTATGGTCGTTGTTTTGATTAATAATGTAATAATTTAGTAAATAATATGAACAATGAAGTGAATGGTGAAACCTTTCATGATGCTGTAAGGCAAAACCGGGCAGATGTATTTTAATAAAACATTTGTGGAATATTATGTACAAGTGAGTTTTTTCCTAATGTAGGTAGTTTCTTAAACATTGTCTGGTTTATAGTGACAACCATGGAAATATTGTGGCTACCTTCTCAATTTTAGACCTTTGTGTTTGTTTAACAAATATATTTTTGATGTCAAGTCAATAAAGCTTGATAGCAAATATATATTTGTTAAACAAATACCTAGGTCTAATATATTAAACCCATAGGTAACATTACGAATGAATTCAAAAAATTAGGCACAACATAGTAGGTAACACACGTTTTTATTTAACACAAGTCATAAAACAGTAGACAAAATACATAGCCAAAATTTTATTTAGTTACTGGTACGAAGCTACATTTCAACTCCAGTGGAGTTAGAGCACTTTTCCTGGCAAGCATTTTCCCACCAGCTTGCGAATATCACCCGCAATGCGTGTCGATGTCAATGTCGAATTTCATACAATATTGAAATGTGTTTCATGTCGCGCGTGCCGCCCACACGGCCGGTTGCTATGGACACGGGGCTAGTTGCGAACTGATTTGATGTTGACATTAAAACGCATTGCGGGCGAAATCCGCACACTGGCGAAAAACACATGACAGGAAAAGAGCCCGTTGCAATATCACATAAGTATGTAAGTATTTGACTTATACATGTTCTATTCCACGAAGTGTATACTTTTGGCACATTATTCTACGCTTAGTTGAAATGCTGACGTTACTTCGTTGACAAAATTGACGCGCATAAATAACAATTACAAACAAACAAACATCCTCTCACCTCAAACGCATATACCGTCTCTGTAATTAAAAGGCACTCGTTACTCTGGTCGCGCCCCGACAGATAGTGAGCACTCCGCAATTGCACATTAAATAAATGTGCATGTGCACACCTAACACTTCACGACGTAGAAATAATATTTTTGTAAATACTTCGCATTTTGGCTTATTATATTTTAAAATATTTTCCTTGCCGAATGACATACACTGAAGGAGGATGAATGTGTTCGTAATTAGCAGAAACAATCTTCTGGTTGTAATCTATAACTAATCTCGCATTACATCCCTTACTGTTGTGTGACGAACAGCGCCAATGGTTGGTAGATGAAAACTGCTTGTTATGAGAGTACGTGTAGTCTTTTATGAGTATCAAGGGTTTGCCCTGACGTGATTCTATAAATGTCAATTCAGCTGAAAATTCAAGGTGATAAGTAAATACTAGATGAAGTGGAGACAAATGTATATAAAATACGGCATTCCTCGTCTATCCTCACATCGAGTGAAGTAGTTTCATTTTATATCGTTTGCTCCAGCACCAAATGCGCTTTTATGCAAAAGCTAGTAGTAGTAACCAAACTATAGTTGTATTTTACTTTACTCCAATTGTCCCACGTAGCAGCAATAGAGCCTCTGGCACTGGCAGCCTTTTCGAACAGAAGCCAGTTGTGTAAGTATATAAGTAACATGCTAAGTAAACAAACGGCCTGATACATCAGTCAAACAACAGCAGGCCCTCATTACAACAACTAATAGGCGAGAGAGTAAATTAGGTATTGCAGTTCAAGTAGGTGTGCTTACACAAACTTAAACAGGTCGACAAAATGGAGGTATTCCTCAATGATCACCAATTTGAACGATGATCACCAAAGCTATTCCCCATTGCTCACTAGAGGTGATGATCGTTTAAAATTTTAATTTTATTAAAATTTTCTATTCCTCGATGATCACCAACCAATATCATTGACATAGTGCAGGAACTATATATAATAAAAAATATCAACAGAAGAAAACATTTATATTGAATAAGACTAACTTTATGTATGTACACACTTTCTTTTATATAATAATATTATTATATTTTGTTGTCTCACAACATTAATATAATTAGTATTTTAGTATGTGATATTAGATAATAGTTTATTGTAATGTGTAATTTGGAATAGTGTATAAAATATTATATCGCGGGCTGAGTCTTGGTATTTATTTCACTTAAGTGCAAATCGTAAAACATTAATGGAACCGGTGGCAGGTCCAAGTAATAGAAATAAACATGGTAGACATGTAATTGGTCTACAATTTTTAGGCTCTATGGCACTACCAGATTTGTATAAGAGATGGGTCATACCAGTGGTAAGAAAATCGGGAAGCGATCCTGATTCCAAAGATGATTGGAATTTATATGCCAACTGTCCATGCGAACTTCGGAACCATTTTATCCAAAAGTTATGCAGCCCGTCTGGTGATTTCCAGTTTGGTAACAGACGAACTGCATTAGTGATATCATTTTCTGTGATATCTTGGTGTGTGTGATATTGGTTCCATAGTTTTAATTGGTTCACATAGACGGTCAACATCGCGCATCAAGCCACCCTCTGTGTGATCGACAGGGACCGACCAAATGCCACTCCAAAATGCAACGGTACTATCATCATTTGGCCGATGCATGTCAATCAAATTTAAATCAGATCGCTCCCAATCTCTGTTTACCCATCTCTCATCTCTTTGGAACGTGCGGTTTTGGGAATACCGGTCTACTCTTTTCTTATATCTTTTAATACGATTTGCCCACGCATAAACTTTTTGCTTCAGGTAGTCGATACGCTCTGTGACCCGAGTAGCAAATTCTTGGGGTCTAATATTAGTCCCCAAAGAACGCCCGGCTCACAAAGCGCATCACTCTAGGACGAGTAGTGCCCGACCTGAAGCAAATGAGTTTCCCAATGAGTACCCTGGTCTCGGAATACGACGCTCAATCCTACACTGCCAAGCTGGTGCAACACATTTCGGTCGAGTAGCTTTATCACTGCTTAAAAACTTAATATTTGCTACTCGACATGCTGCCACAGCTCCACAGTACAGAATCGAATGTGTAGCACCGAGATTTTCACTACCGTCAAAATAGGATGACAGTAGTGAATCCAGAGCTAACAGTTGGTTCAAGCTCCTGAAACAGAGACAGTATCCGTACACGATACGCAGAGAGATTAATTCCTCCCTCTTTAGCCGCATAATATGCATAGCATAGCATAGCATGACGTTCTCGTTCATGGAAGAAGTCCATCGGATGCGGTGCACATTACCACCGGCAGCGGCAGCGGGGTCCCTAATCGAAGCCGGAGGGCGTCGGGTTCCCTAGCAGGTCGGTGGCCGGCCTCTCCCCTGCCGACGTACAGGTGGAGGCGACGTCGGTGGAGAGAAATACTCGTCACTGCTAGAGCTCGACGCCTCACCAGTAGCCAACGTTTCCGGTAAATGGGACGCGGAGCTATGGGACGAGTCCAGGGTTGGTAGTTGTGCAGTTTGTCTCGTTCTGGCTCTAGCCACTGTGAGCATATTTATCTTACCTTTAGCATCATCCATCCATTATTATTATGAGGTAGAGTATTTTATAAGTTATATTTAAGTGAATTAAAAAAAATGTTATTATTTATGTTAAGGTAGAGTATTTTATAAGTTATAAGTGAATTCAAAAAAAAAATGTGATTATTTATGTTAATTAAAGCAGAGACAAAAGAAAGTACATAAAGTTAGTCTTATTCATCATTCATCATTCATCGAGCCTTTTCCCAACTGAGTTGGTTTCCAGTCTAACTACGATTCGGCTGAACTTCGAGTGTCTTAAGAAATGGTCACCCATGCTAAGACCGGCCTGAGTCGATGTTGCTTAACCTTTGCAATGTGTTAACATTGTCGGTTACCACTAGACCACACGCCCCTCAAAGTCTTATTCAATAGTATAATAAGTCAATACATTTTACAAAACACAATACCTATGCCACTACACTATATGTGTAGTGTAGTGGCACCTACGTCACCCGCAGTGGAGTTCACTAAGGGGCGCTGCACACGGCTAAGATACTATAATATTTTATCTTAGATACAATATCGCTCAACAGCTATACATACAAATCAGTAACTGGTGATCAAGAAAGTTATAACACGCAGGCGGAGCTGCGGGCAACAGCTAGTTCAATATAAATGTTTTCTTCTGTCGATATTTTTTATTATAGTCCCTGCACTATGTCAATGATATTGGTTGGTGATCATCGAGGAATAGAAAATTTTAATAAAATTAAAATTGTAAGCGATCATCACCTCTGGTGAGCAATGAGGAATAGTTTTGGTGATCATCGTTTTGGTGATGATCAAATTGGTGATCATCGAGGAATACCTCGAAAAATGCACTTGCTTCATAATGTAAATAAAAGAAGAATATTTTCATTCATGGACTTATATTTACACCGGACACGACACACGTTCATAAAAGCCACAATAACACACTATTGCATTAGCATACAATATTAAGTCTTTGTTTCGATTACCGGGATGCCGAATCAAATAATATGTGTGTGACCCACAGCATTTGTTTCTGAATTTTAGTGTTTTCTATGTAAATCTATAGGTATCAGTTATCTATATGTTATCATAAGCTTGTGCAGCGTATATTAGCTTAGTTTGAGCTAGATAATGTTGTGTGAGAATGTGCAAAAATATTTATTGATATTTATTTTTAATAATCATACTGTTTAAATTCCTGTAAAATAATAGACTTGGAGCCCATGACTGACAGACATACCTCACGTTATGAAGGCTGGAAATTTCTCAGAGCATGTTCCTGTGTCAGGTATGCAAAGATGTATAAAATGGGACCTTACTTACGTCATTTTATAAAGCTTAGTTTTTTGATATTTTATTCGGAATAACCATAGAAATCATATCACCAATCGTTGCAACCCCTTGCCAGACACCCTGTAACTGCCAGACATGAGTCGTGATTTAAAAGCTGAAAATTTCTCAGAACATGTGCTCAACACAGGTAAGAACGATCAGTGAGTATGGAGTGTTGGTTGTGGTTACTTCTATAGAACTTGCTCTGATAAATGACCAGCCTTTATAACGTGAGGTATGTCTATCTGTCAAAGGCTCTTGGTAGATAAGCATTATGTCTTAATCGATCAAACAAATGCACTATCTTACTTTAACGAAAAAATAAAGCCAAAAAAGATAACAGATCAAATATATTTACTAACTCCAGAATATAAAACACAACACACATAAAACGTCACAATAAGTTAAATAGCGTAACCTAAATAAAATAATTAAATTATAATATTACCAGTACCTATGCAGTAGCCGTCGATAATCTGGGACACCATGGCCTTTCTTGTAGCAGAAGCGCAGGTCGTATTCCTCGGCACGCTATTCTAAACGACATAATTCGTAGGGCTCTTTCCACCGCAGGTCTTCCGGCCGTACGTGAACCAAATGGGTTAGCACGAAGCGATGGAAAGAGACTGGACCGTATATCGTTGCTACCGTGGAAGATGGGAAGGCCTTTGATGTGGGACGCTACATGTGTTTACCTTCACACCTTCCAAGTACATCCGGATGTGCCGGCGCTGCTGCTGCATCGGCTGTAGGCCTCAAACGGCGTAAATATGCTTACCTAGGGTCATGGGGTCCGAGTGCTCGCCGCCTTTATAGAGACATTGCTAAACGCTTAATCGATGCTTCTCAGGACCAGAAGGCTGGCTATTTTCTGGCCCAAGAATAAGTATCGCCATCCAACGTGGCAACACAGCCAGCATTCTGGGAACCTTCCCAGTCGGCAATGACGCGGAGGATTTTTTAAACGATATTTTATAATGTAAATATTTTTAATACATAATTATGTATATTTTAATTCTTATTGTAAATAAAACCTGTGCAGATTTATACAGATGTACCTTTTTTTTAAATTCCGTGACCCAAATCCGCGGCCTTACCAACGTCCATTGCCAAGGGCCTCTAGTTAGCACTAGGAAGATATTCCAGTGGCGCCCGGCGGTACAGTAACGTACCTATACTACATTTTAGTATATTGCACGTTACTGACAGAAATATGTATATTTTGCATGAGGATGATTGTGTTCGTAGTTAGCAGTTAAAATTTTGTTATTAAAATCTAACACAAGTCTTGCCTTACATCCTTTAACGTTATGTGTCGAACAGCGCCAATGGCTGGTTGATACATATTGCTTGTTATGAGCATACGTATAATCTTTTATAAGTATCAAGGGCTTGCCTCGACGTGATTGAACAATTTTCATTTCAGCTGAAAATTAAAAATTTAAATGTTAATGCCACATGAGAAGTATAGAAATTTATGTACAAGGAGTTTTTTAATTCTGCAGCCTACGACCGCGGCCACTCGTACGTCCATTGCCAGGCGTCTCTGGTACCAGAAGGTATTTCCAGTGGCGTATGTAAAAGGAGTTACTTAACTATGGTGTTATGGACCTGATCTATCACGCTGATTGGCCACAGAAAATATATAGTATAACTTGGCCCACGCAGGAGCAATAATTAGGTAACACGTTATATATTATACATTTATTAAGCTTTATGTCTTTATCCATAAGGAAAATGTACATGTTTCATTTAATGAAAATAAAATCAAAGAAGAATTATGAACAATTTTCTTTGATTTTTATAGGACTCAAATTTACATTAGACTATTACACACAAGACACATTCATAAAAACCCACAATAAGTTAATAGCATTACGATATAAAATAATGAAATTTCCATAGGTACCCACTATTACAAATTACGCCAAATACAGATGTCGATTCTGTTTTTTTATAGGTTTTATAGGTAGGTATGTCGTTTACTGACTGTACATTTTGCATGGGGGGTGATAGTGGTCAAAGTTGGCGGTAATAATTTGGTTATTGGAATCTATCACTAGTCTTGCTCTACATCCTTTATCTTTATGTGACGAACAACGCCAATGGTTGGTCGATGAAAATTGCTTGTTGTGAGAATACGTATAATCCTTAAAGAGTACCAAGGGTTTGCCCCGACGTGATTTTACAATTGTCATTCCATCTGAAAATTTAAAATGAATAATTAGTAAATACCACATCAAAAGGATACAAAATATGTAAATTATTTATTATAGAATAGTGTTCGGCGACTTTCCTTGTCAATCCTCAGATCGAGCTAAGTTTTTTTTTCATTTGCAACACAAAATTGACTTTTGTTTGTGAAAGTGTAAATTACCTGTAACGGCCCAAAGAATAAGTATCGCCATCCAACGTGGCAACACAGCCAGCATTCTGGGAACCTTCCCAGTCGGCAATGACGCGGAAGATTTTTTACGTCGCCTCAGCTTACCATCAGGCGAGTGGCGTCAATTTGTCGACCTAAATATAAAAAAAAAAAAAAAAAAAATAAACGATATTTTGTAATGTGAATATTTTTATTATATAATTATGTATATTGTAATTCTTATTGTAAATAAATGAAATTGGGAATGAGAAATCTAACTGTAACTATATAAAACATTTTATTGACCTGTTCCTGCACTTGACCTATGCAATATAAGTGCACCTATGCAATAATGCAATAATGACCTATGCAATAATAAGTGTCTCAGTAGGGATTCGATTTTACTAAACAATAAAGTATAGATCCAGAGTGTCTAATACACAGTGTACTTGACACTCGATAAATGTATGGGGAATACGAAAATGTATTTCGAGCAAATTAACGTAAGGAACTGGTACTAGACACACTGGGTACTTCTCATTGTACACTTGACTTGTTGTCACTTTCCGCCAGCATGAAGTTGCCGCATTTTCGTAGTGATTCAAGATGTTTACGTACAGTAAACATCTTGAATCACTACTTGAAGCAAATACTTTTATAAACTTACGCGTTTCATTGTTAATACCTAACTATTTTACTTTACCTGGAGAATCAATAGATATGCATCAGGATATGCCTACATTTTATAGCCTGAAGTTTCGACCAGGTTATAAAGACTGTGACGGTAAACCAATGCAATTCTTTAAAATCATAGGTGTAAACTATGTTGTTAATTCCCGTGTTGAAGTCAAATTATAATACTTTTATTTTCATCATACTAAGTGTGAATGTCCATGAAAAAACATGTAGGTACTTGCTTAATTTAATGAAAATAAAGATGAAGAAGAGAAGAGACCCAATATCTATTTACCCTAAATCATAAAACACAAAACAGGTTCATAAAAACTTACATTAAGTTCTATAAGAACAAATTTTTAATTTACGAGTATTAGAAAGAATACACATTGATTCCAATATAGTATATATTAATGTTTGATATATTTTCCATTGATTACTGTATATTTTGCATGTGGGTGATTGTGTTCATAGTTAGCGGTTACAATTTTGTTATTAAAGTCTAAAACTAGTCTTGCTTTGCATCCTTTACCTTTATGTGACGAACAGCGCCAATGGTTCGTGGCTCTAGTTTTCCAAGTGTGACTATATGTGTAATCTTTTAAAAGTATAAGTTTCTTCCCCCTCTGGGATTCAATTATTACTATATCTGGAATAATAAACACATTTGACGTGAAATTCTATTAGTCGTTAGTCGTTACTAGATAAAAAAAATCTAGTCTGAGAATAAGTGCAAGCTCTCAAAATTATAAGTTATTTACCCCTCTTCGATTTAACCACTATCATATTTGCAATAATTAATGTATTTGGCGTCGAATTCAACAAGTTATAGCATTGTAATAAACTTATATATTTGGTGCTTACCGTGTCACAAACTTATTTTTTAAATTTCACGATTAAAGTTAATACTATCGTTACTTTTACTATAGGCGTTACTTTTCCGAAGTCCATAGTTAAATTAAATAAATCTAACTACTTTGCAATATTCCCCCACATGCAAATTACTCAACTCTCGTATTTATTCATGCACAAGACCGCCCTCCAAACCCACTTAGGCCGAAAGAATAGAGAAATAATTTTGAAAATAGATAAATAAGAGTTGTATTATCGTGCAAAAAAAAATTAAAAAATTAAAAATAAAAGAATGACACATGAACACTCTCACTGGAGTGAAATTTCTACATGACATTTTTTGCTTTGTTTTTTTATTAAGTCAATTTAAGTATTACCATTAAAATACTAGGTAATTATAATGTTTTTATTACACATAACTGGAATATTTTAACTAAATTGAGTTAGACTTGAAAATAAATAAATACTAAAATTGTAAAATAGATAAATGTCAATTGACTATGATCTTTGTTAAAAGTTATGTTATGTGTTTATTATTTATTCTTAAAAAAACTTTACCTAAAGAAATAATAAATAATACAAACCCCAATTATAATACATGGGGCACACTAAAAGTTTTGCACTTCTAGCTAATCGGAACTATTTGAATTTCGAATGTTATATTCTTTTAAACGTTGCAACCTTCTTAGTAATAAAAAAAAACAATTGGCGGGAAATCATTTGTCATTTGTTTTTTATCACACATCAAAGTTCTACGTATGCAACGAAAATGGAATTAAGTCGAAAAGATTTTAGAGCGATGATTTTCTCACACACTTCACACGGCCAACAAAACAAAGTCATTTTTAGCTTCCGAAAAAGTACAACTCGTCACCCATCCTGCGCATAGCCCCGACCTAGCACCCTGTGATTTCTGTATTTTCCCCAAAATCAAAGATTTGATGAGAGGTTTCACTTTTACCAACTCCGAAGAGGCAGTGATAGCGTTCAATCAGCACGTAGAAAACATGCCTTCAGATCTGTGGTCTTCCTGTTTTAAAAAATGGTTCGATCGCATGAAAAAATTTTTAAAATGTAAAGGAGAGTATTTTGAAAAGCAATAAACATAATATTTTGGTTTTAACATGTTGTTTTTTTAAGTTACGCAAAACTTATAGTGTGACCTACGTATAAGCTACATAATATAGTTTTATTTGCGACTACATTAAAGTGTTTAATAAACAAGGTTAAAAGTAAATAAAGTTTTTTATTTTTTCTCACTATGAATCAGGTTTGACAATGATCCTTATTCCCTTGTATCCTTCTAGTGTAGTGCGGCACGCGGGGATCCTCGTCAATCCTTACATCGAGTGAAGAATTTTTTCGACCATGTCACAAAAACTGTGACGGTTAATGTGTGTAAACCAATGAAATTCTATAAAATCATAGGTGTAAACTATGCCCTTATGCATGTTAATTCCCGTGTTGAAGTCAAATATAATACTTTTATTTTCATCATTTTCATAGTGTGAATGTCCATGAAAATCCATGTACTTGCTTAATTTAATGAAAATAAAGATGAAGAAAAGAAGAGACCTAATATTTATTTACCCCAGATCATGAAACACATTAATAAAAACTTACATTAAGTTCAATATCATTACGATATAAAATATAATAACAAAATTTTCATACGAGTATTATAACGAATGCAAATTGATTCCAATATAGTATATATTAATGTTTGATATATTTTCCATTTATTACTGTATATTTTGCATGTGGGTGATTGTGTTCATAGTTAGCGGTTACAATTTTGTTATTAAAGTCTAACACTAGTCTTGCTTTACATCCTTTACCTTTATGTGACGAACAGCGCCAATAGCTCGTGGCTCTATATTTCCCAGTTTGACTATATGTGTAATCTTTTAAAAGTATAAGTTTCTTCCCCCTCTGGGATTCAATTATTATTATATCTGGAATAATAAACAGATTTGACGTCCAATTCTACAAGTCGTTAGTCGTTACTAGATAAAAAATGTCTAGTCTACCTCTCTTCAATTTAACCACTACCATATTTGCATTTAAATGTATTTGATGTCCAATTCAACAAGTTATAGCATTGTAATAAACTTATATATTTGGTGCTTACCGTTTCACAAACTTTTTTTTTAAATATCACGATTTTCCCTTATAAATAACTGATATTTAAACGGATACTAAAAACAGATACTAAACGGACTTAATCCGTTTAGTTAATCCCCGAAGAAAAGACAAAAAGATGTAGGTACATACATATTTGGTGCAATTTTAAAAAAAGATACACAACTTAAATTAATACACAATAATTTGTACGGTAGGTAATTTTGTGTAATGTTGGAACAATATACTCCAACTTAATACTTTTTCTTTAAATAACCGGCGGCTGTCTGAAAACAAATCTTGCAAGTTAAATTTTACTATTTTAGTTTCTTATTTAATCAATATATTGTGATTACGAAAAATTCTGCTGATGATGGAGTTGGACTGTAGTCATAGGAAGGTGGTGTTTCAATTCGAACACGGTGTGATTGTAAAACATTCAAGAGGTTAATATTCTTTTTCTTCAAGTAATTCTTGTGAGTGCGCCAATGGTTGGTCCAGAGTTAACCTGAGGGTTGGTTATGAGAATACGTATTGTCCTTACAGAGTACCGAGTATTTCCGCCGTCAGCAAACATTTAATTTAATAGTAATTAGCTATGTAGACAAGGATACAAATGTACCTAGGTATAATTTATGTCAAATAGAATTGTGTAGTGCGGCACGCGGCGTTCCTCGTCAATCCTTACATCGAGTGAAGTATTTTTTTATGTTTTTTTTTTGGTGTTACTTTTTTTAAATATAAAACGTTTGATTTACCTTATTCCTTACTTAACTTGGCCCACGCAGTAGCAATAAGTGTTTCGTTATGTAGTTGATTTCACTAAACGCGTTAGGTACAGATCCCGGGTACTTCTCGAACAATTCATTTCCTTCCATTCATTCGAATCCAGTAACCTTGTGCATTAAGGTACCGCATTTTCAAACCTACTGTTTCAAGCAAAACTTTTATTATTATAATAGCATCAGGCATGCAATGTATGCATAGACATGGATACCGATGTATTCCACTAAATTTTGGTAATAATATAAAGTCCTTTTCTAACTATGTATTTTGCATGAGGGTGATGGTGTTCATAGTTGGCGGATACAATTATTTTGCTATTGAAATCTAACACAAGTCTTGCTTTACATCCTTTATCGTTATGTGACGAACACCGCCAATGGTTCGTAGATGAAAATTTTCCGGTATGACAATAAGTGTAATCTCTTAAAAGTAAAAGTTGCTTCCCTCTCTCAGATTTAACCTCTATTACGTCTGCAATAATAAATATATTGAACATCAAATTCAACAATTTACAACATTGTGAAGTATTTAGGTATTATACTCGTAATCTATCCAAGGAGTGCATCTATTTGTTTGTACCCCTTCGCCTAGAATACTTGCGAGGAAAGGCAAGTAAAAAGTAAGCACCTTTAGCACATCCGCAAAGACAACGAAAATAACCTACTATTCTTTTCGTTGTCTTTGCCGTTGTGCGGTTGGTAGGTGCCATATTTTTGAAGTAATTCAAGACTTACTGTTTCAGGCCAATACTGTTATAAGTTTTCGCCGTTCATTGTCTTCAAGTTTTTATTTTTTATTTAACGTGAGAATTAACACGTATATTCTGACACGACTACTGCTTTGTGAGACTACTTTAGTGGCGTGGTCGGTAGTGCATTCGTTTGACGCCGGAGTCTCAGGTTCGATTCCCGGTCGGGACAAACTTTGTGTTATGACACATACAATTGTGGCGAAGTCTGGTGCTTCTTGTTTAATATGGCGTAGATATACCTACATATAATATACTAGTATCTATAATATAAAAATCAATTGCTGAATGTGTTGCTAAGAGCAAATCTTGAGAGCAGCTGAACCGATTTCGCTAATTCTTTTTTTGTTGTGATCGTTACTATCAGGAGAATGTTATTATAGAGGAAAATAAATTTTAGCGGAACATTAGAAATATTTTTTTGGTACAAAGTTCGCCGGGACAGCTAGTTACTTAATAAAAGTAAAGTCAAAGAAGAAAAGATACGAGATCTCATATTTATTTAGGTAACTCAGACTGTAAAACGCAATATACATGTTCATAAAAACCTACAACAAGTTCATTGGCATTACGATATAAAATAATTAAATTCTCAGAACAAATGCACATTAATACCGATATCATTAATACAAATTATTAGACGTTTTCTTTTGGTGATTGTGTTCGAAGTTGGCGGATACAATTATTTTGTTACTGACATCTAACAATAGTCTTGCTTTGCATCCTTTACCTTTATGTGACGAACAGCGCCAATGGTTCGTGGCTCTATGTTTCCCAGTGTGACTATATGTGTAATCTTTTAAAAGTATAAGTTTCTTCCCCCTCTGGGATTCAACTATTATTATATCTAGAATAATAAACATATTTGACATCACATTTTAGTACTCACAGCATTGTAATTTTATATTATTGTTAGTTCCACAGACTTACTGGTTTTTAAAATTTTGCAATTTTTATTCATAACTGAAAATGAATCCATCAAAAACGTCGAGAAGTAAAAAGGTATTGTCACTATCAATTCCTGTTTACACATCAGTTATAACGTTTTCAAGTTTACGGACCAAAATAGAAAGATAGCATAATAAATATAGAATGTCTTTACTCATATTCCGCGCCATAATGAAAAAGGGAAACACACAATTGAAATAAACACATTCGTACAGTAATTTCGTTTAATTTTCAAATACTTAAACTTTATAGTGTTTCTATACTTATTGTGATCAAGCGAATTCCTATTTTCAATCATGCTTAGTGCGAAATAAGCATTAGAGTCTAAGATCCCGCTGCAGAATAGTGCACTCATCGAGTGTTTGCTAAAAACCAAATTTTTACTTATATTTATGACTAGGAGAATATATACCTACCAGGTTGCCTATAAAAATGTGGCCGCTAGTGTTTTTAATTAAATTATTGTTGATTGATTTTCCGGAAAAAAAATCATTCACTTGTTTTTTAAATAAAATATCGTCCACTTCACGGCAATATTTATAAATATATTGCTGTGAAGTGGACAGCCAGCCAGGTGTAAACAGGTATAATTTTGATGCATTTAATACGTTCATAACGTACATTTAAGAGCTGAAGAAGCTGCCGTAAATATTGACCGGTACAATGTTTTGTTTACATTCATAATTTACTTCTCAAATTGGACGGTTAACTATAATTGTGTACTTTTAGGTTCGTGTTACTATCATTTTTCGCTACCGAGCAATTTAATTTAGTTGTATGTTCGTTAAAACAATTTAAACATGGGTATAGGTATATTAGTATATAGGTACCTACATATTTTATATTGTAAATTCAATACATACCCGCGATTGTTATTCTTTTAGTTTGAGCCCGCGATGTAATTATTGTGTATGTGACGTCTATTTGACACCACGCATGACGTTGTCAAGTTGACAATCTTTATTTTTTATCCTCTTCTGGGGCAGGCTATAGTCTATGACCATACCTCCTTGTTATTATTTCGTCAATTAGATCGCCATGCGCTTCTTTATACTCAAGCTGTCTTCAACTGTTGTTTTTTTTATTTGTGTGTATTATAAACGTAGGAAACATTGTGTGTCATCTCTTCCAGTGCAGGGGGCTGGTGTGTCCTGTTAATATTTATACTTTCCCCTTCAATAGACATTTAATTTAAATTTACATATATTTATTTACTTCTCTTTTTATATTAATATATATATATATATATATATATATACTTATATTTATTATATTATATTTATCTATATAGTATATTTATGAATAATTCGTTCGATAGCCTTGATAATGAAACCTTTCTTTCATGTTCTTCTTTTGACTCCAGTTTCGATAGTGCAGCAAGCCATAGTTCTGCAGCTTTGACCTTGAACGACGAGCTGTCCTCAATCTTCTCAAACTTTCCTAAGAACCTTAACATAGTCCACATCAATGCCCAGAGTATTTCCCACCATCATTCTGATATTCTAGCATCCTTTAGCAGTGTTCGCGTGGACGCAGTCTTGGTATCCGAAACGTTCCTGAAGCCGTCCCATCGATCATCACTAGTTGCCCTCCCGGGGTTTGTACTAATTCGTAATGACAGGGCTGGCAAAGGCTGTGGCGGCGTAGCGATGTATCTGCGTGAAGACATTCCCTTTCGCATTATTAGTACCTCGTCTCCAACAACTAATGCAGCAGAACATCTTTTTTTGGAAATATCTGTACATCACTGCAAAATGTTTCTGGGTGTGTTCTATAGCCCTAGTCTTCGCATAGATTATTTTGATGCACTGGATGCGCTGCTCAATGACTTGTGCCCAAATTATAATCAAATCGTTCTGATGGGCGATTTTAACACATGCCTCATTAAAGACGACCATCGTACCCACTCCTTACACTCTCTTCTAACTTCTATAAATCTACATATCCTTCCCCTTTCTGCTACTCACCATGTCCCTAATCGTAAACCTTCTCTACTCGACTTATTGATTGTATCTTCACCTGATCATGTAGCCTCACATGGTCAACTCACTGCTCCGTTTTCGTATCATGACCTCATTTATGCATCTCTATTTATTCGTCCACCTAAACGGAAATCACAATTTGCTGTGTTCCGGAATTTTAGGAGCATGGATCTGGAGGCTTTACGCGGTGATGCTGGCAGCTTAGATTGGGGACACGTCATTCATTGTGAAGCTGTCGACCAGAAGGTAGAACTTTTTAATAATGCCATTACCACTTTATATGATCGGCATGCACCGCTGCGTAGGGTAAGGTTAAAGCATGTCCCCGCTCCCTGGATTACGCTTGAAATCAAAGAGCTCATGGCTAACCGTGACCGGGCTAAAAGGAGGCTCAAGCGTAGTCCGACTGACTTCAATTTTGCTCGTTATAAGAACCTTCGCAACCGCTGTGGTCGTCTGTGTAGTGATGCCAAACGCCGTCATTTTCACGAATCTCTTGTCAACCACAACTCTTCAGACGTCTGGAAATTCCTTAAAGCTAATGGAATCGGCAAATCACCAACTATTGATTGTCACAACATCGATGTTCGAGCCCTCAATAAGCATTTCTCTCTCCCACCTGTAACACTTGACCCGCTTGTTAGGTCCAAAACTCTGCTCGATTTGTCTCTTTTGCCGGTCCCATCATGCCCTTCGTTTCATCTCTCTGCGGTTGGTGAGGATGACGTCCAAAAATCTCTTTTAGCCATCACTTCCTCTGCTGTTGGGAACGACCAGCTGTGTTCTAAAATGTTTTCTCCTAGTCTCCCGTCCGTAATCCCCATTTTAACTCATATCTTTAATTTCTCCCTTTCCTCCGGCTGTTTTCCTAGTGCTTGGAAACAGGCACAAGTTATTCCACTACCTAAAACATCAAACCCTTCTCTCCCGTCCCAATTTCGTCCTATATCCATTCTACCATTCCTATCCAAAGTCCTTGAACATGTAGTACATCGCCAGTTGACTAGTTACCTGACACGGAATAATCTCCTTAGTCCCTTTCAATCTGGGTTTAGGACAGGTCACAGCACTGTGACGGCACTTCTTAAGGTGACCGACGACATACGTTGGGCCATGGAGAGTAGATCTCTTACGGTATTGGTGCTACTGGACTTCAGTAGTGCCTTTAACTCGGTAGACTTTGACATTCTCCTTGGTATCCTTAAGTCGTTGAATTGTTCCATGGAGGCTGTGACCTGGTTTAAATCCTATCTTCAGGGCCGCTCGCAGTGTGTTCGCTACAATGACGCTCAGTCTGACTGGTGCAATCTCACTGCGGGCGTGCCCCAAGGTGGCGTACTCTCTCCTCTTTTGTTCTCCATTTTTATCAACTCCGCAGTTAGAGTCATTTCTTCCAACTTCCATCAGTATGCAGACGACCTACAGCTGTATAGGCACTTTACCCTCAACGAGTATCGGACTGCCATCGCTATCATGAATCATGACTTGAGTGCCATCAGCCTATGGGCAAGGTCATACGGCCTCCACATAAATCCCACTAAATCTCAGGCCATGGTAATTGGCAGTCGGCAGATGTTGGCAGGGCTGGATATGGCATCTCTTCCAGCTATCGTGCTGGATGATATCCCTATCAAATACACCAATGCCGCTAAGAACTTGGGAGTTATTATCGACAACAACTTGTCCTGGGGCTCTCATATTAACGAGGTCAGCAAGAAGGTCCACTTCACCTTTCATACACTGAAATGTCTCCAGAGTTTCTTGCCCCACGATACTAAAATCTAATCGCCCAAACACTAATCGTGCCGATCTTGGACTACGCGGACGCTTGCTGCCTGGATGCTACAGAGGAGCTCTTCAACAAACTTGAGCGGTTGCAAAACTTAGGTATCCGATTTATTTTTAACTTACGTAAGTATGATCCCGTCTCAAAATTTCGCAAGGAACTCAAGTGGCTCCCAATCCGTCTTCGTAGAAATACTCGGTTATTATGTCTCCTCTTCAATGTCCTACACAATCCCTCATATCCTTCCTACCTGCGGGAGCGGTTCCCACTGATGCGTGCATCAGATGAATCGTGCCGGCCTCACCTCTCCTACCGCCTCAATTGTCCTTCCCACAAATCTGACTTCTTCTCCTACTCTTTCTCCGTTCATGCCGTCAGACTGTGGAACGCTCTTCCAACCGATATAAGGAACTGCAGAACTGTGTCTGGCTTCAAGAAGAGAGTCAAGGAACACTATCTCGCTTCCTTACCTTAATTATTGTACGTCTATGTATGTTTATATATCTTTTTATGTATGTATTTGTGTATTTATGTAGATATAGTTTATGTAAGTTTATTAACCTGCACACACATCAGGACCTGTTTGCATCACGATCTCCTCTCTTAGGCCCACTGGAAGAGATCTCTTTAGAGATAAGTGGCGCCATTGTATACATGTTTAGTTTGTATCCATTTACTGTTTTATTTACTGTGTGTGTACAAAAATAAATAAATAAATTTATTATTTACATATCAAATTAAAGCTAATCTTTTTCTGTTTATAATAATATACGGTTGCTTAATTAAATCTGGCCGCAAATAAGGGTTGTTGGCTGTTAAATATGGTAAATATTTAAGGTAGAGTGAAAGAGAGTTAGCACGTAACATCATTAGTCAGACGAGGATACCGATTGCCAGCTGTATGTGACGCTTTTAAGCCATTGCGCATGAGTCGAATGCTGCATCATGCATCAAAATCATACCTGTTTACACCTGACTGCGAAGAGGTGCGGTCAAGTGCGCAACGGCAACCGTGATTTTTCAGTCTTTATATATATTGCCGTGAAGTGGACGATATTTTATTTAAAATACAATTTTTATAGGCAACCTGGTAGGTATATATTCTCCTAATCATAAATCTGAGTAAAAATTGGTTTTTAGCAAACACTCGATGAGTGCACTATTCTGCAGCGGGATCTAGTACTATTAGGTAAATGGTTGTTCATCAAGCATAAGTGAGTATAATGTCAAATAAGAATACACTTATATTTAAACCAGACTATAAAACACAAACACACGTTCATAAAACCCACAATAAGTATGCAGATTTACACAAGTGTAAAACACCAACTACATTTTGACATAATGTCCTTTATTAAGTATATATTTCCCATGGGGATGATTGTGTTCATAGTTGGCAGATACAATTTTGCTATTTAAATCTATAACTAGTCTTGCTTTGCATCCTTTATCGTTATGTGTCGAACAGCGCCAATGGTTTGTCGATGAATATTGTCTGTTATGAGAATACGTAAAGTGTTTTAAGAGTATCAACGGTTTGCCTCGACGTGACTGAACAATTGTCATTCCAGCTGAAAATTCAAAATGACAAGTAAATAGTTAGGTACCTATATAATGAAAAGGATACAAATGTATAATGTATTTAAAATATATGTTTCTCGTCAATCCTCACATTCTGTGAAGTAGTTTTTATTATGTTTCGTTATCAACAATTATGCTACATTCATTTAAAAGGAGTACAAAGTTAGGTACTCCTCTTAACTACAGTTATATAGACCTGAACCTTCATGCTATTTGGCCCATGTAGCGGCAATAAGTGTCGTTAGGGAATTGATTTCACTAAACGAATTAGGTACAATATATTTTATCTTTGTATTTCAAAGCAATGAGTTTGCTTACTCACAAAAGCTGATACTCGTATTTTAGCTTTTGTGATTTATTTATAATTTCTATCTCAATATTTAAGAATTAGGTACAATACATACACATGCGTTAAGGTACTGCTTTTTCGAATTGATTCCAAATTTCTACGGTTTCAAGCAAATAGTTTTATTTTAATCAGAAGCCACATAGGTGGCAAAAGTCCGCCGGGCGCCACTGGAAATTCCTTGTGTGCTCACCAGAGGCGCTCGGCAATGGATGTAGGAGCGGTTGCGGCATTGGTACGCGAAACTTAAAAAAAGGCTTAGTCATCATTCACCGAGCCTTTTCCCAACTCAGTTGGGGTCGGCTTTCCAGTCTAACTGCGATTCGGCTGAACTTCGATATTTTCCGTGAAGCGACTGCCATCTGACCTCCACAACCCATGGGCGATATCGAATTTCTGTAGTTAGACCGGTCGGATTTTTGATTTAGGGCTCCAACCACCCCTAACGACTGCCATAGATGTTAGTATGACAACCGGGACCGACGGCTTAACGTGCTCTCCGAGGCACGGAGGGGTCTCAATGTCTTAAGAAATGGTCACCCATCCTAAGACCGGCCTGAGTCGATGTTGCTTAACCTTTGGAATGTGTTAACATTGTCGGTTAAAAAAAGGCTTAGTATTAAATAGTTATTACATATTCATTCGTAAAATGTACTTGTTACATTTTATGAATGAGAAACCTAGAGACTATGTTCTTGTGACTAGGAATTATATTTACACTAGACTTTAAAAACAACACACGTTCACAAAACCCGTAATAAGTAATACATATCGCATAAGTTCAATAGCATTACGATCTAAAATAAAATATTTAAGTTGTACAATGTACGCAGAATTATACAGATATATTGAACCTACTATATTTTCAAATATTGCCCTTTACTGAATATATATTTTGCATGAGGGTGATTGTGCTCATAGTTGGCGGATAGTATTATGCCATTGAAATCTAACACAAGTCTTGCTTTACATCCTTTACCGTTATGTGACGAACAGCGCCAATGGTTCGTAGATGAATATTTTCCGGTATGACAATAAGTGTAATCTCTTAAAAGTAATAGTTGCTTCCCTCTCTTGGATTTAACCACTACCATATCTGCAATAACACATAATATTTGACGTCAAATTCAACAACTTACATAGGATTACTAGCTAAGACCTACTAAATATGCACAAGAACAATTTCATAAGAATCGGTCAAGCCGTTTAGGAGAAATTCGGCAACAAACACTGTGACACGAGAATTTTATATAGGTATTAACTTGTGGACGCCCGCGATTACTCCCGCTTGACAAATTATATAAGTTACATAAAACCTTCCTCGAAAACCACTCTATTCATTGAAGAAAACCGCATCAAAATGCGTTGCGTAGTTTTAAGGATCTAAGCATACAAACGAACCGAAGCGAGTTTGTTTTATAATATGTAGTGATAAGAAGTGATTAATAACCTTCTAGACCAAAAAGCCGACCCCAACTGGGTTGGGAAAAGGTTTTTAGGCTTAGCGAATGATAATGAAAGAGATAATTATGATATCACAATTAGGCTCAAATTGCTTTATTGTTTACATACGTTCATGACTATGGGCAGTGACTTTACTTATTTCTTTATTCCTATACAGCACTAAACGTCCTGAGCAGTGAGAGCTACTGTTGCGAGTGCATCTCCAATAACTGCGGCCATTTTCAATGTTCTGGTATTGCAAACCATATTTGAAACCGTCGTACTCTAATAGTTTGCTTCCTTTTCTACCTTGAATTACGGTAAAATCTAAAACAAAAATCAATTTGGATATCTGATTCAAACTTCCAAACAAGAATCCACTGAAGAAACTTTGATTGTGGCTTTGGTATTTTCTATAATTTTGCATAATAAGTATATACAGGAAGTTACATAAGAGTTATATCAACCTGAAGACACCCCCATCAGCTGATCGCCCAGAACGTCTTTAGATGTTTCGACCGCGAAACAAGAAAAAAAAAGTTCATCATAAAAAAAAGTTATATGCGTTATTTCAAATCAAACCAAACGTGTCCCAACACTAGTGCTTGACGTACTTACTAATAGACAATGGTGGGCGGCGCGGGAGGCGGCGTCAAACACAATGGGGTCGGTGTCCTTTATCGGCGTCCAATACTAGGAAATTTCAAACGGCGCGACCTTGATGCGAAACAGAGACAAAATGTTCCAACTAGGAGAGAGACAGAAGGTTTTTCACAGGCGCGCTTTATTTGTACTACTTAATTGATGTCGATGATCGAATCAGCTGATTTTAGCTAGTGTTGTTCAAACAAGTGTTATATTCGGTAATAATGTTTTTTTTACTGGATAATTTTTTTTTCTTGTTTGGCGGTCGACGCATATCGAAACGGGTTGTGGTCGACCAGCTGATGGGGGTGTCTTCGGGTTGCTATAACCCTTACGTAACATCCTGTAGAGATATAATCGTTATACATTCCGTCTACTGCTATCTATTCTATAGAGTTACATCATCAGTTCATCATCTATAAGACTGGCGAATACAAATAATATTCACATTTTTATTCATTAATTAGTTTGCAATTATTCTTGTCATCACTGTTTTTATTGTCATTGCTTAACCCGGATCAATCAACATCACAGTTTTTCTGTATATCATCATTCACCGAGCCTTTTCCCAAATAAAGTTGGGGTCGGCTTTCCAGTCTAACTGCGATTCGGCTGAACATCGATATTTTCCGTGAAGCGACTGCCATCTGACCTCCACAACCCATGGGCGACATCGAAGTTTTGTAGTTAGACCGGTCGGATTTTTGATTTAGGGCTCCAACTACCCCTAACGACTGCCATAGATGTTTGTATGACAACCGGGACCGACGGCTTAACGTGCTCTCCGAGGCACGGAGGGGTCTCAGTGTCTTAAGAAATGGTCACCCATCCTAAGACCGGCCTGACTCGATGTTGCTGTATATATATAGTATTAAAATGTCCGCAATTATCCGCACCTCCGTTGGTATATCTTCCTGCCAATTTGGGTTATCGTGCTGCCTATTACTTTGAGATCTTCTATATTTCGGTATAAAACTAAACGTCCACCACAATTTCCCATTGCACTTCCAATATGACCTATTTCATATTTTATTGCAATAGTGAATTCGATAGGTGTACTCATTTTGTAGAAATATTTTGGTTCCTTTTTGTGCCGTAACGAATGAACAGCTGGAATGAAGTTGATATTATAAACAAATTACCTACCTACTTAAATATTTTTCTCACAGCCATTACTAGATTTACTTATGATTTTTTTCTGTCGGTTGTGAGGATTCAGTTCTAAAAATGGACAAGAAATGAAACAGTTACTAGAGATTACTAATATCTTTATTTCCTTGGGAAGTTTGACTCCGTAAAGTGCACTTCGACCAACGTGCAGTACCGAAAGGATAAAGATGGTTGTCAACATTTTTATGATATTACTTTGAAACTACTTACTAGTGGTCGCCCGCGACTTCGTTCGCGTGATTATTGTTCCCGTCGCTGTATCTTTATAAATTGTAGCCTATATTCTGATGTATAAGCTATATTATTGTAAAGTTTCATCAAAATCCGTTCAGTAGTTTTTACGTGAAAGAGTAACAAACATCCATACTTACAAACTTTCGCATTTATAATATTAGTAGGATTATAAAAAAATTATAAATTTATTAAAGTATGAAAACATATATTTTTATTGTCAGATTAAAAGAAAATAGGTTGGTACTGAAAGCGCCTTATTATGGTCATGGGTTCAGTAAGGAGTGAGAAGTGAACCCGTGATCACATGAGTACAGACATAATAACGAAGCAGTGAGCATAGCGGAAGATTCATAAAAAAGTCGAAATCTCGCCGAAATCGCTGAGGTTTTCCCTGTTTAGACTTTCGTCTATTTTATTATATTGGGTACCTATGCTGTTTGAGTTGATAGGCAATACTTTTAGATATATACGGCGGGTGGTTGTGGGGTGTTGCTTTACGGATTAATCTATGTTGATAGACAGTCAATCGTCCGGTGCACTTCTTGGTAGAGTGTCGAGAGCATCGCCAGTACGTCAAATGAAATAATTCAGACTTATCGTAATGCAAACCATACGTATATAAACCGTCGAACAACATGTCGGTGCCAGTTTTAGACTTTATATACATCAGTTCTGAAAAATTTAATCTTATTATGTGACCACGTCCGGTGCAAATAGGATGAAACTTCGGGTTCCTTTTAAAAGACATGCTTGTTCGTACAAATGTATGCATAAAAACAGAGTATTAACTGAGGAACTAAAATATAAAAAAATGAATTTATTCTTAACATAAGTACTTATAGGCAATACATAGGTAAATATTCTCTGGTGTTTATATTAACATAAATTTTGGTCTATGGTATTATTACATTACATAATATTACGTTTTCATAATTGATTTATATTTATATTTTACATAGATCCTCTTGTTACCGCGCTGCGTCAACAAGGGTTATTATTTTAAAGAAGAATAACATACATATATTTAAATTATATATGTACTATTATAATAATATATATTCGGATAGTGTTAGTTATTAGGTGATAGAAGAGGTAGTAGCTGAAGAACAACGTAAAGGCCTTTACATATTATATGAGGTCATATTATGTGAAATGAATTAAAACCAGGCCAAATGAATCTACTTTCAAAGTATGTTCCTCAGAATTATTATTCTATGTTCAATAACTTTACTATGACGAAAACATTTTTTCTGCCATCCGATTTTGATGACAGCTTAAATATTGCTCCAAGAGCTTAGCTAAGCTTAAGCTATCTGTGTAAACCGTAAGAAAAACTGTTCAGTTACTCCATATCCCACGATATAATATACTATGATTTCAAGTAGTATAAATTTATACAGGCACATGTTATTGCTTACCTACAAGATTCATCATAAATAATTAATTATTAAGTATGGACGTTACCACAGTGCTCAATAACTTATATAAATTAATTCACCAGCTTAGCTTACACCTACTATATATATCCAGTATTTGGCTTCAATATAGTTAGTAACACGAGGATAGGATAAAAAGTTTGTATTATATTTTGACATATTGTCCTTCATGTATGAAGTATCTCGCTGGGGGATGGGTGTGTTCGTTCTCTACGCCAACAATAGCGAACTTTTCGTCGAGCTTGAGTTTCGCGTTACATCCCCTACAGTTATGTGTTGAACAGTACCAATGAAAGTTTTTTGTCTTCTTGCATTGTTTCTTACAGTAGTACGTGTAGTCGTTGAACATAACTAAATGTTTGCCAGAATATCGAGATTTCGCCAATACTATCACTGAAATAGGATGATATTGTATTTAGTAGCTGCTTCTTATTCGTAAGGAGGCACATCATTGGGCCGCCAACACTTTCGATAGTATTGTGTGCTATGAAACTCAATCGCTAGATGTCGCCTCAGCTTTCCATCAAGTCGCCAAAGTACGGGGCCCACGGAAATAAAAAAACGAATAACCCATCTTGGTTCAACCCAGAAACCTCCAGGACCTTAGATGGATTAAACATAATATCGTTGGATAACAGGCAATCAATGTCTCAAAAAACTTTAAACGATAATTGTACCCTATGCCCCTTAAGTAAAAATCTGTTCAGCCATTTTACTACAACAAACAAATAAAGACCCAAAGGAAAATCCTCAGGAAAATTTTATTCATCGCCCTTGGCTTGGTATTGTAGTTGCACTTTTTCATTAGAAATTTAAATTAAAAGTTATTACTTACTTACGTAATGACTACTTTTTATTTGCTTTTAGACTTTTTGTCCTTATTACGCATAATCTCATCTTTTTTTCAGTGGTAATCAGCCTACGGGTATATTAAATAGTGCGAGATATTACTTACTGCATTCTTATTTGCATTGGAAACATCTAACCTCTTTTTCAGGGTTCCGTTGTTCAAATCTCGGAACTCCTATAGTTTCGTCATGTCAGTCCGCCTCTCCGTCTGTCAGTCTTAACATTTTTCTGATTTAATTATCCGTTTGCGAGATATTCAAATTTAAAGCCTATTTTTTAGTTAACACGCGGCCGGTTTTTTTCCTACAAAGGAGTAAAATAAGTCTTTCCAAGGTAATTACATTTAATGACTATATAAAATAAGTACACTAAGTCCTTATAAATATGTACAAAACCCTATAATTTTTCTTTTCAATGACGTCTATAAAATTAATCAAAAATAAGTACCAATTAGTTATTATCACTCGAACAGCGTAAATTTGTTTTTAAAACGTTAGCTGCTGTCATTTATAATTACTCGGTTCCATCCAAAGTCAAGTCTTAAATACTTCACAGGCGTATCTAATGGAATTTGAACACGTTAACAGCGGCAATGTTTTATGTATCCTATCCAATCCCACGATTAAGATTCTACACCTTGTATCCGTCCCGTCACAGTGGTCACGAGTCTTTCGTGACTCCAAGGCGCTAGGAGGCAACCGTGGAAGACACAACTCTTTGCATTGTGTCTTTAATGTTGTGACGCTTAAGTTCAGTTTAAATAACAAATGATAAAGATCGTTAAATTTATCTGATATATCCATGTGAAGACTACACCATGTACCACACCCATAGCCGGAAATATCGATCAACAAGTTAATTGTAAAAAATAGGTTTATTTAATAATTCGAAGCATTGTGGTATGTCTTTCGTTGAAGCAATTGAGACAAAAATACTCATTACATCCAACACATAGTGAGTGAATCTTTTTAACTTTTTTGTCAGCCTCTCGACTTTGGAGCCCGAACGCTCGGAGTTTTCGATAGCAACCTGCACACCTTCTCTTCTTCAGACCCTTATCGAAAAAGTGTTTATTTATTATTGAAGTGGCTTCTGAAAAAATAAAATTTAAGATGAATCCTTATATTTAATCTATAGAAAATCCGTTGAAAAATTGTTTGTTTTAATTATTGACTTGTTTTTTTTTTTCATCAAAAATATTGGCGATCCATGCTATTAGTCAACTCACTAGTACGTTTTTCCCAAGATCTATTTATATGTCTCTTTCTCCACCAATGCCTACCCTTATGTTCTCAAATTCTATCCTTTATATTGGTCCATCCAAAGGTTGCATGTTAGAAATCAGTTTTTAGTGATAAGGCCGCCATCTGTATATACCTATTTAAACCTGGATATTTTATAATGTATGTTGTATAGGTGTACAATAAAGTTGTATCTATTCAACATACGAACTGTAAATGAAACATAGTAATTACGTTTTCAATGTATAAATAAATATTATTTTTGTTTGTAAAATGTAGGTTTAGCTATAGGTACGAGTATAACAGGTAAATAAAAATGAAACTAGTTTGGTCACACTTAGGTTAACTTAATAACGACAATTACTGATATTAGGTACATCTACGGTAATACCGGAAAATTAAATAACTAGTATATAAGCTATATAATATAAATAACGATTTGTACGTATGGTTAACTACAAGAGATCATAATATTTTGTACTGTACTGTACAAGGTATTTGTAAAACAATACTTGATAATATATTTTTGTATTTCAAAGCAATGAGTTTGCTTAAACTATTCTTAAAATATTAAGAAAGAAATTATAAATAAATCACAAAAACTGATGTCATCGGCAGGACTCGAACCCACGGCCTTTCCATAACAGGGGGAATGCTCTGACCACAAAGCTATGATGACCAAGGTTTTGTGATCTATTTATAATTTCTTTCTTAATATTTTAATACTTGATAATTATAATGGGAGCGTTTCTGAATATTATCATCCTATATACAATATTTACATGATTTATTTATTTATTTATTTTCCACTTATGATGTAAACGACTATACAGCAATCACATCTAAACAATCAAATAAACACATCTTACTATTATAAAATAAGTCGTTAATGAAACTATGGTGTAAATATTGTGGGGATAAATAAATCAAATAAGGTGTCCATAGCCTGTTCAGGCAATCTTTGAATTCTTATTGCAGCGTTTTTCTAGATTATGTTGTATGCCACATGTATGTATAATACATATAAAGATATAAAATTGGCCACTTTCGTAAATAGTCTATGCAGAATTGCAAAGTAATCTATTCACAAGGATTCTAAATTCGAACGTAACAGCCATTAGTAATGATGTATCGCGGTGGAGGATGCATATGATCCAATTTAGCTGAAATCAAACGCCGCCACTTGGGTTCCAATTCGGTAGTGGTGATCAGTCTCGCCTTACACATCCATCCATTAGTGCAAGACCAGAATTTTGTCTTGGCGTTGTTCTTATGGCAGTAGAAAGAATAGCCGTTCACCAAAGCTAATTCTTTACCATTCCTTTTCTTCACCCATTGGACTGGAATATAATTGTAGATATAATTTGAATAGAGATTATAACTTGAACTAAGTACAAACTTACAACAACAGTAACTTTCTTAGAAAAAAAAAGACAGTAAAAGTATTTATTATTAACAAGTGTAGACAAATGACAGTTATATATATATATATATAAGGGCACATTTTCACTGGTCGTTAGTTCCCCGCATGCGGGGTAACGACCGAGTTATCGACGAGTCGACTCAGTCGAAGAGATGAGGTTCAAGGAAAATTTTGAACATTAACTTGGTAGTTATTAGTCATAGAGTAACAAATATGGTCCCTGATTAGTAGAATCGCAATTAAAATACGCTATTTTTTCTTAGGTCAACAATTATTAATAATGAACTGAGGTAGTATATTATTTACAAAAATAACTTATCATAATCAAAATATAGTAGTATGTATTGTAATCTATAGTATTATTGAATGGAATCAGCCGTTACCTGGCAAAAGTCCATGATAAAACAATGGGGTAAGATGTTGATTTTTTTATATAATTGCACTAATTTCGCTAAATAGAAGACATTATAAACGTCGACATCGACAGTCGATGTTTTGAGAATGCCTCGTGAGTAGGTCAAACATATCCCTCTCGCTGGAGACCATGCTTCAAGCCATGGTCTCCAGCGGGAGTAGGTGGAACGCGGCCGTGTCCTTCTGCGAGCAAGTCGTGCTCGCGAAGGAGGCGGCCGAGAGGGAGAAGGAGCGTACCCTCCCCGCCGAGTTCCGTAGTCAGCGGCGAGGGCGTCGCAGACTCATCTACGCCCAAGACCATCGACCTCCATGATCGGGGCCCGAGGACGGCGGGATCGCCACCCGTCGTCCTTACAGAAGCAGGCTTTGCTCCATAGCACGCAACCAGATTCACTCACTGACGCGGGATAAAACCCTACCCGAACGACGCGGGATTCTCATCCCGACCCAACCCCCGCAGAAACCACAGAGGTGGTCAAAGTCCGCCGGGCGCCACTGGAAATACGTTCTGCTTGTAACCAGAGACGCCCGGCAACGGACGTTAGAGCGACCGCGGCCTTGGTCACGGAACTAAAAAAAAAAAAAAAAGGTCAAACATATGTCGGCGTTTATAATGTCTTCTATTTAGCTAAATTAGTGCAATTATATAAAAAATTCAACATCTTACCCCATTGTTTTATCTATAGTATTACCACAGAGTAGGGAATAGTACTACGTAGTATTAACTAATAACGGCAATAGGTTTGCCCTCTATTAAATGGGACTAACAAACCCACTG
Source organism: Nudaria mundana (assembly GCA_963556515.1). Lineage (NCBI taxonomy): Eukaryota > Metazoa > Arthropoda > Insecta > Lepidoptera > Erebidae > Nudaria > Nudaria mundana. The sequence goes on from OY748297.1 coordinate 5,354,437, forward strand.
ACAATATCTGGGCGTGTAATACACCTCTGCCAGAGGTATTATAGCTATAGGGGTGATTATGTATTTCTTTATGCACGACATTGTACAATGGCAAACTTACTACCATTAATCATTTTCGTCTAGTCAACCTTGAGGTGATGAAGTGATAAATTCCAGGTAGGTGCTAGTATTCATTTATTAGGTATAATTTATTTTATGGTGCTAACAGATCCAGACGCAATATTATTATTCTTAATTTAGAGTCTTTCTTTATAATTACACAATTTAATTAATATACCATTTTTTATACAAAACTTAATTGGCTCATGGTTATGATCTAGTCGAGCTTTATATAACTCTCCGTTGTCCTGGTTATATGTGAACCTAGCCTTACAGCCTTTTCTGCACCGCCATGTCGAACTGACGAAGGAGTGCGATGCGAAGGAAAATGTATAACCTTTGTATACAGCTACTGCCCGGCCAGTAGGAGTTCTTAAAAATTGCACTGGAATCAAAATTTGTTGAGTGAAATATTGAAATATAAAAGATTTTGGCAATGTGGGTTTGTAATTCGAGAAATCAGTTTCCACGTTCAGTTCATGAGACACACATTTTACATGTGCATTCATTTGATAGCATATTCGTATTTAATTACCTAGTATTGTCATGACCTCTGAAGAAGTTAAAATATCTCAAATTATTTAATTCGCTTATGTTACGAGTATGTGTTATGTAGGGGCTATCTCAGCCTATCGCTGTCCACTGCTGAACACCTTTTTAATATAAAATAAAAACAAAAAAATAAATTATAATTATTATATAATCTTGCAACATATAGTATGTTTGTCTGTTCTAAAGCTATATTGTGTTCTAAAGATATATTGTATTTATTTAAAATTAACATTTACCAATAGGTAATTAATAATAATATGCTTGTGTTATACCTATTATTAAATTTTAAAACGTAATAATTAAATTGATATAATAAAAAAAATGTTTGTTAGTAATAATAAAATATAATCTGAATAAAAACAAAATGAAACAAGATAGCGGTACATATTTAAAAATGTAGCTTACATTTTGAAATATACACATCTTGTTTTCCGTTTAAATTTTGAAATATACACCGTCCTGTACCATATACTGAACCGCTGGGTGATCATGTTTTAAGTGATGAGACTTTATTTCCTTTCGATCCCTGGTCACAACAAATCTACCTTTACATTTTGCTTTCGAGCACCTCCAAGTATCAGTGGCCCTGTTTCTTTTATCACAATAGAAAGTATAGCCGTTATGTAGAGCCAATTCCCTGCCATTTGGTTTTGTTAAAAATTTTACTGAAAATTTTAATAACTTATTAACAAATTATATAAAACCTAAAAAGCAATTTTATCGCTAGATATGTTAATTTAAGTAAATTCTGTGTATCGAATAGTTTTTGAATCTGATATAATTCTGAAATAGTGTTTCAAAATTTTATACAATCAGCATTCACTAATAAGGGCGCTTTTAGACGAGCGTTTTTATTGCCTAGACCTGTGTCCGGTGCGTGTAGAAGCATTAACTATAAACCATACGAGTACACCACAGGTGATTCCGGTGAACACAACGGTCCGTTGTCCGGCGGCAGTGTAAAACAGCGCTAATAATAAACCTGAGTAGTAAAGAAAAAATAAACGTTAAACATATTTATTTATTTCACCATCACATTATTCTTTTTTAACAGTGTTAAAGTAATATTTAATATTGTGCATAATTGAGTATCTTGGTCATCAGTACAAAAGTTTGTTGATATTAGGTACGACGTAGGTACCTATATTAGGTACCTTAGGAACCGTTATAGTTTCGTCATGTCCGTCCGTCCGTCAGTCCGTCCGTCCGTCCGTCCATCCTCGGCTTTCCTTCCAAACGGTTAGTGCTAGAAACATGAAATTTTGCATGGATATATTTCCGACGAATTGCTAAAATAAAATATTGAAATATTTTTTGTTTGAGGTACCTCTACTACACTAAAGGGGGCGTTGATATTTTTTTCTCCCGTCTACTCCATGGTATGGGTATTATTAGATAGGTCTTTTAAATTCATTGAAAGGTTGCTTAAGTGATTTTTTTTATTTAACTATCCGTTTGCGAGATATTCAGCTTTGAAGAGCACATTTTTGCGAAAAAAAAACGCCACCAAAAGAACCTGAAAAAATGCACGATGGTAGTCCATGTAATGAACTTTAAAGATAAACTATAACGGATGGCATGACTCTGTTAGTACAGGAGTTTTAGAGGCTTTTATGGGTAACTACGGAACCCTATCTTGTGCGTGGCCCGACACGCACTTGGCCGGTTTTATTTTTATAGGGAACTTTAAAGCAATTACTAGGTAAAGGTTTACTTTTGAAGTAAACACCGCCCCGTAAGACGTATCCGGCTGCTAGATGATTATGAACTACGTTATAAGACTTGACTGCTGTTCTGTCCTTTGTCATAATAAACTTAGCTCGACAGTGTGTTTTAGAACACCTCCAGTAGTCTGTGGTATTGTTCTTGATCATACAATAATATGTGTAACCATTGTGTAAAGCCAACTCTCGCCCGTTTGGCTTCTTTACAAATTGAACTGTAAATTTAAATAAATTATAGTTGCTTACTTGCTGACTGATATAAATTTGAGTATAGCAGAACGGGGAATAGTGTTTACATTAATTACTCACTGGAATGCATTTTTCAAATTAGTCTTTTAATGATAGACTTGTTTGTATTTATTCATAGGTACCTAAAACATACATTTATTTAATCTTTTATAGATCAAAAATTGTTTATTTACAACCCACTTACCAGACCTCTCTTCTTTATGGCTCTCTCTCTCTGAAAAATAACGAAAAAAAAGTGCAAATGTAACCATTTTTGCAGTATTTTGTAAAATACTCATTTTGAATTGACAAGATGTGTTAAAATTTGTTAAAAACTAAAAAAACAAATACTCCAATTTAGCAGGAGACTGCGTAAATATTTGAGCCGTTCGGGGTAGAGCTGGGACATTGGGGTCCGAGTGCTCGCGGCCTCTTTAAAACCATATCAAAAATTATGATCGACTCTTCTTAAGATCAGAAAGCTGATGGTTACGTTTTATTTTAGCTCAAAAATTAACGTTTTTTGTAGGTTCCTTTTATTAATAAATGCTTCTCATTTGTAAAAAAAAACATTGAATCAGCTCCAAATTTTTAGGTAAAACCATTATATGAAATATTTTTTATCGAATGGTGCAAAAGATAATATCAATCTCTAAAAAAATCATACACCTATAATTTGGTACTGTTATAATTATATAGAATAAGTATGATTTTCATTTAATATACCTACACAACATATAATAGTATTTAGACTTTATGAAATATACCATTCCTTATTATAAACTTTCCCGGTGGGTGTTCATGTTTCACATGACAAGACTTCATATACTTCGTTCCTTTATGTAACACAAATCTTGAACGGCACCGTGCTTTCGAACACTGCCAAACATCGGTACTTTTATTCCTTTGATCACTGTAAAATGTGTAGCCATTGAGAAGAGCCAATATTACTCCATTTTTTTTATGGATGAATTGAACTGAAAGAATAACGATTAATTCAAAACTTGGGCGAGTTTAATGAATGTGATACGAATATAAACAGAAGCATAAGGCAGAAGCTAAAATAACGAAAACGTTTATAACTAGAAGTTATTACCTATTTTAATTTTAATAGATCTACATTAATCATTAAATTGAATGATGTCGGTATGGTCATCGTAGCTCAGTGGTGAGTGCATTCGCCTTGTTAGGGTAAGGCCGTTGGTATGAAAGCCAAACCTTCGAAAGTATGTAGGAACTGAATACGCAGAGATCTAGTTTAAAAAAGAAAAAAGTATAAGCTCGTGTTTCGTACTGTTCGTGTTCGTGGTGTGTTGTATTCAGTACACGTTAAGGCTCCTCTCCATAATCGCCGATTATAGACTATTACACGCAAGCTCGATTGTGTAGAGGGCATACTTGTCCGTACTCGCCGATCATCTTCTGTGATCGCCTTCGACCCGTGATCACCCGTGCATAGTTAGTTTCTCTACATTATCGCGATTACAGACATGATATCGTTTTTAGTTTGCTATAGGTATTTCGGCACTGCTCCAAGCGCCGGAACTCCGTGATCAAGGCGGTTGCAACGGTGCCTAAATATCAGAAACTCAAAACTAAATATCTCGAATACAATATGCTAAATATCTCGAAAGCTCTAACTGTAATACCTGCGTATACGTTTAATGCGAAGGTACAGTGTAGGTATATTTCATTTACACTAATCACTTACGGCTAAGCATCATCTATCTGCTTTTCACTGTGGAGCATAAGCTTGAAATGCGAGTCGCACTAAAATAACGTAGGTAGGTATTTGGGTAAGCTAAAAAGTTGGTTTCACACTATGCAGGAAAATGTATTTGTATATGTTACACTTATTCTTTATAATTCATACATTTATATTTGTATAAGTAAACTAGCTGTACCCTGCCACGCTTCGCTGTGGTACATTGTATTTTTTTTTACTGTTGCAAAAATTAGATAAAAACAATCCTTGATGCGGATTATATATCATGCTAAAATTTCAGCTCGATCGGTGCAGAACTTTTTGAGTTTTTGATGCGTACACAAACCGACATAACATTTATATATGATAATAATAATTATATATATGATAATAATAATATATAATATATACATATAGATAGACGATAGACTAGCTGTACCCTGCCACGCTTCGCTGTGGCACATTGTGAATTTTTTTTTTTTACTGATGCAAAAATTTGATAAAAACAATCCTTGATGCGGATTATATATTGCTTAATGTGGATTTTTGAGTTTTTGGAGCGTATACAAACCAACATAACATTTATATATATATATATATATACTAGCTGTACCCTGCCACGCTTTGCTGTGGCACATTGTGATATTTTTTTTACTGATGCAAAAATTTGATAAAAACAATCCTTGATGCGGATTATATATCATGCTAAAATTTCAGCTCGATCGGTGCAGAACTTTTGAGTTTTTGAAGCGTACACAAACCAACATAACATTTATATATATATATATATATATATATATATATATATAGAATAGAATATAGATATCTGTCCCAGCAAACTTCGTACTGCCATAATTTTTTTAATGTTCTGCAAAACTTAATTTTTTTCTTCTAAAAGATCCTTCTCCTGGTAATAACGAACACAACCAAAAAATAATTAGCGTATCGTTGTTTTATATAAAGAATAGAGGTCCCGGCGAACTTCGTGTCACCTCTCTACTACAAAATAAGATAGTACCTATCTCAACATTCAAACCTACTCTGAACTTCTACGAATGTTTTAAGACTAAATTCAGCCAGATCGGTGCAGCCGTTCCTGAGACAAACGATTCATTTTTATTTATATAGAAGAAGAAAGATAGATATGACATGATGTATGCAAATCTAATTTCAATGACACTTATATTGAATTCGGATCAAAGCAATAAATAACCAATGATCATTTATTTAAAATATTAAGAAAGAAATTATAAATAGATCACAAAAACTAATGTCATCGGCAGGACTCGAACCCACGGCTTTTCCCCACCAGGGGGAATGCTCTGACCACTGATCCAACGCTAACCTGATCTAGAAATTATGAATATGATATGAAGCAAAAATTCGATGTTGTCGGTATTGGTCATCGTAGCTCAGTGGTCAGAGTCAGAGCATTCCCCTCTATTTATAATTTCTTTCTTAATATTTTAAGAATAGTTTAAGCAAACTCGTTGCTTTAAAATACAAAAATAGATCATTTATTTGTTGCAAGACGGATAACATTTTATATAAGTTCCATTTCTAGCTTGATGTAAACTGGGAGCCGTGTGGTTGTGTTCAAATAAAATCCCGACAATACTCAAGTCGGCGTTAGTTGAGATAGCCGCCTTACATCCTTTATGGTACTGGGTGCAGTACCATCGCGACGATAAGTTTTTATTGTTCTGTCGACGATTATATGTATATCCAGCGGCTAACAACATCTTGGCTCCTTTAAGCATGGTAATTATTTGAGCTGTAATCAAACATGGAATGTTGGCAAATTATATCATCTACAACAAATACAAGTGGGTTCGCAAACCCAAGGGAGCCCAAGGTTATTCAACATTAAATCTAACTTGACTAAACTGTTATCCATAGGAAAATGAGAGAATTGTTTGCTTTGATTAAAATATAGTATTATAATAAGTTTATTAAAACACTTAACATAAAAAATCATAAAATCTATTTACATAAAGAGAGAGTCAAAGAATATCATAAGGTCACGGGGGCGAAAGCAACTATGGGGCTAAAGCAACTTATTTGATTTTCTCTTAATCTAACTGTTCTTATTAAAATGCCCATAATATGTTGAAATGTAGAGCAATCATTGTCTATTTCAAACAAATAGAGATCTTGAATAGCTCACTGTTGTGCCAACAGAGCATATTTTGCAAGTCGCTATTTTGAAGCGTCGTTTTGTAGAACCGAGTTGTGAGTAACTACCTACAATGTTAAATTAATGAGTTACATTATAAAACATTCTTATGATGAGTATATTTTTATACTAAGAAAGTTAAGTGGGACTTATGGTATACCAAGTCTTTGTCTCATATTAGTTAGAAGCCAAAAAAAAAAAAACCATTATAAACTTAAGACAAACGGGTCTTTTACGCGATTTTACTCTTTATTACCCGACAATACCCGACAAAAGACGATGAAAAGTAAGGTTTAAAAGCCTCGGGAGTAAAATTATTTTTTCATCTCTCATGCTCTGAAAGTGGGTCATTGATTACCTGATATGCGGGTTGAAAGTGATACATTTCGGCCCTAGGGCGGAAAAGTAAAAAAAAATATCAGTACATCTTGAGGCGATGCAAAAACGTATACTGCCAAAGTTCGATTAAGTCAATACAAAATTCTGATTTTTAAATGGTCATAAACAAAAAAGATTATGTTACTTATAGTAAAATAAAACGTAAATAGCACAAACAATAATTATTTGGACAGTTTTACCTTAAAATACTGAGTATTTTACTCAGTATCTTAAGGTTGAGAATCCGACTAAACCTGATTAAATCGCCCGCCGTAACGTGTCAAATCATTAAAGAAATACTCTATAGCGCTTCTAAAAATATGTGCGTGAAAAAATTAATTGGCGAAATTAAAAAACTGAAGACTATTTTGTATGGAAAAATATAACTAATGACAAGGCGGTATGATCAAAAGACTAGAGCCTGCCCTAAAAAAAGCGCGAATGCAAAACAAAAGTTTAAAAAAATAGGCGTAAAGTACAATACTTGGTACGTGATCAATCTCTATTCTAATATTTTTTTTATCTGACTATTTATTTGCTTTCGTCGTATTCGAAATGAAAAGTAGAGTGTTTAACTTGGGTGAAAACACCCACTTCTGCCTTCATCCCTTGGTTAACAATCTACTATTTCTTAGGCAACGTACTTTGAATCCCTAACTACGCTCTGGATTCAAAATAGCGCCTTCGGCAACTATATAACCTTTTACTTTATTTATCATAAAATCTACTACTTATATTACGAGTATATTATTATGTAGTTTATACTTGATGCTGTTGTTGGCACTTGGTGGAACTTACTTATACATGATGAACAAACACACTTGTATACTATTCCACAGCTTTATATTCACCAGGAACGATGCAGGACGTATATTTGTGATTTTTTTGTTTTTTTTATTTCTGACCAATTAATTGTTTATTTTTGTATATTTATTATTAATTTTGTAGGCTTGACATGTACCTTGACTTTATATTCTACGACTGTCTAAAGTTGTGGAATAGTGTGTTTGTTCATCATGTATTACTTACTACTTATATAGTTGCATTCGCCCCGGTATTGTATATAAGACCCATCTCTAGTTTTATATAAATTGGGAGCCTTGTGATAGTGTTCACCTATGATCTCAACAATAATCAGGTCGGCGTTAGTTGAGATAGCCGCCTTACATCCTTTATGGTACTGGGTGCAGTACCATCGCGACGTTAAGTTTTTATTGTTTTGTCGACGATTATATGTATATCCAGCGGCTAACAACATCTTAGCTCCTTTAGGCATGGTAATTATTTGAGCTGTAATCAAACATGGAATGTTTGCAACTTATTATAATCTACGACAAATACAAGTGGGTCCGCAAACCCAAGGGAGCTCAAGGTTATAATTCTATGTTATCCATAGGAAAATGAGAGGATTGTATGGTTTGATTAAAATATAGTATTATTATAAGTTTATTAAAACACTTAACATAAAAAATTGTACAATCTATTTACATTTAGAGAGTGAGTCATAGAATATCGTATCACATATTTGAAATCTAAATGAAATAAATAACAAAAAACATAAATTATATAAAACATGATGAAAACACAGCAAAAAACATAAAAACAAATTACGCACCATCATGAAAATATAACCATAAATTATAACAAAATAGCACAATAACCATGGCTAAAGCCTATTACAATTACAATTCCCTATTCTGTGGCTAACGCGTACACTACTACTCGTTAATATATTGATCCTATACCCATTTATATGTTTTATAATATAAAACTCACATAGCTCGTCCAAAATACAATGATATCGCCACACACTAAAATATATTTGTAAGCATTAATTAATAATTATGTATGTTCATAATCATAAATTTATAGAAATGGTAGTCTATGAGATGGAATATGCACATTTTGACAGCTACCTTTTGAATAATACAACCGTAAAAAATACAATAGTTATGTACCTATTTAAAATTAAAATCGTTTGCGTCACTAACAAACGCAAATAATTGGCCGGGCCATATCATATCCCTGGCAAGTATCATAAAGTTGATTTTCCACCAGAGTGGCTAGGCGAGGCGAGGCGAGGAGAGAATTGAAATTTGTATGGCAAATGTTCAATACTCTCCCAACGCATCTTTGGTGGAAACAGTGTGGATTGACGAGAATATGCGAGGCGTGAATTGAGGGTGCGACTTGAGCAACCCAGGTGGGGTACCACCATCATCGCGGCGGTGAGACCGATCATGGGCTATTGGCTGCAGAGGCAGCATGGTGACGTCACGTATCGTGCGACGCAGATCGTTACCGGGCATGCATGCTTCGGAAGCTTTCTGTTTCGCATCCATCGTGAGGTCACACCCCGGTGTCAACACTGCGAGGTTTCCGTCGACGACACTGCACTCCACACGTTGGTGGAGTGCTCTGCGTGGGCGAGTCAGCGCCGGGACCTCGTAGTGGGTCTGGGCGTGGATATCCTCTCGCTGAAAACCATGCTCCAAGCCATGGTCTCCATCGCGAGTAGGTGGAACGCGGCCGTGTCCTTCTGCGAGCAAGTCATGCTCGCGAAGGAGGCGGCCGAGAGAGAGAGGGAGCGTACCCTCCCCGCCGAATTCCGTAGTCAGCGGCGAGGGTGCCGCAGACTCATCTACGCCCAAGACCATCGACCTCCATGATCGGGGCCTGAGGACGGCGGGATCGCCACCCGCCGTCCTTACAGAAGCAGGCTAGAAGGGTTGCGTGCTGCGGGGCCTTTGCCCCATAACACGCAACCCGATTCCACCCAAACCCAACCCCAACCCCAACGACGCGGGATTCTCATCCCGACCAAACCCCCGCAGAGACCACAGAGGTGGTCAAAGTCCGCCGGGCGCCCGGCGCCCGGCAACGGACGTTAGAGTGGCCGCAGACATAGGCCGAGGAATTAAAAAAAAAAAAAACAAAGGCGTGAATTGAAATATTTGTGTGTGTAAAAATGAACCGTACTATTTCCGATATAGTGTATAAATTTAATTTACAACAGAAACACGCTTCTAGCGAGAGGCTTATTGTTGTTCGTTGCTACTTATTACCGTGTAATTACCTGAGAATACCGTCATGACAGTACAAGCCTTTTCTACTAGAGGTCGCTGTTAACACGAAGTACACACTTGCAACTATGCTTATCATACCTGCTTAATATTATTTGTGCGTGACGTAGATGGTTGCACGGCTCTTTTGTTTTCATGGAGTACCCACATTTTAATATTGTAGATGTTACATTTTTACGCGGAATATTTAACACCGAGAAATTCAAAACTTTCGTCGTCGAAAGTCATAAACAAAGTGTGAAACTCGCCATGTACTGATTAACGTGATATTTGATATGATTTCGAACCCAGTAACGGTGAGTTCGTTTTCTTAAAAGCACTATGAGATTATTTCGTCAGTAGTATCTTCATCTGATTCCGCTTCCATTAACATATTTAATAATACTAATTTCCGGGACATAATACAGAAATTGCGTGTGTATTGCAAGACGAACTCAAACAGCACTGTACCTATATCTTTATCTAATGAAGCCTACGGGCGCGGCGGCGCGCTGCAGTCACGCGCGAGCTCGCGATGGCTATTTTTAGTGGAAAAAGGTCAGTGCGATTTCAATTCTCTTCTCGCCTCGTCTCGTCTCGCCACTCTGGTAGAAAATCACCTTAACTCAAGGTTTTCACACAAAGATCAAGAAATCCTAAAAAGTGGGATGTCCAAAAGTTTGATTTTATGGAGATTTTATGAATACTTTTGAACCAGGTATGTAATTTAAGCTCCTTTGGTAATTTTATAGACACACTCACGTCTTTGTCCCGAAAGAAATAACTCGCCAATCATTTTGATGGTCCTACGTAATAGAAATACACAGCAAACTTTCAGTATATCCGCCAGAGCCTGATCCCTCTGCCAACAGGTGCACTATTTGCTGTTGAGGGTGACTTGATCACCAGAGTTTCTGGCGGCACTTCTTAATACCCTAGATATATTACACATTTCCAATAACGATAACATTGACAATATTTAACCAATTATTGTTATATCGGAATGTACACTTTATACACATAACATCTCATTTATAAAAAATATACTTAATTAATAGATGAATATATTAATAATATTTATTATTAAATATAGTTAGGTAAATACATTTTTTAATGATATCGCATGTAATTAATGTTGCACGATAATGTGCAATGGGGACTTTTAAAGTCCCCTTTTACGACAAATAATATAAAGAGTGAATAGCACTAATAACAAATTTAGAATTTTTATCAATTGGTTCCAACCCGAAAGGCACATCTAAATTTTAATTTTCTTTACCATTAAATCACTTCCGTTGACACAATAGTTATCAATACTATATACTTCAAAAATACTCAAACTGTAAGCCGAGTTAAAATCTAATGCTAGTCAAACAGGTTGTGACCTAATAAATAATAGCCAGTATATAGGTACAAAAAGACGAAGAGTTCGTTACGTAGATCTACCACCATTTCAAATCATTTGTGCACTTTCAAACCGAATAGTTTTAAGGCAAATCCACAGTCTTTGTTGTAACTTGTTTTCACATTACTTGTTAACCATGCAAAGAATGCAAATTAAGTTAAATTCTGCTCCCCTAAGGAAAGCACCAAAGTATTTTTACCGGCAACCTAAACTGTATTTGCTAGAACCTCCCCAGTCTGTCAGCAAAAATGACGAAATGGACCTGTTAATTTTTGATGGGGCCTCATAGCATCCAAAACATATTGATGTGATTTTCATTACCAAATAAATTTTTGCCGGGGCGTACAAATTGAAATATCCTAGCGCACATTTATCATTTATAGAGTGAACTAAATTAACTATACATTTTATCAATACTTTGTGCACGGGAAGAAAATAATAATATGTTATTATATGTATAATGCACAATTCGTGATCGAATACGTATTTGAGTTACTGGTGCTAAGCCACTTGAGGATTTTGTGCGGCAAGTTTAAGACTCCATATACGTATAAATTTACAAGTTCATTAGTCCCTGTAAATTCCAAGCAAAATTTTCAATATTTTAAACGTGTGAATGTAGTCCATTCGTAGTGACTACAATACCATCAATGGTCACAGCCGAAGCTTTACATTTGTGTTTATGTTTTTTAGCGCAAGTCCACCGTATCCTGTTGCCGACGAGTGAACGTGAATGTCTGAAGAATTTATGTCCTCCAATAAATATATTCGTGGTCTCTCTATTACAAAACCGCGCTCTCAGTAGTGCCGCCAAATATTCTGAAATAAAAAGCATTATATAAGTACCTACAATAAAAAATAAACCGAAAAGTATACACTATTTTAATTTATGTAACATATAGTTTCAAGCTTATACTAATGATAATAACCTATTAAAAATTAAAATATACGTACACCACGCGAAGTGCTAAGCAGAGCAGTGGTTACACACCCACACTTTGACAACTGGAATTTTGGTTTGATTTACAGATTGGTTATGGATTTTTCTTAGTGCCCGATACAACAATAGTCTTGCCTCCTATTACGAGAGACCAACAAAATTGGTTTAGGGGGCAACTCGCCTCTGGCCCGCGGCCCACATTATCGACAAAAGGGGGGTGTGTAACATAATTAATAGTCTAATAAAATTAACTATTTAAAATCGTGCTTGATATCGTACAGAGCCTATGCAAAAGTCAACAAAAAAAAACACTATATATATAAAAAACACTATACTAAAACACTAACCAAAAGTCTCATACTCTGATCACTGACACGAAAAATTACATGCTTGGTTTGTTATTTAATCATCATCTACCTGCCCTTATCCCAATTATTTGGGATCGGCGCAACAAGTCTTTCTCCTCCACACATCTCTGTCAGACGTCATCTCTTCAGTCACTCCTCTCCTTGTCATGTCCTCTTTCACACATTCCATCCATCTTTTCTTTGGCCTACCTCTACTTCTTAAACCCTCTACAGTCATACTTTGCACCTTTCTTACGACATTGTTTTGCTCTCTTCTCATACCATGACAGCCGCTCGCTTCTCAATTTTTCGTTCACTGGTGCAACTTTCAAACTTCCGTAAAATATACTCGTTCCTTACCCTATCCATTCTTGTCACACCACACATCCATCTTAACATTCGCATCTCTGCTACATGCAATTGTCTTTCATCTGTCCCTTTTAAGGCCAAACATGACAGTCCATATAGGACAGCAGGTCTGACGACAGTCTTGTAAATTTTCCCTTTAAGTTTTGGGGGAAATAGAGGGTCGCAAATAGTGCCTTTGATCTGCCGCCATTTGATCAAACCTGCGTCAATTATGTGCTTCACTGACCGATTGATTTCCCCATCATCCTGGATAAGAGAGCCGTGGTACCGGAAACTGGAGCCAACTAGTATTGGTGCGCCGTCTCGCACTATGGGTGTAGAACTGGAGAGACCGCCGAAATCAGAGAACATGTACTCAGTTTTGGTTCTACTGATTTTCAAACCTACACTCTCCAGTTTACATTGCCATTTTTCCAATCTACTCTGTACCTCAGGCCCGTCTTCACCGACGAGTACAATGTCATCGGCAAATAGCATACACCAGGGGGTCTCTTCCTGTATCTCCGATGTCAAAGCATCCATTATCAACAGGAAGAGATATGGGCTTAGCGCCGAGCCCTGATGCAAGCCTACCGCCACACTGAACTCGTCGGTGTTGCCAACAGCAGTTCGTACGTAGGTTTTCGATCGACAATTGGTTTGTTATTTAATAATAGTATTTATTTTTATCAGTCAATTTTATTTAATGGCGTATATTATTACAAAATAACATTTTATATTTTTACAAAATAACATTTTATATTATTACAAAAATAAAAGAGGTAAGCAATGAATGTAAATAATGAATAACAAAGTGTTTCACTGAATTAAAAAAAGGTCAGACTTGTCAATGATAATGTTTTATGTACAGTTGCCTGGTTTGCGTCCTTGCTAGGTAACTAGTAGTCCGACTGTAAATCGTCACGTAGTCTAGTATATGTATCGTATATCAATAAAAATGTTTCATCTTAAACGTTAAACAGTTAGGTACTTATTAATCCAATTTTATGTATTTACCCACATTTGTAACATGGTACTTGGGTGGGACATGGTTATGTTTCTCGTACAAGTATTTCAAGCAACCAAATGCGTCTGTTCGAGCCTTCGCTGGACACCCACTTTTCTTCTTCGTACAGTACCAGAATAAAGGGGAATACTGGGAAAATGTATAACCATTAACCATAAGTAAATTTTTATGCTTGCTCCTCGTACTCGGTATCAGAGAAACTGAAAAATATAGCAATATGTTTAATAACAATATCAAATACCTCTTATTTTTAGCGTTGATTTTCTTTTTCACATTTATGAAGCAAGCTAAAATCCTTGCAGTCCTTTGCCGCCCTGGGTAGTTAGAAGAGTAGAACAAACGTAACGCATCTGCTAGTGTCACGAAAGAGTGTGAATGCGCGGCAAGATATAATAATACGCTCCCATTCTACGATTTTCAGCTTTGGAAACTAGCTTTAATTTTTTCTCCTTCTCTTATAATAAAACATATTGCTTCTTACAATTCTCTTAATAAAAATTTGTTTAATTTCAAATATAAATTTATTCAATAGTTACAGCTAGTTGTAATTGCATAAAGTAATACAAATTGGTTACTTAATAATTAGGAGTGAGCAAAGAAATATTCTATAAGTACTTAATTAAGTAATTTATTATTTATTCTGTCGATTGACGGCACTTGGTGTAACCTGCTACACACTATATCGCATAAAAACATATATACCTACTTTTCCACTGATACAATTTTTATTTTAACTGATCGGTTTCGCCTTGTGTTTTCATGTCCTTATGTAGGGACATAAAAACACAAGGCGAAACCGATCAGTTAATAATTTCGAAACAATTATTTCATCATAATTCGTGAGGCGAAATGAAAAGTACATAGCTACACACAGCATTTTTACTCTACTTTTCGTGATCACTCACACAAATGCAAAGCTCAGCTAAGCCTCGCGAACCTATTGATTAATGAAAATGTCATTTTTGACAGTAGTCTTTACATTAATAATAAAGTTATTGACATAATACATAGCAATAACTAGTTATAGAGAATGTATCGGATCTCAGGCTTCTGTAATTCTTATTATTGATGATTATGCTCTGAATATCGTATAATACTGCCCATGAATGTTAACACCTTGGCCTTACAACCGTTGTTTTTCTTCACGCACCGCCACGATATACGGTCACTCACGATGGGATCACTACCCTTATTAAATCGATGATTCATAAACAAAAGTGTTTGATTACCCAGACGATTTTTAACGAAAACAGCTAAAAATATATAATTAATTAGACTTTGAGTACAAATACTTATCCATATCGATAATGTTATATTATGTTATGTTGTTAGTTGATATATCTGTTTCTATATTTTTATTACCTATATCAAGTATAAACATTGGTTAGTAATATTAGAAGCGAGGTAATATTGGAAGCGAGTGAAAACAATATTTTAATATGTATTTAAATTTTAATAAAAGGACCAATACGATGCAAATACAAAATGTTACATTCATTTAACATCAGTTATTGATTTGACAGTCATTTTCGACAGTTAGTTTTAACTTAATGGATAACTTATAGATAGTGACATAATACAAACATTATAGGTATAATATATCAGGCTTATGTAATTAGGGATGGTTATGCTCTGTATATCGTAAAATAGTGCCCTGGTCTGTTAACACCTTGGCTTTACAACCGTTATTCCTCTTCACGCACCGCCACGATATGATACCGCCACCGTGGGGGTCACTCTTATTGTATCGATTATTCATAAACAAAAGTGTTAGATTACCCAAGCGATTTTTAACGAATTGACCTAAAAAATAATGTTTAAACTTTAAGTACACATTCTTAAAGAACCCCTACGGTCGTGGAGTATAAAGAATGTCGGTCATTGAACCCGTGTTTCCGTCTCGCTTTGGTGTCGCCGTTCAGTAAGTGAGATGGAAGAGATAGGAGACAGCGATAGGTAGTGACGGGTCTATGACCGTAATTCTTTTTGCTCTGCGATCGCACTAATCACACTAATCACACGCTATGATACGGGATCTGCCCTAAGAGCATGGCAGCGCTGACTTCAGTTGATCGTAAATCTAACCAATGATATATGGAAATTTCAGCCGCTGCGCTGCACTTACTGCTAAGTTTACTCGGATACTATACTATTACTAAATATATTTTAAACATTCGCGTTTTGTACACGTTATAAACTTGAGACAAGCGGGTCTTTTACGCAATTATTGAGATATATATACATACATACCTCTTTGTTCTCCGAAGTTTCGACCCTGTTATAAGAGTCGTGGTCACGGGTTGACTGGTGAGAGCTAGAGGTATGTATATAACTCAATAATCGCGTAAAAGACCCACTTGTCCCAGGTTTATAATGTATACCTACTGAACTACTCTAAAACTAAATACTCACTGTATGAGGACATTCGTAGGCCTTCCCTAATAACAGTTTATATTGCCCTGTAATAGTCCGTGAGAATCCAATACACTACTTTGTTATGTCAAATCACTGTATCCTGGAAAACGCGAAGATTATTTTGGCAATACACGGCGTTTTAAGTTGCCGTGTTTTGATATTATTTGAAAGAAATAGAGTCTAATTTGCGTTGTAATAGCTCAGAACTTTTCACACGAAGTAAAAAAAGTGAGACCGTCGTACGATAAAACAGGCTTAAAGGAATCGAAATAGCGTTGTTAATTCACAACACTTTCACTTTAGATACAGTGTATTGGATTCACACGGTACAATAGAGGTAGGTTTAAACTGATATCTTTCGTCGTACTTGGGCTTTATTACAAATGCACCAGTCTAATCCGTAATTCTGCGAATGCTACGCTTAATATTTTTTTAAACAAAAATAGCAAAATAAATGGTAAGATTTATGTATGTATCTATTTTATGTATTATTATATTTTACATTCCGTAGCTGAGAATACACGCTATTAGCGCGTTTTACATTCTGTTCATGTTCCTGTTGAAGATTTATTTAGACCAGTGCCTACGCAGGTTATAAAAAAATCTATTGTTCATACATTATATTATATATTTTCAATTCAACATCCATATTCTAATTTTAAACATGACAGTTTCTTATATCTAAAAAAAAAGTAAGTAAGTAATTTACCATAATCCATAACCAAAATTTCACTTACTTAGCTAATTATCTATTAATCCTTTCTTCTTCACTTACTCGTGACTATGACAGTCGAATCGTTTCACAATTTGATTATTTAACGTGGTAAAACTGGCTCTGCAACGTTTAGATTTATTCTTAGAGCATCTCCACTCAATTTTATCTCCTTTTTCTCTTTTCTTATGAAATTTCTGATTATTGACCATAAGAAAACATCCACGTGGTGTTCGCACCATGAATTCTATAACAATAAATAATCAAAATTATTAAAAGAAATATTAGAATATTGAACGGCATTTGCACATTGACACGGATGACGGGACATTTATATTAAAGGAGAGTACTGAACTTTGTTGATATTCAACACTGTACTCGGTGCTGTATCTTTTTTTCATGCGATAAATAATATCTTTCAAATAGGTTGTAAGTATTTATAGGTAGTATAAATTTACTGTTATGTACACATGTTATTACGTGTTAGTGAAATAATATGAATTGTATATAATAATGACTGTATAATATCTGACTGATAGACTGATCATATAGACTGATCTCGTATTAGTATTATATCTAGACTTATATAATAATTACAAACAAAAGAAATTGTACATTAGCAAGGTGGGGTGAACATAACAGCAATTCTTAGGTACGTCCTTATTTGTATTTACATAAACGCACGTACCAAAATAATATTATAATTTGCTGAGGTTGCAATAACAGAATATAATACAAGTTACATTCTATGGCTTCACCATACATATTAATATAAAGTATGGTTACATAATGGGTATAACAAGCTGAAACGGGTGGCTTCTGTGTAATATCTGGTGACGATGATGATCTAATTAAGTTTTCACAATATATACATACGTATATTATGTATAACATTATGCGACCAGATTCACCTTGATATACATATTACAGCCTGTATAAGTACTTAAGTAATAAATAAGTATAAACTTTATTAAAAAGAGTCACATTATAAGTATACTTAATAACCAACTGATTGCCGGTTCATGCGGACTTAATAATTGGTAATAATAAATCTATAACTAGGTACTTATACGTATAATATTATTTTACATTTGTAGGTATATGTTTACAATCTTATCTATTGTGTAACTGTATAACGATAAAGTCACTGGGAGGCTGACATGCCCATTTTAACGAAAGTCTCACCAAAAGAAAGAGAAGTCAGGCGTATAGGTATAGTACATTAAGACATTGACTACAATTAAAGTTAAGTTACACGTATATGACGTACAAAAATGTCGTTTATTTATAATACGTCTACTCACTTGAATTCTACTTGGACGTTTGCACAGTTATCTACCTAAAAAGGAACCTTGTTACGGGGCGTCCTTTGTCACTTTGAGGACCTGGCACATTGTAGATAGAATTTGATTTAAAATGTGTCGAGACCGTGGGGAACGCATTAACTCTGAAATATTTATGTGCAGTGCCAACTTTTTTTTTAAAGATATGGTATATTTTTACACAACGCCATCTAGGCTAAAGAAAGCTGATATGAGCTTGTGTTATGTGCTACAAATTATATAGATAAATTACACCCTGACACATAACAAACCATCGTGCTCATCACACAAAGTTTGTCCTGTGTAGGATTCGAACTCATAACCTCCGAGGTGTATAGTTCGCTTACGCAGTGCTACAAATTACTGAAAATCTCGACCAAATCCCAGACAGAGGTCACACAGGTGGCCAAAGGCCGCCGGGAGAAACTGGAACGATGCCCGGCAATGGAAGTACGGGCGGCCGCGGCCTTGCACCAAAAAAACCACACAGGTTTCAAAATGATCTAACTTACATTATTCAATGATTGTGATCATCACGAATTCTGACTATGGCATTTTCGATGGTCACAACAAACGCCTGACAACCTTTCCACCTTTTTTGACACCGCCATCGAATCTTCGGGCCTTCCTTCTGATGGACCGTATACCGATGGGGTCCAATGTTTAAGCAACGTTTATGTTTCGAATCATAACTAAAAAGTGCTGCAAATTTCCAAAACATAACTTAGCAGTTGAAAGCATCTTAAAAAAGTATTATTTTCATGCTTTGCCATAGTTTGAAGATCAAATCGGACTATAGTGCCAATGAGCGGTACCCGATTCTTGCAGATTAAGGTACCTACCTAACATACCTTTATGTTTAAAACTTTGAAAACCTGAAAGCATCACATAAGTTCCAGGAGTTGGAGCAGCTGCGCCCTAAATCTTGCGTATGTCTACAAATATCCAAATAAAACCGCGTGCAACTTCATTTCAGGATGCTGGAAAGAAAGGTTATGCTCGTGATGGCTAGCAAACAGGATGAAAAAAGGATGATGGAAGGAGAGAGTTGACCATAGAACTGGCATAAAATTTGGATATTACATTATTTCAAAATCATGAGGAATGCATTAACATTGAAACATTGAGTCGCAAGGTTAACTTTTTTATTAAATGCATAATCTTTGTGTATCTAACTTATTCTCTACTATAATTTATGTCGTTATGTCAATGATTGTGATCAGCACGCACTCTGAGTATTATATTATCGATGGTCATCACAAATGCCTGACAACCTTTTGTCTTGTTTAGACAGCGCCAGCGAGTCTTGATTCCTTCCTTTTGATGGACCGTATACCGATAGGTTCCAACGTCTAAGCAACGTTTTTGGGTCGCGGTATAGCCAAAAAATGCTGTAAATACGGAAAACATGAGAAAGAAAAGAAAGAAAGAATATTTTTTATTGTTGCATCACAACCTAACACTCAACCTCAATTGTGTACAAAGAAAAATATAACTTATCTGTGGTCATGATGGCCACAGACGTAAAATTGACGTCAGTCAGTTTTCATACCGATACCTGGCGCCGACAGGTAACATAACTTTGCAATTTAAAGTATATTAAAAAGTAAGAACGTAAATTATTTAGAATCACTCAATTGTCTAATTCATGGTATGCCAACGGGACTATAGGGCCGAAGAGCAGCGCTACATGATTCTTGCAAATACAATACATAATACTAAATAATATTTTTATTTAAAACATATTGCACGTAAGCATATTTCAAATATAACATACCCTCATATTTAAAACTTTAAAAACCTGAACGCCTGGCAGCGGTTTTTTAGAACTTATCCAATGTAGTCCAAGTGGCCAAAACTGTCTGCGATATCATTAGGTCAGTATGTCAATCGACTAAAGACGCCACTGCTATGCTGTTAGGGTTACAGTATAGAGATGATGAAAGAAAGGAAGGATCATAGAATTAATATTAAAGAAATTATAAAGTATCGAGATCATGAGGAACGCCTTAACATTGAACAACTATTTTTAACATGTACCCATAATACCTTTGTGTATCTAACTTATTCTCCTAACTCCATAATTTATGTCAAAATTTAATGATTGTGTTCAGCACGCACTCTGAGTATTATATTATCGATGGTCATCACAAACGCCTGACAACCTCTGTTCTTGTTTTGACACCGCCATCGTGTCTTCATTCCTTCCTTCTGATGGATCTGATACCTATGAGGTCCGATGTCTAAGCAAAGTTTTTGGTTCGCGGTATAGCCAAATAATGCTGTAACTAAAAACATAACGCTGTAGGTATTAGGTACTACGATTCGATTACTAAGAATAAACTGTATTGTACACCAATTAAAAATCATAGGATACAACAGATACGGGTAGGTATAATACGTTTATTTTGTATTTCTTGTTTCTATTTGAGAAAACGCGGTGTAAAATGTTGCTGCATAGTGCATACTGCCTAGACCAAGCACAGTATGCCCCTATAGGGCGTTGGGAGTAAATACCGCCATACTCCAATATTAGGTATATTCATTACTTCGATCTACTTGAATTGTGACAATTTGCATAGAACTACCGACTGTATCTATGTAGTTATATGCTAGGATATTATTTGACTGCTTCGGTGGCGTGGTCGGTAGCGCATCCGCTTTCGCCGCCGGAGTCTCGGGTTCGATTCCCGGTCGGAACAAACTTTGTGTGAAGACAGATACGTCAGATACCGAAGTCTGGATATTTCCTATGTATAATATGTATATATTTTCAAAAAAAAAATGTTTATAACTATTTACATCAGTTTATCTAGTACCTACTCATATCACAAGCTCTGCTTAGTTTGAGACTAGATGGCGTTGTGTGAATTGTCCTTACATATTTATTTAATTCTTTTATTTTTATTCGGGAAGGTTATAAATGAAAAAATCAAAATACTTAATTCATTTAAAGTAGAAAAAAAAGTAAAATAAAAATATAGTATAACATTTAACAATAATTTACAGTCATTTACATTTACAGTCCATTACACAGCCACACTTTGCCAGTAATTTTGTTGGTTCCTCGAAATAAGGGGCAAGCCTATTGCCGTTACTGGGCTCTAGATAAAATCCATAACAAACATGTTCCAACAGCCAAGACAGATATTACATACCTACCACTAAAGATAATCTCTGCAGTCCGAGCGAAATAATTTACATGTTAAGAAAACTTCTGTAACAATGTCTGGTGAAGAAAAGAATATCAGCATTTATCAGCATCTCCTCCATCCAGCTGGTGAGGAGGAGCCATGCTCCTCACCGCGTGGTTCACCTGCTGACAAACGGACGAAGCTCTGACACATTATCCGAAGTACCCGGAATAGCAATAGGCTCGCCCTCAATTACATGGACCAACAAAGTGACTGGCGAAATGGGGACGTATTAAACGCCTCTGTCTACTGGGATAAAGAATTGTCTTTGTATGCGTGTAGCTTCGAAATCAGTCAATGGTTTGTATGGTCACCCTTTATTCTAACAATAGAATGGTCAAATGTGTGTACTGTCACTTTACAGCCATGCGGCTTTCTTTGGCATACCCAATAAGCATGTGCACCAGATATTTTATTGCGGTTAAAAATATCATCATTTACGATGAGCTTCATCCCTCCTCTAGGAGTCGCCATAATAACAGCCTCTGAAAATTAAGAACATAAATAACTTAAATAAATACAATTGAAGTACAGATAGGTTTAACCGGTTAGTTAGTACTCACATATAATGTACTAGCGGTGGCCGTGACGTTGTACGTGTTCCTAATTTTGCAACACTCATGATTGCTGCTTCGCTATTATTGGTCGCAGCGTATATCTAATGTCTGACTAATCAATCAAAAATGGACTATTCAATACAAAAGTACTTTTTTCAATTTCAACCATTAGTTCCTGAGATCAGCCAATTCAACAAAACAAACAAATCGTGGACG
This sequence comes from Nudaria mundana, assembly GCA_963556515.1. Lineage (NCBI taxonomy): Eukaryota > Metazoa > Arthropoda > Insecta > Lepidoptera > Erebidae > Nudaria > Nudaria mundana. The sequence goes on from OY748297.1 coordinate 5,376,844, forward strand.
TAAATCCACACCCAACACAAACCCCTAGGCAACTTCCGTGATTAAAGAGTGTAAGTCGATATTAGGAGAGATAGAAGTAGATATTGGAAATTAGGTTTAAGAAAAAAAAAATTAATAAGTATGTTTTAATACATAATAAAATTTAATATTTAGGACATTTTCAACACAGCTTTATCCAGGCCATAATAAGCTAGTATAAACTTGTGTTGTCTGTGGCTAACCAGTGGACCACACAGGTTTTCTATATATACATAATATACTCCTTAAAATGCCCTCCCTAACTGATTGCATAGGACTTTACGCTGTCTTAAAGCACAAATTAATCTGAGCTGGTGCACCAACTTAACATAAAATTAAAGTACCTAACTACTTAATATACTCGTACATCTTAAAACATAAACATAAATTCATTTATTTTACTAAAACAACTACGATATTAAATCACAGAACGTGGATTCCTAGGAACATCTACTGTGCGTTAGGATCTAGACCAAATCTCAGATAAGTGTGAAATATGCGAGCATGCACAAAAACACTAAGGTATTTGTTGTCAACTCAATGGGAAAGAAGGCGTGATTTGTATACGTAGGTTTTAAAATAAAATCCGTAGAATAGCTTATCTATTTCTGTGGGAATTCACCGGGATAAATCATATCCTATGCATTAATTTAGGAAATGGTCTAATTTTCATTAAAATATACTTAATGAATGAATAAATAATGAATGAACGCTTCTCGAATCTAATGGTATAATAACGCGCTGTAAAAGGTAACTTCGTAACTATTTTACATCCACTTAAAACATAAACCATCAAATATAATGTCCCTGGAACATAAAATACTGGAACCCGTCTTCATAATAAAATTAAATGAAAAAAAGCCTAATTCAGCATAAGCCTGCATGCATCATTCCTTGCACACCTGCTGTCAACCAGCAGGTGTGCAAGGAATGTTGGACGACGCTCTGTCAAATACGAAGTAAGTCAAACCAATGTACTAACTGGCGAATTATAGGTACGTATAAGTATACCTCTGCCCTTCGCTTTTGGAGAAAAAAAGGTTGTGATACTTTGTAAATATGTATTACCTTATAACGCTTAACCCGTCCGAGGTTTCATATCTCCAGTAAATGTTTTGTGGATGTAAGTAAGTCGAATAACAAAACTAGTAGTCTCATGCTGAGAGTTAAGGACACTTCCCGCAATGACTCCCTTTGGCTCTGATAAATGTATTGTCTATAGTAATTGCAGTGGACGTACAGCCATGTCGCCTTCTTCGACACGTCCAGTATATAGTATCCCCACACTTTTTATTCCTTGTATACACGTAGTAATTATCCAATAGTAGTCTCGTGCATCCTCGAGTAGTTGGTAGTAATACGGCTTCTAGAATAATGGTAAAGATTCACAAAAATATTTAGGGATAGTTGAAAAAAATTGACGTCGTGCCTTTAGATCTATTTAAGTCGACAAAGTGTACACCATCTAAAGGATCATCAAATATTGAATCACTGCAATAACTTGAATGTGATTATCTGTCGTTATTCTGTATATTTGGAGTTTAAGTTCAACTTATGATATAAACAGTCCAAAAAATTGTAAGAACAACATTGTACAAAAAACTATTAATTCATATCTATTGTCCTGTTCACCTTATTCATGGTTATGAGAATTTACTTCCAGTACATCCTCATTCAATGTAAGAAGTCTAGCTGTACAATTGTAGTGGTGTCGTTTAACACAAGTCCATGACACACGACCACGTTTAGTCTCATATCTCTTGTTGTATCTATATCCTCCTACCTCTATAAACGGCCACCGTTGAATTGATTTCACAAATACCGAGCACGTATCTGAAAACATCAGAATCATAAACGTTATTTGCGTGTATAGGACTCGCCTAGTTCACTAGAGTATTAAATTTATTACAAATTTTTAGTCCATTTCTAAATGACAATAACATACTCGTAGTTTTAGTGTATGTGTGAATGCAAAAAAAACACATAGAATACGATATTTAATCACTATATTTCAACTAAAATGTTTTTACTTTCTGGTGGATATTGTGAAAATGTAACAAATTAATTATTAAATTATTAAGTCACAAAAGATATATGTAGTACAGAAAAATAATAAAAAGCCCCGACTGCACTTAACCAGATATTTAACTATAAGCAGACGGAACTCGAATATCAGTTCAAACCTAGATGCAAACCCGCCTACTTATTATATATATATATATATATATATATATATATATATATATATATATATATATATATATATATATATATATATATATATATATATATACTAGTGGTCCCGACGAACTTCGTACCGCCTGAAATTTTGCTTATAAACCTTCCCTGAACCTCCACGATTATTTTAAGACCCAAATTAACCAAATCGGTCCAGCCGTTCACGCGTGAGGTCGTGACCAAGGGAAATAGTGATTCATTTTTATATTTAGAGATATATATATATATATTTTTTATTTGCAGTTTTTTAGTTGTAACCCTATGACACTCAGAAGATAAATACCTTTCACTTGAGACCTCATTTATCGAAATCCATCTAGCCGTTTGGCCTGTAGAGGGGAACAATGAAACATACGCGCGAAACACATAACCCTCGCAGACGCAGTCGGGTAAAAAAGAAAATAACTACAACTTTAAGCATTGTAACACTCAAGGCATACTATGGCTTGGTGATCAGGACAAATCCACTTTTTTAGTGGACCGATTTCGAGCTCGCGGACATCTTATGCATCGACCAACCCGTCCAATTTTTGATTTTGAATTGTATTGAGCTTTGATTGGTTTATTCAAAAAACTTCCTAGTCTCTGTTTCAGTAGTCGAGGAAGGCGTAGGCCTGAAAGTGGAGTGGAACATCATCATCAGAGGTTTCCTTGGAGTCAACAGACAGATCTAGCTACCATAATTACAAGATCATTATGTAATAAAATAGCACGTAAATAAATAAATACATGGACATTCTCACACAACGTCATCTAGCCCAAACTAAGTTATAAGCTTGTGCTATGAGATCTAAACAACTGATAAACCTACTTATATATTTCTAAATACATACATAATATACAAAGAAAACACCCAAACTCCGAAACAAACCTTTGTGGATCACACAAATATTATATAAAGCCGATGCACTACCGACCTTTTTTTTTATTTAAAAATAATTATTGCCCAATAATCATGAATAAACCTCATAAAAAAATCACCTTGTGTTTATATATGTACTCGTATTATTATGTAATCACCTAGATTTCGATTCGCCAAAACCGTGGATACTTTCTGTGCCGTGGGCTACTTTTAATGGCAGGCGTTACTAATTGGATTATTAAAACAGATAAATGGATTTGTTACTTTTTCACGTGAAAACTACTGAACAGATTGTAACAAAACTTTATAATAATATAGAACATACATCGGAACAACAAATAGGCAATTATTTTTTCCATATATTTTGTAAATAGATTTATTTATAGTTTGAAGACTAGGATAGGAGTAACAATTGGCTGGACATTGATCTTTTATAAATGAGTATGACAATTAATCACTGAGATCACAGCCTCATCTACAGTGATCACCTTAGCTGGGCAGTAATAGCTGCTGCTTTTCTTCACACATACCCATACTACCCGACGACCTTTACTGTCTGATCTCTTGTTAAACCTGTGGCAACCTAACTCGAGCACTGGCTTGCCATGCCTCGATAGTGAAAATATCGGGTACATGTCTGAAAGGAAATTAAAACATACACAATAAATAAATGAAATAGGTACTCTTAGAATCTTTTTATCCTGGTAATGTGTTCCTGTGGGAATTGTCATGCCCCATTTGTTTGTATGGGATGTCTCTTTTAGGAATCTTTTCTTGTACTGTACTTGTCTTTCATTTACACATACACAGCCTTCTGGTTAGGTTGCCGAGAACACTAGTGGTACATACAACCTACAGGATGTCATAGTAACCCCGAAGAGGCCACACAAGTGGCCAAAGTCCGCTGGGCGCCACTGGAAATACCTTCTGGTGTGTGCCAGAGACGCCCACAGCAATGGACATGGGAGCGGCCGCGGTCTCGCGGAATTAAAAAAGAAGTATGTCATAGTATTCTGGATCTGTGCCAAAATAAAAAGAAAATTCGATGACGAGAGAATTTGCTATTTATTCCAATAATTATTAGATTATAGATATGGTAACTTTAGTTAGATATAGGTCACGTATGTACCTACCATTGTAGCAGTTATATTAAGCTAACATTCAAGGGTGATTATGTTGCTTAGACATTTTTATGATAGCACCTTCGAATGTCATGATGGATGATGTACATCTAAGGGTACGTTTCTTAACGCAAGTCCAACGTGTCTTGTGACCGGTTGTACGTTCTTTGTTAAAACGATACCTTCCCACGAGTATCACTGGGTTTCCTCGGAGCGATGTACCGAAGCAAGCCTCTTCTGTAAAATAATTAGTTAGGAAGTAAAACAGTATTCATTGATTAAAATTCTAAAATAATTTCAAAATCGTAAAAGTCGCAATTTACGTAGGGGCTAGGGCGTCCTGCAAGTCCGAACGAAACATAAACATTTTGAATTCAACTCGATTAAATTCAAACGGATACCTGAAGAGAGCACACGGTCGCCACGGGTCTTGCTTTTTAAAGCCATTAGGAAGGTATAATACGAAATTCTTCCGAGTGAGTACCTGGGGCACCCGGCAATGGATGTAGGGGCGGCCGCGGACTTAAAATAAAACCGGCCGCTTTCTGCCACCTCGTGCAAGAGCTTATACTCTACGCATTATCATCAGAATATTAATAATAATATTTTTTTTATATTTTTGGACATTCTCACACAACGTCATCTAGCCCAAATTAAGCTAATATAAGCTTGTGTTATGGGATCTAGACGACTGATAAACATACTTATATATTTCTAAATACATACATATTATACAAAGAAAATACCCAAACTCCGAAACAAACATTTGTGGATCACACAAATAATTTGAATCGACCCGGAATCGAACCTGGGACCTCAGGGTCGGCAGTCGCATACTCATACCACTCAGCAACCGAGGCAGTCAATATTACTTAATACATAAAAAATACTGCTTAACAATCGAATAGTTTATAATTTGTTCAATACTAATATAATAAACATCACAACTATTAATGAGTTTATCTATAAAATGTATCATTACTTATGTTATTAATTAAACATTTTTAAAAGGATATGAATAAATTCGATGCGATTAAAGCCGTAAGAATTAGAACTATAACAAAATACCCAGATGGCAATGAACGTATTAAGTAACTGATTTTCTTCAAGTATGGTTATGTTGACCTGTATTTTTTATTATTACACCTTCGTAGGTCGTCAGGGACGCTGTACATCTGCGGGTACGTTTCTTCACACAAATCCATCGTGTCCTTTGACCAGACATGCGTTCTTTTAAAAACCGAAATGTACCAATAAGTATCACAGGGTTACCTCGGCGAGACATTCCGAATGTAACATCTGTAAAAAATCATAATTTCGATGTGACGTAAATATTTATAATATGGCAGATTTTTTATTGAAAATGGTAGCATTGCGGTTGTGCTGCTCTGACGCACCAATTAATCCGTTAACCTAACAGGGTCCCAGTAAACGTTTTCTCCATGTATAATGACATGATGAAAATTGGCACCGTATTTTAAAGCTACGGTCAGATAAAATAAATCAGTTTGCAAATCAATGCTGATTAATCATTTCTCATGTTTGTTTCGCACAATAAGTTTTGAATGAAACAATTATGGTAAAATACTTCGTCATATGATCATATCAAAAACAAAATTGAGGTAACTCTAGGTAATGATGAGGATTTTAGACCATATCGAGGCATGAAACATTTATCTTTCGTATAACGTGGTGTTCGACTTATTGGGTTGCTTAAACCAAAGCCTCATTCGTAGTTAAGCAGGATTTACTGCAGGTAAAATGGCTTGAGCTCACTTGCAAAGATTATCAAAGTCCTACCAAAATCAAAGATTGTTTGTTCTGGTCGAATTTGCTAATCGCGATGTCTCTAACTTTACTTGCTGCTCATCCAATTTCAACTGCCGCATCTCCAACTCCAATTGCTTCTCCTCCATCAATACCCGCTGTTCTTCAATTTCCAACTGACGTTCTTCTTTACAGATGCGACGCTCCTCTAATTCTAGACTACACCGTACCAACGTCGTTGTTACATCGCGTCCAATAGGTAAATCAAAGGACCTACTGTGTACTTCATGTATTTTTTGCGCAGAAATACAATTTTGTGTATGTATTATTATGTAAATACTTATTTTATCGTTTATTCATTTATATTCTTATTTTATACATTTTTAAATACATTTATAAAAAACACAAATACATTTAAAAATATAAAAAATAGTGACCCACCAGTAGCGGAGTAGGACCCAAACTACCGGTGGTGGAGGCTACAGACTAAGAAACCTCCTAACAATACGGCACGTGTCGAGGATAACAACCTTCTGAATCTGACTCTTGATCCAACAATCTAACGAGAGTCTCTTGAGATGTTGATCGAGACTCTTCGCTATTAATCCGTTTGCCGAAACGACCACCGGGACAATGATCGTCGAGTCTACGTCCCACATGGCGGTTATCTCGTAGGACAAATCGAGGTACTTGCTAAGTTTGTCCTTCTCTGCCTTCACGAGATTCTCGTCATGCGGGACGGCGATATCGACGAGCACTGCCCGACGCTGGGTCCGATCAACCAACACGATATCGGGCCTATTGGCAACAATAGTCCTGTCCGTGATGATTGATCGGTCCCAGTAGAGCAATGCACGAGAATTCTCAAGAACTGGCACTGGTGTGTACTTATAGTACGGTACTTCAAACTCAATAAGGCCATATTGAAGAGCAAGTTGCTGGTGGATGATCCTGGCTACTTGATTGTGCCTATGCAAGTACTCGGTGTTAGCAAGATACGAACAACCGGAAATAATATGGCGAAGTGATTCACCAGGACGGTGGCATGCTCGACAAATGTCGACCGTACCGTCCTTCATGATGTATTTCCGATAGTTGTTCGTCTTGATAACCTCATCTGCAATTGCACAGGCAAAACCTTCAGTTTCCCCAAAGAGGTCTCCAAAACGTAGCCAGTTCACCGAAGCGAGCAGGTCTACGTCGGGTCCTGTTAAGACCCGGTAGAACCGCCCGTGTAGCTCCTTACTCTTCCATACGTCCCTACGGTCTTCAGTACCTAGCACCTTTGGTTTACGCCAGTTCTCGTTAGCCAAGGAAAGAGGTGTTAGGCCCTTGTCAACCATCACGACATCGCAATGAATGTCACACCCGTTCTGTAGAAAGTAATCTCTCAGACTGCACACTTCACGGTTGTGGAGGTTCTTGGCATTCAAAAAGCCTCGACCCCCCCACTTCCGCGGAATGTACAGTCTCATGACAGAAGATCGTGGGTGTAACATTCGATGCAATGTCAGTTGTTGACGGACTCGCCTATCCAGGGCGTCTAGTTCCGTTTGAGTCCACCTAAGTATGCCAAAGGAGTATAACAATAAAGGTATCACCCAACCGTTGAAAGCCCGCATTTTGTTACCACCGGACAAAGAACTGTTAAGAACTTTTGTCAGGCGGCCAAAAAAACGTTCTTTCACCGATTTCTTAATATCCTCTACCGCTATACCCAATGACTCTGACATACCTAGGTATTTGTATGTTTCGGTCTCGGAGAGAGATCTGAGAGTTATTATCTCAGAAAGTTGTAAATTCGGTGAATTTACAACCTTCCCCCGTTGTACATGCATAACCGCACACTTATCAACACCGAACTCCATCTTAATGGCATTACTAAAAACTTCCGTAGTTTTTAATAATGTCACTAAATCTTGGTGCTTCAATGTGAACAGTTTGAGGTCATCCATGTACATCAGGTCAGATATAACCTCACCCCCTCTACGAAACCGATAGCCTAGCCCTGAATCCTTCAGCAATGTGCTAAGTGGATTCAGTGCTAAACAAAACCACAATGGACTCAAACTGTCGCCCTGGAATATACCACGCTCGATCCTTATCAAGCCTTGCGGGTCAGAGGCGTGCCCACCACTACCTGGTTGACGAAGGACTGTGGTCCACTGCCCCATACACGAGACTAAGAAGGATTTAAGAGTCGGATTAATTTTATACAACTCTAAAATCCTCCTCAGCCATGAATGAGGCACCGAATCATAGGCCTTCTTGTAGTCAATCCAGGCAGTAGAGAGGGCGCCCCTACTCCGCTTGACTTGTTGGCTAATGGCCATATCAATGAGGAGTAGCTCCTTAGTGCCACGAGACCCAGCCCTACATCCATTCTGAGCGTTATCTAAGATATTATTAGATACTATGTGCGAGTTTATTTTAGTTCTCAGAATAGATGTAAGGAGCTTGTAGATGGTAGGTAAGCAAGTGATGGGTCTATAGTTTTTAGGTTCCGTGGTACTACCTGATTTATGGAGCAGGAAGGTGATGCCAGTGGTCATGAAAGCGGGTAAGGAACCAGACTCGAGGGCTTCTTGATACTGTGTTGCCAAGCGTTCATGCGAGCTCTGAACCCACTTTATCCAAAAGTTGTGCAATCCATCCGGCCCAGGACTCTTCCAGTTCGGGGCCGTACGAATTGCACAACTAACGTCTTCGTAGTCTATGGTAATAGACTCCATGGGTTCGATGGTATTGCATTCACGCTCGACGACACGGATCCAGTCGCCCTCCGAATGTTCGACGGGCACCGACCATATGTCACGCCAGAATTGATTCATGGTGTGAGCATCTGGCAGTTGTCCGTCGCTCAAACGTTGTCCAGTTCCCTCCCACTCTCGGTACACCTTCCTTTGGTCACTTTGGAAGATGCGATTCTGCCAGTATCTATTTACACGCTCTCTATAACGACGGATACGGCTTGCCCATGCATACACTTTCTGTTTCAGAAAGTCAATACGTTCCGTGACATTGGCTAAGTATTGCTGGGGACGAATACCGGTCCCAGCAAATGCCTGAGTCACGAAACGCATGACCCGGGGACGACTATTTCCCCGGCTGAAAGAGATAAGCTTTGCAATGAGAGTCCTAAATGTGCCGATACGTCGCTCGATTCTTGCCTGCCATACGGGAACACCATCCGGTCGTGGTGCACGGTTAACTTCAGGGAATTTAACGCGTGCAACACGACAAGCGGCAATCGCTCCACAGTAAAGAATCGAGTGAGTATCAAGCAAATCACTGCTAGTCCGTAAGTACGGTTCTAGCAATGCATTTAGGGCTCCCATCAACGCCAGATTTCGCTTATGCATTGGCAAGCGTGGTAGCCGCGGTCTAGAATTAGGTATAAACCTATACTGCGAGATCACATCTTCCAAAGTACTCCTCAATTGCTCGCTTACCTGGATAGACGTATCACTCGTATCATTTTCGTCGAATGCGGGTTCCGCTAACGTCGCACTTGTAGCAACCGTCTGTGTCACAGGTGACGGTGCTCTCGTTAACACTGGAGCTGTACGAGTAGATAATACTTCCAGGCGTAGTCGATCAAGCACAGATTGATCCAACAACTTACATCGTTGGATAGCCCGCACTTGATCCGATAGTCGTTGGACGGCAACGGTAATTGTTGGTTCAAGAGCCTGAAACAAAGGAAGCATCCTTGAACGATACGCAGTCAGGTTGGTTTCCCCATCTGTAGCCTCATAATATGCCCGCATAACGTTTTCATTGATGGATGAAGTCCATCGCATGCGGTGCACAATACCACCGGTAGTGGGGACCCTACTCGAAGCTGGTAGGTTTCGGGGCCCCAAACTGCTCGGCGGCCGGCCTCTCCCTCGCCGGCGTACAGGTGTTGGCGACGACGGCGGAGAGAAATACTCGTCACTTGAAGAGCTCGACGCCTCAGCGAGCACCTGTGTCAGCGATGTGCGGTCCGGTGCCTGCGAGGCGGAGTTTAGTGACGAGTCCGGGGGTGTTATTTGCGCATTTCTGCTTCTGGCTCTTGTTTGCATCTCACAATCACTTCATATTGTTTGACCATAATATTGAATGTGATGTTGATATATTTGAATTAATTGAATGACATGTGTCAAATCTTCGTTGCATATTTTGTAGACTATGTTTATTGTTCTAAAGTTCTAAAATATTATAAAATCCTTTATGTATTGACTTTTTGCTGATATTATTATGAAATCTGAAGTAATTGTATAAATTTAGGTAATAATATATGAATAAAAATATTAAAATATTTTAAGAATGAAAATGATGTCTGAGACGTTCAGAGTTGCCAGGATTATATATATATATTTTATTTTATTATTTTTATGTGGGTCTAAGTGATAGAACATCAGTATCAAAATAAAAAAGGCAATACTGTTAGAGTTTTCGAAATAATATTTACCAAGGCGTTTGCAAAAGTGTCAAAATATCAGAAACTCCAAACAATGCATAGTAAATAACCCGAAAACTCCTATTGTAATGTGAGTGAGATAGGTTAAAAAAAGTAAATACTATGCACAATATACTTTACTTATCCATATTTTACATACAAGTATTGTAGTTATTAAGTGACGGCCACTTATCAAAGACCTGTGGAGATCTAAAAGTCACTGTCGACGGGGGATGAGAATGGGCTCGTAATTTCTTCACAATTGCACCATTAAACGTCACGAGAGATCCCGAACAGTTTCGCGAAAATCTATTCACACACACCCACCAAGTCTTGCCTCGAGACTGAGAATTCTTTCTGTACCAATAACCTTCGCTAATGAGCTGCATCTTGCCACGAACCTCCATAAAACTCGCTGAGAAAAAAAAATCGGATTGGTAGTAAACGTGAATAAGTTGCTTACATTTTTATAGGTACTAGTGTTACAAATTACTGTTTTCAGAATATTTTCCATTACGTATTGTTGCAAGTTTCTAAAAGTAATGTGAGTGACCATGATAGTTTAAATAATAATGTCCTTGTAATAAATTTCGGATAGGAAGCTTCCAGTGACATTTGCCCTATATTCGGGATGTGTATCATCACGCTCTTCTGAACAAAGTTTGCCTCTCGTGCACTTGACCGCGCCGTCACGCATGACACCTTACCGGACAAGACCCTACAGGACTTGACGAGCGCTCCAAGAGACCCGTGTCATAGCAGGAGACGATTGAAACCACTGAAATGGCAATAGGCCAGAAAACAGTTGGCCTATTGCGCGGGACCCAAATCTCGGAGCAGAGTGTGAATGTTTGCTACCTGTAAATGTAAACCCAATTCAAAATAAAATTAAAAACGTATTGTGTATTTATTATATTTTTATTACAACTTATTAGTTATTTAGGCATTCACTTTTGGTATTATTCGTTATTACACATACGTAATGAATAAATTATGTACGTATTTAATACTGCTTATGAAATAATATATTTATTCTAATGAGTGATATTTTCAGCTTCTTATCAGTATTCTGTGAAGCCCATTGGAGGATGTGTGTGTTTTGATTTCTTTACAAGTTCTCCAGAATAGGTAACCAGAGATCCTGAACACATCTTCGATTCCCGATGAGTACATACCCACCATATTTTGTTACCTGATTGATTATTTTTTCTGTACCGGTAGCCTTCGCAGAAAACGTAACGCCTTCCCCTGTACTCCACATAAGACACTATTGAAAAGCAAATAAAATAAAATTACTAGAACTGAACATTAATTTATTAAAGCAGTTTTATAGTTTTCACTTTTAAATTATTTAATTCGACGAAACGCAAAGTGTCCTTAATCACTCACTATTTAACGGGTTGAAAATTAACAATCATAAGTCGACTTAGTCAAAGTCTACACATACACTAATTAATATAAGTTGTATTTTCTATATTGTTAGAACTTTTTAAACACTTATATACATATATATGTAGATTGTACCAATGATAATTAATTATTTTTTTTTAATAGCGTGGTGCACGTTAATGTCATACCCCTTTTTAAACCGACTGGGTAAACCGATATTGAATTTCTTTATTTTTATTTATATTCAGGCTTTTTTTAATTTTAATTCCGCGGCCGCTCTAACGTCCATTGCCGGGCGTCTCTGGTTCACACGCAGGAGGTATTTCCAGTGACGCCCGGCGACTTGGCGTAAGGTAACGTGCCGCGAAACCGTCTATTTAAACTCTTGAAGTTCGTATTGTGGCGCGACTCGAACCTCTCGACCCTCAAATTGCAGGTCTTCGTCTGGATCTCGATGTCCTTCGTGGTGTGATGTAGTCGGGACACGTACAGTAGCGTAGATGGAATAGCAGGACGTAACAGCATATTGGCTTCTGCCAGTCCTGTGCCGCACAGGTTTAGACAAAGAGGCTTCCTTCCAGAGACGCCCGGCTACGGACGTTAGAGCGTTTTTTTTTATTCTTTTTACCACTAGCTGGTAAAATTAGCTCATTCCAACAAATAAATAAGTCATCTTTTTAATGTTAGTTGAAATGGTAGTGTAGATATAAATTTACTAATGGATTGATTAACATGCTTGATTGATTGCTGGTTGATTGATATTGTCAGACAAAATTAAATGGTGGCCAAGATTGTGCTGGAAATTCGCTCAACCCTGGTTAATCAAGATGGGGCACGGCTTTAATTATTGTAAAGGTTTTGTACAAGTTTTTTGTTTCGAGTTTTTATTTTCAACCGACTTTCAAAAAGTAGAAGGTTCTCAATTCGACTGTATGTTTTTTTGGGTTGAACGACATTGGTCAAATCTGATATTCGTCAAATCGGCATTTCGTCCAATGTGATAATGGTCAAAGCTGTAGTTCGTCAAGCGTATTTGGCAAATTTCATAATTGGACAAACAGACGATTCGACGAACTACAGCATTGACCATTGTCATATTGGACGAAATGCCGATTTGACGAATATCAGATTTGACCAATGTCGTTCAACCCGTTTTTTTAATATATATTTTTATGTTTGTTACCTCACATCTCTGGACCGGGTGAACCGATTTTGATATTTTTTTTAAATAAAAACTACCCCTTCCCAAGTGGTCCCATTTTAATTAGGTCCCATTCCAATAATTATTTGGTCCCATATCGGTAATTTCAAGTCGGTTGTTGTGTCAATTTTTTAAATAAATTAAATAAAAAAAATAAAAAGGAGGCTTCCTTTTCTTCTTTTCCACCTTTATAAAGCCATCCTCGTCACACTTAACCCCGAGATAAGCACATTAACCCAGGTTCGCGAAAGTAGGCCCTATTGATTTAATTTAATTGAAAGTTAATTGCAAGCTACTACTTCCCAAGTGGTCCCATTTCAATTTGGTCGCATTCCGACAATTATTTGGTCCCATTTCGGTAATTTGAAGTGCCCCTAATGCAACAGAGTAGGCTATCTTATCTTATCTATCTCTAAAACCAAGTTTATATTGTTATAAACACAAAACAAACAAAGTGGAAACTGTGAATTCCATGAGCGACATCGTTGAGTGTTCGGAGTGCGCGGGTCCTGCAGTAGGTTAGTGCGTGCGGTTGGCAGCCTACCCACATACCCGTTCGGTACATATAAGTTAATATGCCCTAATATATTTGCATTTTGGATTCTAGCTCTAATAACTTTAAACAAATACATGGCCAATGCAAACTCCCTCCTCACCCTCAACTCATAGTAACCAACCATTAGTTAACATAACAATAAATCCAAATAAAAAACGTGTATTTTTGAATAGTTATTATTGATCGTACAGCATACTCGCGTCTTCTACTTTATATACTCGCTACTGCTACTTCGCGGTTATTTCTCACGGTTCTACCTATTGCTTTGCGAATCTGGCAGTACATCAACAAGGATGTTAGTGATAAGTGTATAAGGTCTAACCTACGAAGCTGAGCTATGGTTCTGCCCCTACGTGCAATTTTGCTGTTGATGATGATGAAATGACAAATAAAAATAAACATGTTATTTAGTTAGCTAAGAACATGTCAAAAACCAAGGGAGAAAGAATTAGATTATACCTAACTAAGGGGTGGTATCCCTAAGTTTGGTATAAACTGATCCCTGCTCCCTATAAGGGATATTAGTGAGTGTTGTGGACATGGTTGTTTAATTAAAATTTTATTGTTATAAAACAAGTACACTTTATGTAGGTACTATATAACACAGGTTATGTTTCAAATATGTAATAATAATAGTATAATAATAGACAAAAATAATGTAACATAACCAGCCAACTGACAGTTGCTTTATTTATTTTATTCTTATCACATCGTAATTATTGCAACGACAATTTTATTATAAGCATTAAATTCAAATGACGAAGACTAGAGACTCAAGTTTCTTAATGCATTACAACCACGTATTTATACATAAATATAATTGTAGATATTTGGATATTAATGTAATTCATGTGACTGTCTCGAATGTGATTGTCTACGTCTTGGACAAAAACAATCTTAATACAACAAAATAGAAGACTATTTTTATGAACACATTTTTAAGTTCAACACAGACAAAGTCTTTCTTTATTTCCACATTAACTGTTATAAGTCAATTATGTAAAAAAAATCGCTAGCTAGTATGTTTTATAGCCTTGTAGTTATGACTTCGTAATATACTTAAAAGCCACATGTAAAACCGACTTGCAGATCACAAAAGTGCTTTTAAAATATTTATTTATAAAATAACAAATATACCTACTTATTTCATGTACTTATTTTTATCACAACGTAGCTTCTTCTTAGCTTAAGAGACCTTTAAAAGCCGCTTGCCAGACAAGTCTGTCATGTATATGTTTAGGACTGGTCTTCATGAGCTTTCCGTTGTGAGTGATCAAGGAGGCAGTACATTTTAACGATGTCCATTTGTAGCAAACCCACCATACTGTTTTGCCGAACACCTTGTGTTTTCTATACCAGTAACCTTGATACCAAAGGTAAGTTCGTCCACAGCAGTTCTCGTAGTATACTGTAAATAAATTCAATTTTTAAATTAGACAGGCCTTGAATCTGTCATAGGTAGTCTTTTAAGGAAATTGACATAAGCTTGTGATTTAATTTAATTGTGTATATGGCTGCTATTACCTGAAATAAATGACGATATTCTTTTGTGTATGTGTCTGTATGACCACGTCGAAACAGTTTCTAACATACGAAATAAGTACTAAACATAATTGGATTATAAAGTATATATAAGAAATGTGTGTAAGTATATTGAATGTAAGAATTTATTAGAAATAAAATTTTATGATAAGAAAAATGTAAACAGAGAGCTTCATCTGCCAACAAACTGTTATACAGTTAGGCAGAAGTAATATATTATACTAGCAACCCTTAGCGCAAACTGCGCAAGTAATAATTTTTTTTTTTTATTACTTTTTGTCAAATTTCAAATCTTATCGCACCACTTGAGACCACGACCTTTCCAACGGTGTGCCACACTTGACTGTGCGACTCTTTTAGGAGGAGAAGCGGCTTCACTGGTGTATTATATATATAGATGTAAGTGTAATTACGTGAATAAATTTTATTTCATATTTCATTTCATTTCATTTAAATATAATATTCTATTATAAACTATGTGATTATGTCAAAGGTTAATAATGTCAATAGGTTTGGTGTAATCTAATTGAAAAATCACAGAAGGCTATAAGGTATCGTAACTTTGATATTAATCACGATTAAGTTTCGTTTGCAAATACATATACTCGTGCTTGTTTCCTTGAATGGTTAAGCAGAGGCATATAATACGCTTACGTTTCGTGAGTAAGTTTGTTAAACCCACGTAACAAGGGGCGAGTCCATTCCTGCTACTTGGAAACTTGTATTTTGGTCAGAGACTCGTCCGTTGATTGGCAGGTAAAGTTGACCTGGGACCCTAAGATCTTTAAGGAACCCCTTCACATCTAATCATGGAAATAATTACTTATAACACATACAAAAAACAACAGGCGTTTGAAGCGAGAATTCATTACTATGATTATGAATTCTCGCTTCAAACGCCTGACTACACAAAGGTGTAATGATTAAATATGGTGTACCTTCCATCTGTCTCAGATAAATCGATGCCATGACATGAAAAATACCTTAATTTTACGTAGCCTACGTACATACTTACACTAATTTAACTTTCAAACAATCTATAAAAATAGATTTATTCGAAAGGTGGAAAAATACAAATTGCTTATTAATTGAGATACTCTCACCTAATCGCTAATTTCATCGCACGGTCTCTAATATTGCTCAATATTTTTATTATTTCCATATAAAAATATGTAAATTTGACAGTACTACATACATCTAGCGTCATTTAGCAAAAACGAGTGGATCTCTCGAAATTACCTAAGTATGTGTTCAGAATCACGTTATGCAGATGTCGGATAGCTCAACCCGATCAGTTGCAATATTCTGACTGACTAATGTACAAATAAATACCTTGCTTACTTCGTATATTATGTATATCTCGTATACTTACTTATTTCGTAGTACTTAGGTACTTCGTATTGCCCACAAATTGGCAGCGACCAACTTATAACTGTAACACTTACCACACTAATAAAATGAATGCTTCATTAGTCGGATTGCAGGTGTGTAGTTGCAGATATAGTGCAGGTGGAAGTAAGATCTTTGAAGATTTTTGATCATTTATTTATTGGGAGGCTGCCTCTGTTGGCTAGAAGGGCTGCCTTTATTTACCGACGCGGGATAATACCCGACCCCAAAGATGCGGGATAATACCCGACCACCACGCAGCGGCCACACTGGTGGCCAAGGTCTGCCGCACATAATAATATAGCCACTGGGAATTCTCTCAGTGCTTATCGGAGGCGCTCGGCAATGGACGTAGGTGCGGCCACGGCCCAGGGCTGCGAATAAAAATAAGACTGCCTCGGTTCGGCCGAAGGATCCCGGTCATGTCTTGTTACGGGAATCAGTAACGAGAAAACTATATCACGCGGACGGAGCCGTGGTGATCAGTTCAGTCATTTATAAAAAAAAAACTACTAATTCGACACTGTCAAATATCCACAATAGAAGTCAGGTGTGACCAAGTGTGATTGTATTGGACTTCAAAGAGCTGTTGGTTCGCAATTGTGTTGGTTGCAGGTAACATTGAATCCTCTATAAATATAGAACCTAGTAGAAGTATAAAACACGGACCTAGCACTAGGATGAAAATAAATGTAATCAATATTTAATATATAACATTATATATTTATTATATATTGCAATTATATATAGCAATATACATGGGGCACACTAAAAGTTTTGCACTTCTAACTAATCGGAACTATTTGAATTTCGAATGATATATTTTTTTAAACGTTGCAACCTATTGCGAAAGACGACCCAAAAGCCGCGTTCTCCTACATCACGACAACGCTTCTTCACACACGGCCAACAAAACAAAGTCATTTTTAGCTTCCGAAAAAGTACAACTCGTCACCCATCCTGCGCATAGCCCCGACCTAGCACCCTGTGATTTCTGTATTTCTCCAAAATCAAAGATTTGATGAGAGGTTTTACTTTTACCATCTCCGAAGAGGCAGTGATAGCGTTCAATCAGCACGTAGAAAACATGCCTTCAGATCTGTGATCCTCCTGTTTTAAAAAATGGTTCGATCGCATAAAAAAATGTTTAAAATGTAAAGGAGATTATTTTGAAAAGCAATAAACATAAATTTTGGTTTTAACATGTTGTTTTTGTAAGTTACGCAAAACTTATATACCGTGTGACATACGTATAACATATAACATTGTGTCATGCAGATATATTCTCATCATCAGTAATTTTTTAACTTATTTGTAAAGACATATTTTCAACAATATTTTAACATATTTATTAATAAAAATAGGAAACAGTTACACTTAATATAAGTATTTAGTATACATAAACGTATTAGGTAACAATCGTAAAAGTAACATTTCTTTAATATTTAACATTAAATACTGGCAAAGCTAGTTACTTAGTAACTATTGCGATAGAGGGGATATCTAAAGATATTAGAGGATATTTTTACCCAACTGCGTCAGCGAGGGTTATGTTTTATAAACTGTAATCTAGAAAACTGCCATGGAAACGTTTAATACAATTTTACAAGACAACCTGAATGAGACAACATGTTTTTTGTAACTCAAACATAACTAGATTACACAATAATAACAGTCTTCACTGTTTCGGTAACTGTAGTGTAAATAAAATATAGATCATAAGTAGGTTTATTGTCAAAATTTCCGAAAAAAAAAAGAATTTGTATTAAAGTTATCGTCTTCTAACAAAAAAATTAACCGTTTGACAATTTTAGATAACAGTACTTAAATGAAAATTAAGAAGAGGGAACTAGTAAAAAGAATAGTAAGTATGCAACAATTAAAAGGAGACAATCAAAAGATTTAGAGCACCGACAGTACGTTTGTAGAGGTGAAAATACCTTAATATTACTATAAAGAAAAATAATTTATAATTTAAATGACTGACATTATACTGAGATAATAATATCTTAATCAATAATTCCAGTGATGGTTATGTCTTCCGATCATTTTAGTAACAAGATCTCCCGCTGTTAAGATATGCGCTTGGCACTTTGTAACCATTCTGTTCTAACAATGCCACCATTTCCAATGTTCAGTTTGAGAAATTAGAGTGAAAATGTATCCAGTTAATCGAAAGTTTCTTCCATAGTATCTGCCATACATTATTGTAATCTGTTTGGCTTCTGTTCTACCTGCGAATGACTTTTAGAATAAATTAGCATATAGAATATGACATACTGAACCATAACTTATTTGAAAGTGTATAGAGTAAATTTCGAGGTTTCAGAGGTGACTCGATATTGTGAAATGTGAATTCATTAATTCGCAGAAATAAAAATACAATAGAGAAGTTCTTTTGTAACTGTATTTGTAATAGTAAAATATATTATGATTTATAATAATGAGCAACCAAATAACTTTTAACCGACAGGTATAACTAATCTAAGTATTATGTCATGTCATTAGTAAATAATCCAATAATTATTATTAGTAAATTATCTAATAATTATGAGATTAGAATCGCAAAAACCTTAACCATGTGGTTCTTATTTATATTTTACTTTAATACGCGTCGCTGTTCCATCTCCATCAAATTGAAAACACTCCTGACTATTTTTCCTTCCGCCAAAGTTTCCTACGGATGGTTATGCAGATTTTTCATATTAACTACTGTATTCCCTTGTGTTGTAATAGCTACACGACAGCCGTTCCATGCCTTGTTGCACTTCCAATATGTGCGATCGCCAACCAAATGCTTGAAATTGAACCTGTACTGGTTAATGTTCAATAACGGCTTTCCGTGCACCGTCTTAGTGAAAAATAATGACCCTGTCAAAGAAGTTTAAGATAAGTGAATTATATATTTAAATTTTATAACTTCTACATGGTCGGTCCCTTGTGAACCAATTTCTTAAATACATATTAAAAAATACGCAATGTCAATACACTACTTACAATGAAAGCGTCACGAGGTTTGGCAACTCCTTCTGTAAGTATCTCTATAGTAGGTACCTAAGTACCTACGTACTTAGGTACCTACTATAGAGACCTGAACTGCTTACAGCAGATACTTATTTTAATACAATGGTCTTCAGGCATAATGTAGAAATGCACTGATTTTTTTGTTAAAAAACTCTTTATTAATATATTAGTTTACTTTATTTATTTACCAAAAACAATACATGAGATGATCTTAAAATAATTTACAGTTTAAGACAATTAAACAACACCAAAAGAGAAACCCTGGCACCCACTATAAGAGTTAACTTGTGTTGTGGGATACCAGGCCCCAGAGATTTGCTATACAATACAACCCCAAGTATAAATAGGTACGTGGAATCACTCATACAGCATCATTTAACGAGTCCATTATTAAAAGTGTTTTTGTTCATTATTGTGAACTAATTATTTAATATTAAGTAAGTATGTATAATATAGCACCATTTAGACACATTTTATATTGATATAATTATACATTTATTAGAGTGACTTCACCTCTGTAGTACCTTAACCTTTAGCCAGACTACGCATGCTTATTCCACTGACATTCCTTATAATGAATGAAAATGTATCTTATTAGTTTTGATAATAGACCAGCCGAAGGTAACGTACGGTAGGGTAGCTCGACAACCGCGCCATGCATTGTCGCATATCCAGTATCTACGTTCCCCGGCTTTTCGATTCAGATTGAACCGATTATTGTCCATATTTAGGAACACTGTTCCGTATCTGGTTCTTGAAAACGTAGGCGCAAGTGGAGGTTCTGCAGTAAAATCATATCAATCATGTTGTATTTTCCACTGGTTTGAACTAAATAAAGTTAAACATCTAACCGAAAATAGATCATCGTGACGTCAATAAAACACCGAAGCTAGCAGTTTACTGCTTTAATTTCGATAATCATCACAGTAACAAATATCCTTATATACTTGATGCTCAGCTCAACATCTCGTCGTAGGTACATTGATGAAGAACTTTAAAATAATATTCATTATGGTGTATTTACAAAATTTCTCAAAATACTCTTTATCCAACCGATGTGAAATGTGCAACTCACGTTTGTAAAGAAGGAACGTAGTATAAATTCTCATTAAAATCATTTATTTCAAAGTACTTCATACCGCATTATTTTTTCTAATGTACCGCACAACTTTTTTTTCTTCCAAATGATCCTTCTCCTGATAATAACAAACACAACAAAAAAAGAATTAGCGAAATCGGTTCAGCCGTTCCCGAGCCATTAATCTCTTAACCAACACGACTTTGTTTTTTTAATATAGATAAATAATATTATATAACGCTTAATCGATGCTTCTCAGGACCAGAATGCTGGCTATTTTCTGGCCCAAAGAATAAGTATCGCCATCCAACGTGGCAACACAGCCAGCATTCTGGGAACCTTCCCAGTCGGCAATGACGCGGAGGATTTTTTAAACGATATTTCGTAGTGTAAATATTTTTAGTACATAATTATGTACTATAAATAATAATAAAAAATATTAGAAACAGATTTATTACGAATGTTGCGTATGTTGTACTGCACTGCCACCAGCCCGGCAATGGACGTACAGTGGCCGCGCTTGTTGCGCGGACTAAAAAAAAAAAAGGACACTAATGTAGTACTTATGTGTAATGTGGGCAGGTCTCATTGATGATTATGTTTTTTTTTGATGGGGCACACCAGATCATCGTAGGTCGTGACCGTGACCCGACAACCATAAGGTGACTTATTGCAGCCCCAGTAGCGTCTAGGCCCACGAATGTTCTTCAAGTTAAAGATGTTGTCACCGATTTGAAGACGAGGTGTTCCTCTTGATGTCTTTGAGAAAATAACTGCAAATACAATATAATATATTAAACAACATCGTCAATAATTAATCAGAATTAATTTCAACAATCTTTACAAAAGCAAAAATACCTACTCGTTAAGAAACTTGGTATATTCCCATATAAATCGTTTATTTAAAAATACGGAAAATAATTAAGCCTCTATTTATATCATAATATTTATGTCTTACATTTGTAACGAATTTTGTATTTTTTGTACAACACTGTAGCCCATTAATGTAGATATATTATTTATGATTATGTTCATTTTTGATGAAGCACACCTGATCATTGTAGGTGATGACGTTCACTCGACAACCATACGAAACCTTATTGCAGGTCCAGTAGCGTCTGGGCCCACTACTGTTCTTCAAGTTAAAGATGTTGTTACCGATTTGAAGACGAGGTGTGCCTCTTGATGTCTTTGAGAAAATTACTGCAAATATAATTAAACTACCTATATTACTTTAACTAACATAACATTATGCGTTTAGTCAGGACCAGTGACAATATATTATCCAATGTACTGCGCCGCACCATCAAGCCAATTAACAATAATTATGTATCAATATGATGTAAGGCATATTATATACATAAAATAACAAAGGTGTCCAAGTATCGAGATAAGAAAATAAAAGTTATCAAAGGGGGAAAGAAAGCTAAGCATCAACATCGAGGATTTACTGGAAAAAAACGATGCGAACGTTTAGCCGGACCAGGGTTCCAATATGCTCTTTGAAGCTTATGCCTACAACGCTAGTAAACATAAGCACCTGAAGATGACAGACGAAGTCAACATCAGATACAATGTTTATTTGTGTTGCCTGTATTTTTAGAAAATTATAATTTCCTAAATACACAGTTGAGTAAAACAGAAAAAATCTAGAATAGGTATGGAGGAGAAATCTCAATATCACATAAAAAAATCAAATTTCCATAAAAATCTTAGAAAATGTAATCAGTCAACAGTTTTATGTCTTTGGTACAACAAACTTAAGGAAGTATAAATAGTCATTTCTAAATACAAACCCTAATGTATTTTATATCCTTTGCAGATTAATCACGAGATGTTATTGAAACAACGAAGTCTTTCAAGTTACGTTCCGACTTGATTAAGAAAATTGATCTTCATCAAGATGAGTTTAATATGCATTTCCAAATAAAGCAAGATTTAATTAAATTAGGAAATATTTTTCAAATTAAAGTGTATCTAATTTTAGAAACCATCGCAATGGAATGCAAATAATATTAGTCATTATAATAGAATTAATAAAACAACGTGAATCTTTGATCGAAATACCTCTTTCAGAATATTATCAATTTCTTATTTGGTATTTGTGTAAGTTTGTCGGTACAAAATAGTTTGACAAAGATAAAATCTATTTATATGACTTAAAAACTGATACACGTAACTTTCAACCCACACTGGATCTCAAATTAAGAACGCATCGAGGATATTGTCGCATATTCTTATATCTTTATCGTGATGCCACAACCCAGTAATTGAAGAAGTAAACTGTACATATCTACTTTAGATTTTGATATTTAAAAGTACTGTCGCAATAGATATTTGGTAGCACTATTTTAAAAATTGATAGAAAAACTAAACTGTTCCAATACAATGAAATCTCAAAATCTAAACTAGTTTATTCTAACTATTATTTTTGTTAGGTCACTATAGAAACACACTGGTCATTCGTGCAGTCATCACAATAAATAAATAGTAAAGTCAAGTAAAGTAGAATTACTCCTCTGCCTGCATGTTCCGAGTAACCGTCCGACCAGACGAGGAAGTTTGCGTGTGTGTTACCTGTGTCGAATCAGAGAGTGACAACCAATGTAATATCGCAGACTCTCTAATGCCATAAGTACTCAAAAACAGATGCTGGCATACTTCAACCTTACGTTTTTCAGTTAGCAAAAAATATCGCTTGCTATCAACTAGTCTAGACTTGATCTGCCGATTTGGGGTCAAGTTAATATTGGATAAGATATAGTCCTTTCGTTTGGGCCACGTCAAGGAATTCCAAAAATATTTAAAAAGCTTTTGACGCTCTTCTTCAGGTATACTATGACAGGCTCGTAGCTTAGATTTTTTGCAGCACAGAGAAGTGCATCTAGGGCCCATTTTAGGAACTGTTGTTTTTGTCTTAAAGAAAGTATTTAAATTTGTATTTTCCATTCTTTTAAGTTCTTTCAAGCTGCCGGACCACATCGGTCTACTTACATCATCAGTTGAACCATTTTGTCTACGTGCACCTGTGTTATGAAAATCTACGGTTACCTCTGTAGCAGACAACGAATTGTTGGTACTGGTACTAGTACGGGATGCAGTGACCGGTATTCTTGGTCTCAATGATACTTCCACATTGTCGTTCAAAATATCAAGAACTTGGGTGTTTGACAGTTTTGACAAATCTTTAGGTTTGAGAAATGTATTTCCACTCTTATAATTAATGTTGATATTATCAAGGGAGCGCGTTAAAGGGATCGCTCGAATTCCACGGCTTATCTTCTTGGCTACGAAAACAACAGGTAATATTACCTATAATATCTTTAATATATATAAAATACAATTTTTTGTATGTGCTATCATTTGATAGATTTAAAATCGGTGCCAAGCCAAATGTAAACCTACGTCGCCGCGCGTGACTTTGAGCGCGATAGATTTAAACTGTTTAATATTAAGTTTTATTTTGTTTAGGGATTGGCACCGACTTTAAACCTATCAATAGGTAGCACATACATCAATTTTATTATATTGATTGATGAGGAAGTCAAAAATATTTATTATTTAAAAGCCAACTAAGTAGACAAGTACAAATAAAGAAAGGATTCATTAATTTGTTTGTTTTGTAAATTGCCTCGTTGTTCAACAAACCCTGTTAATTGGATTAAAAAATACATATTTTGTTTTGTTACTTAGGTAATTAAAGACGATATATAAAAGTTAATAAATTTATTTAACATGGCGACCAAGGAATTTCTTTGGTAATAGAAATACATAATAATTATGCAATACCAAATATTTATTTTGATCTTGTAATACAAATCATATCTATAAACAGGATGGCCCAAAATAAACTTGACAAATGTTTTTACATTTTTTAATTTAATAAAAATTATAATTAGAATTATGTTTAATAAAACGTAACTAGGTCTCACTGTGCACCATATTTTCTATTTATCTTCAAAATAGCCCCGTTTAGCACCGATACAGAGCGACAAACGCTTTGTGAAATTTGCTACAATTTTCCGCACTTCCTCGACGGATATTTTGTCCCACTCCCGCGTGAGGGAAGACTTCAGCTCGTCGACACTTTGATGACGCTTAGCACAGACCCTTGCCTCTAAGATAGACCATAAACTGTAATCCATTGGATTAAGATCTGGCGAGTAAGGTGACCATTCTTTTGAGCTGATGAACCCTGGTAAAGTGGCCATGCACCACTGCTGAACACTTGAAGCCCTGTGAGCTGGCGCAGAGTCCTGTTGGAATATCTATGGTTGGTTGCCGAAGTGTTGTTGGCTCCAGGGAAGCAGCACAGTTTCGTGGATGTCTTGTCGGTAATAGTCTTGATTGATTTTTATGCCTTTATGTATGAAGACTAAGGGAGTTTTGATAGTGAAACATATTCCTCTCCAAACCGTAACTGTTTGTGCATTTTGACGATGCGGAACAACCGCAGTAGCTCCAGGACGAGTTGCTGACCAGATCCTGTCATTTTGGTGATTGTGGGCTTGCTCAATCGAAAAGAATTTTTCATCAGAAAAAACGATATGTTCCTAATTTGAAGCTACGGAACGCTGTTTAAGCAATCTGCACCTCTCAAGACGAACTTTTTTATCTTTATCTGTAAGCAATTGAGCTTTTCTAATTTTATAAGGGATCAATTGGAGGTCATGTTTCACTATATGTTGCACGGTGGAGCGACCCCAAATCTCGTGACATTTTTCTCACCTTTGTCTGTGGATTACGTAGTAACCTTTGTTTGATGATGTGTCTGTTCCTAGAAGTTCGAACAGTCCTCTTACGTCCTCTTCCAGGACGGTCCTCAATGTTGCCCAACTCATTATAGCGTTTAATTGTCGCAGAAACTAACTGACGGCTTACACGAAGAATGCTTGCTATCTCACATTGCCTTTTTCCACGCTCATGCAAAGTAAGTATAGGCACTCGTTTCGCTGACATAACGAAATAAATTAATTGAAACAATTTTTTAAACGACTAACAATGTAGATTTGGCGCCAAGGAACCAGCAAATAATATAAAAAAACAAAAAGAACAAATACCGTTCCATTTATGAATTTTCATTTTTAAAATTTTGTCAACGTTATTTTGGACCACGGTGTACAAGGTACCTATATCGTATCTAGTTTTAATTTGTATAAGAACACAATAACCTTTTTTTTGATCTAAAATGAATGTCTAAAACTTAAAATCTATAAACAGGTGTCAAAGAGCTCCTCCGCCTGTTTGTTGTCCGCTTTGTTGCCGTTTCGACCACCGACATAATTTACTTAGACAAAAAAATAAATAAAATAACATAACCAAATATTTAACCACTTTTTTTTTTTTTTTTTTTTATTCCGCGGCCCAAGGCCGCGGCCGCTCTAACGTCCGTTGCCCTGGTCCCTGGTTACTAGCAGAGGGTATGTCCAGTGGCGACCGGCGGACTTTGACCACCCCTGTGGTCTCTGCGGGTGTTTGGTCGGGACGAGAATCCCGCGTCATTGGGGTCGGGTTTTATCCCGCGTCAGTGAGTGAATCTGGTTGCGTGCTATGGGGCAAAGGCCCCGCAGCACGCAACCCTTCTAGCCTGCTTCTGTAAGGACGGTGGGTGGCGATCCCGCCGTCCTCAGGCCCCGATCATGGAGGACGATAGTCTTGGGCGTAGTCGCGTCTGGGGCGGCCTGGCCGCCGACTACGGAACTCGGCGGGGAGGGTACGCTCCCTCTCCCTCCCGGCCGCCTCCTTCGCGAGCATGACTTGCTCGCAGAAGGACACGGCCGCGTTCCACCTACTCCCGCTGGATACCATGGCTTGAAGCATGGTCCCCAGCGAAAGGGTATCCACGCCCAGACCCACTACGAGGTCCCGGCGCTGCCTCGCCCACGCTGAGCACTCCACCAACGTGTGGAGTGCGGTGAAATATTTAACCACTAGCATTTAATATCTAGATAGTATTTTAACATAACCTGAAGTAAGTCCTGCCTGTACCTAGAGGGGACCAAATTACATACATTCGTGCGTAATACACAAGTAGTGAGTAGGGACTCATCCTTTTTTGTTTTTCTTGCCAAGTTCTTTCCTCACAGGCTCTACCTATTGCCTTGCGAATCTGGCGGTAAATGTAAATGTAGAAGCATTTTCTTTTTTTGACGTTCATAAGTGTTACTTTGTGACCTACATGAATAAGGATATTTTGATTTGATTTGATTCCTGCGTCCTGGCGCAGATGGATAAAATACCTTCTCGCTAGGGAATGAAACGCAGCTTAGGAATGATTGTGTTGGTTCTTAATCCTTATGATGACGTCACCGTAGGTAATTAAGGAGACCCGACAGCCCTGGGGTGCCTTGTTGCATACCCAGTAGGTCCTTGCATTACATTGCCGTTTACAATTGTATCTATATCCGTCAGCCACAAGAAGCGGAGTTCCTCTTTTCGTATATGTGATGACTGGTTCTGGAAATCAATGTCTCAAATTACTTGAAACTGCCATCAAAATGTATAACTAAAACAATCTGGGTGTGTTATGTACGTCTGCTTTCCCAATTCAATCACTCAATTTTTTTAATACAATTATCATACTTTCTTAGTATTTATATTTGCCGCACAGTTATATATAATCCTATCCCGACAGCGCGGGGCGCGGCGGCGGCGACGGTATTCGACTCGCAGCCACTAAACAACTATAATTCATTTGTATTCACATCACAAACATGTGCCTGTCAGTCACCTTAGAGCTTCGTTATCATGTGACCGGCATGGGTAGGTCAGTATCAAGTATGGTAGTCTACTACTACTCTTTGTGGTACTAACGTAACGTACTAAAAAGAGATAACAATACAGTAGCAACACATTACTAAACAAACAACAACAAAATGTACATTAATGACTTTAAAATGTTATGATAATCAAATCTAATAAAGTGAGAAGAAAATATTTGTATCTACTTTTACTCAAAAGTATGATCGCTGACAGCACCAGCTGGCGACTTTGACTTTGGTTAACAGGATCGTCACACAGCACCCACCATCATATTCCCTGTTTTACGGTAACAATTTCACGCTTGTAAACAACTCCTTGCACCTTTTGCAACTAGATCTAGATTAGTGCGAACTTTCGCCTACAGGTCTGCCTATCAATAAAGCATTAGCTATGACGGTGGTGAACTAAACTGTAAATGATATTTATGGAAATTATGCCAAGAATCTTAAATAGTTTTAGTAAGTACTAAAAATTCAAACAAATTCACATTTTTATCCCCGAAGGAATAGACAGAGACGTGTGTTACGCCCACAATTCGCCAGTCACTTGGATACAAGATAGTTGGAGGTTCTTGTCAGAACCTCGTCCGTCAGCAGGTGCACAGCGAGCAGGTGAAGATAACTTGATCTGACAGTATGTGACTGTTTAAAAATTCATAGGAACAAAAATAACAATTTACCTGTTGCCTTGTAACATAACTTATTTATATTATTATATTACACATACTAACTACAACTAACTTAAGGTTTATAAACCGTGAATAATAATCACAACTTGCAACAACATTATCTATTCAATATGCACATGTTCCCGGCGTACAAAATAAAACAAAAACACACATCAATTTATCCCATTCCAACTAACTAACAAAGTTACACAATGAAGTGAAAAATAAATCGCAACTTTAACTGAATGTGGGTATGTTAAAATGTAGAATTAATAACTATTCGGACCAAAAATGTGCGACGAATAGTAAACAATTTTCGAATAGGTGTAATCTTGAAGATAATGCTAGCAACATTTTTATTATAAGAATAAAAATTGTATAAATAAAATAAAGCCCAGAAACCAATATTAAGTCGTGCGTAGCACACAAGAATATGTATAGGTCTCAATGAAAGTGTCTGTTTGTAATTCCAAATAACAGCCTTTCACTGCATGCATAATATGAAAGTTTAAACCGTACCGTAACCTTCGGAAAAAAACATGTATTTTTTCTGTCTGTTGCGGCTAATCTCTGAAATAGCTGGACCTTTAACTAACGGAACTTTCACTGGCAGATAATTGATGTTATAAGGAGGAATTTAGGCCACTTTATATCCCAGGAATATGGTACTGTGCAATTGGAAACTTAGAAAACTGTTCCACTGTTGCCTAAACATAAATTTAACAGATGCCTTCATCTGATAAATTTATAATATAATATGTATACTGTGGTTTATGACTAACAAGCTGATGCCCACGAGTCCACACGCATTAATAGTTTTCTAACCAACCATTCGAAAATACTCAAGATATATTATACTCGTACTTTGTGTAAACTAACAACGATACTTACCTTTATAATCAGTTCTGAAGTTACTAGTTTTGAAGGTACGTAGTAACAAACATTTACACATTACCGTTTATCATAAACCAGTTCTATTATTAAAAGTTATAACAAAATTCGACTGAATCCAAAATATTATGCCAATGTCGCTGTCGTCGCATATTCATTGAGCGCGTTTACTTTAAAGAGGCAAATTCTTTAGCAAATACATTTTACTTAAATCTTTTTTATCAATGATTTTAAATCAAGTTAGGTTAGGTTAGGTTGGGTATTTCTTTTTAAGGGTTCCGTAGGTACTCAATGGGTAAAACAGGACCCTATTACTTAAGATTAAGATTTTTTAAGATTACGCTGTCCGTCCATCTGTCACCAGGCTAATAGATAATAACCGTGATAGTTACACAGTTGATGTAGTTCTGTTTACCGCGTCAACAACAAATACTAAAAAAAAACAGAATAAAAGGGTCTCCCATACAACAAACGTATTTTTTTTGCCGTGATGTGAATGACCATAATACTCGTAGTTTAAATACGTACCTATATTCTTCACGATTGTTCAATGATCGTTCTTAGGTACCTTAATGTTGTCCTCATATTTTTATATTTTAGTGTTTGTATATCGCTTGACCAGGTTATAAATAATCTCGACGCGTTTTATATCACCAGTTCAGTTTTAAAACCAAACTTAATAATAAAACTCAATAGAGTTACAGAGCATCTTTTGAAAGGGAATCGCCAGAACTAGGCCCGGGATCATCCGAAATGCGTTAAAGAACCCTATTGCTAAAAAAATATTCGAATTTTCTTAATTTTCTGCACTATCCATCACCGGATTTTAGACAGGATAGATTTCGACATATAAAATAACAATTAAACAGTTGCATCCTGTTGCATCCAAATAATGGGTTTTTGTATTGCATTTGCTATTGTTACCAACGTTCTGGCTATTGATAAAAAGTAAAATTATAATATGTGCGATCCACAAATGTTAGTTTCGGAGTTTGGGTATTTTCTATATATAATATCTTTGTATTTAGAAATATTTAAGTATGTTTATGAGTCATCTAGATTCCATAGCACAAGCTTATATTAGCTTAATTTGGACTAGATAACGTCATGTGAGAATGTCCAAAAATATTTAAATATTTATATTTCAAAACTTCTCTCGTGAGTTGTCAAATCAAATGCCTTATATAATTATCTATGGATAACATCTATATATTCAAAGGATAAAGTTCGAGACATTCACATTTTTTATTTTTTTAAACATTTTTATTTGTTGATTTACGAAGACACATTAGCAAGTTGCTGCAAGGAGAGGCCCTTTGAAAATATAGATGTAGGCCATAGAAAATAATTGAACTAAATAGTAAAACATTCTCATAAATTATGAACATGGACTCTGGTAGTTCTCCTTTACCTGACGACCCTGGCATTTCATCTGGGTCTGGAACTCCGCTGTTAGTACCGTCTGCTAATGACAGAACAATTGGTAGATATTTATGTTATGTAAATTGGACGATGAGTTGATAGCTTATGATGAACATAAAACGAATAACTATACATAATTCTAGCTTTATTTAAATTTCAGTCATCAATGGGCGTTAAACTGTGTTTGAACCCATGTACCAACACCAAACATCCGGCCAGTGTGGCAAAGTAGGTTACTGTCCCTCCCATCAAATCACTGGCGTAGGTGCAAGCAGTAGTGGTCAGTGGAGGTCAGTTAGAGATGGATAGAAGATCATAAAGACAATTTTAAATAAATATATGTACAGGAAGAGTTTTCAATAACTTTAATCAACCTGAACAGATTCAAAAAAGATTTAAAATTTAATATTTTCATAACCCTAACTTTAGCTTAACTTATTTCTTTATGAATTAATAAGTGTGATTCAAAGCAACTTTTGAATCCATTTTCTCATGTGCAGGCTCTGGGCGGGGCTGGGCCCAAGTGCTATGGGGGACCTGGCATTGCCCTTTCATAATAATACTTATTTTTATAGTTAATAAAACATAATATACTTACATTTATAATAAAAGAATACATTAACTAGGTACTGCACAAACATAATCCAGTATAGTCCGAGCTATAATATATGGGCTTCTTTGTTTATTTCATATACAGGGTAAATGTTTGAAAAGGGCTTGGGCCATCCAAGCCCTTTTCAAACATTCTCACTTAAAACCTCATCACTTCGCATCATTACTTCGCAGAATTTGATCCTTAACAGCGACACTATCGTATGGTGTAATAATAAAGGGTGTGATTTTCTTTTTCAAAATCAACGGGTTCTATTCCCAGCTAGGATTATTGGTTTTCCAAAAATCTAATGACTATGTTTTAAGTTTCATCAAAATCGGGCTCGTGACTCCTTTGAGCATTTTTCGCTATTCCTTATAGTTTCGGATTTGGCCATCCAAGCCCTTTTCAAAAATTCACCTGTATAGGCCAGGTCAAGAGTACCCATAACCAAAGAGCGTGCATAAAAAAAGTTATGAAAGTTGAAGAAGCGAAAGAAGTATGCCAGGATCATAGCTAGTGGAATTATATAGTATCTGCTTACCCCAATGGGTAAGAGACGTGACAGTATGTATATCTACTAACTCTCAACCAAAATGTAGTTCTTAACTTATGGCTTTTAAAATGTGATAACGATTTTTTGAAACATAAAATTTCAAAAACATATTTAAAAACGCGGGTTTCATTGTTTTTGCGATACATTATTTAAATAATTAAATAAAATAATGATGGGATTTACATCTCTTTCAACGGTGTGAATAGATTTAGTCAGTTTTTTATGGTTATTTAATGATTATGATCCACTTTCTGTCGTATTATAACATCTTTGAAGGTGATTATAGTCGCACGACAGCCAGTGCTCACTCTACTACACACCCACAAAATCCTTAGCCCATTGCTCCTATTGTTGCGATTGAACCGATATTTTCCCACTTGTATCGCTGGTTTTCCAAATCGT
Source organism: Nudaria mundana (assembly GCA_963556515.1). Classification (NCBI taxonomy): domain Eukaryota; kingdom Metazoa; phylum Arthropoda; class Insecta; order Lepidoptera; family Erebidae; genus Nudaria; species Nudaria mundana. The sequence continues at coordinate 5,408,765 of OY748297.1, forward strand.
GTCATTGTGAATATCGGAACTGGAAATACACAACTATTTAGTACAAGTCAATATGTAATGAATGTGTTCCTATTTTAATTGACTGACCCACACACTGTCAGTAAACGTTTATTTGAAACACAAGAATCTTTGTACAACTTTATACAACGTGGCAATGCCGCCATACTGATGAAAACACTACGTTTGTGATGGTAAGGAATTAAGGAACGAAAACTACGATTATGATAAATTAATTATATTTGAAACTAGAGATATTTTTTTCAATAACATATCTACTTTACTAGGTTGTGTGTTAGTACTATGATATTATAATAAAATGTATTTTAATTTTATAAAAATGATGCATTAAATAATAAACTTTTTTTTTTCAAAATTAGTTTATTCTTCCCATTATAAGTATATAAATTAATTGTGACAGGTGATACTTAATTTCACTTATGTTTAACTTGAGAAAAGGTTAGTTCAGTTAACTAGGTTCGCTGGTTAATTTTGTTCTTCAAATATTCGTAAACGTTCAGAGAAGGTTTAAGGTTTCTTTTCATTTTAAGCAGCAGGTACAAAGTTTGTCAGGACAGCTACTCTACACTATTCTTAAATATTATTTATATATAAAATATAAATCACAAAAACGACTGTCATCGCCCGGAATCGACCTTCCCCTAGATATCTTAATATTTAAGAATAGTAGAAGCAAACTCATTGCTTTCAAAAATACAGGAATAGTCTACAGACACTAATTAACTGTTTTAAGGTGCTCATACACGGGCATTTTTAGAGACATACTGCTTGGCGACATGAATGGATAAGTATGGAACAATATTGTTGTTACTACAAATTGAGTTACTATAAATGGAGCTCAAATTGGTCCCGATCGATCCATTGGTATTGCCGAGCAATATTTCTCCACTAATTGCCCGTGTAACCGCAGCTTTAGAGATCATTAGATACCAAACTGATTATGATGTTAGTTAGGTATCCCATTAAATATCATGACAATGTGAGTTCTTCGCAGCAAGGATAGTACTACCAGCCACGATTAGCGACGCTCGACAGCCGATACGCCTTTTACTGCAAAACCAAGCTGCCTTAATGCCAGTGCTCCGATTATTCTTGTAATATCGACAGGTACCAATATCCAAAACCTGACTGCCAGTTCGTTTAGAGCGTGTAAACCTTAGTTCAGCTTCCAGGTAATCAATACTTTCTGTAAATAAATAAATAATTAATCGTAATTTTCTGTTGCAACGAATAGGAAGGTAGGTACTTAACAACATTGAACGATGAATATGCTCAATATTAGGGTAGGCTGAGGTGCATTACACATCCACATTTTGGGGTAGGGGGGGGGGGGGGGCAAAGCTATTGCCTTTACATTACACTATCGAAAAACCATGAAAACAAATGAAACCAAAACAAATAGCCAAGACAGATGTCACTAAACAGAATTACAGCAGTAGGCAATTAGATATTATATATTACTAGCTGACCCGGCAAACGTTTTGCTTTAGGGGTGGACTACTCTAATATTTCGGGGGATAAAAAATAGATGTTGTCCAATTCTCAGACCTACCCAAAACGCACATAAAAATTCAAGCCGTTTCGGAGGAGTTTAACCACAACACCGCGACACGAGAATTTTATATATTAGATTGGAATAAAGAAACGTACATGGCAAATATTTATTTTATTTCAATTCATTTCGGGCTAGCATAGTTATATTCAAAACGGTCCTCGAGAACCACTCTATCCATTTGTGGAAGCAACATGAAAATCGGTGCAGTAGTTTTTCAGTTTATCGCGACCAGACAGGTTGACAGACGCGGCGGAGGACTTTGTATTATATTATTATATATTGATTACTGATTTACAATAAAACTCGAGAATAGCCATAATATTAGCGTTTATTTTTGCATTGTATCTCATACATGTCAGTAAAGCACTTACTATTATCACAGCCGAAAGATCGTTTTCTTGAAATGAAATTTTGCGTGGATATGTATTTACCACGCCATCAAAGTACTAAAATCATTTTTAAGTGTATATTTCTTTATATGGTAGATGCTTCCCTACAGGTAAACCGCCTAACGGCCTGGCCACGGGACTTTTGCCATTGCGAAAATTCGCGCGGTGCGAACGGCGAAGCGTCTAGCGACTCAATTTTTCTGGATACATTCTGTATTTCTCGTACTTCTTGTGGAATTCTCCATCTATACCTCGATTCCTATTCAAAGCATGTACTTCACAATCTCTTCCAAATATTAAGTCTTGAACCAAAAAATGTTTACTTTCTAAGCAATATCGAGATAACTTTGGTAAAGACATTTCGCTCTCAGACTTCCTTACTAGTCTCAGCGGCGAACGCGAGTGTCCCGTGCCATGCATAAAATTAAATCAAATTATTTTATTTTTAATATTAAGCGATAAGCAATTGTATTCTTAATACTTTACAGAGTACCTTACAATTACCTACGATTGTAACTGTAGCTACGTCATAATACGTAAATATCTTGAGACCTATCCGTTTCTACCGTTACCAGTGTACATCATGCTGTAGCCCCCCGTCCCTGTCACCCCGCAGGCGATATATGAGTTAGGCGGTCACACTATACACGTAAAGTGGGTATGATTTTTTTTCTTAGGTCTATCTCGTCGTGTGGCGTATCAATGTAATGTAATGAACATTGAAGGAAAACTATAACGGATAAGATAACTCTGATAGTTCAGTAGTTAAAGAGGCTAATATGGGTGACTACGAAACCCTACTCTACGCGTGGCACGACACTTACTTGACCGGTTTTTTTAGTTTATCTATAGAACTTGACTATGAGCTAGACTTGGCTATTATCTATTATAGGCTTAAAGAGTAATATTATTATGTAAAAGTGTGAATTATAGGTCATAAGTAGGTATGAGTACAATATGAAATAAAAATACCCAGTCCTCGGAAGTGGCGATAGGCTCGCCACCTATTACGTAGGGGTTAACGAAGTGACTGGCGAAGTGTGGGCGTAGTAAGCGCTTCTGTCTACCCCTTCGGGAAAACGACGTGATTTGTGTTTTGTTTTATTACTATAAGAAAATAATCATCTAAAACTGTATCGCAGCTTACAGACTAAGTACCTTCAGTAGTTGCGACAAAGATACGACGAAGATGTAATAAATAACTTATATTAACTAACGTCTACCAGTCTACCAGTGCAGGAGGTTATCTATGACCAGTGCTCAATGATTATGTGAGCCTCTCATATAAATAATTACATTATTGTAAGTGTGAACACTGGCCCGACAGCCAATCCGATCGTTTCGTTTCCCAGATCTGCTGCAGGTCCAAAATGCTTTAAGTCCGCTACTTTTATTGTTCTTGTTAAATCTGTAGGCTCCTATTAACAGCACTGGCCTTCCAAAACGGGATACAGTAAAAAGAACTGTAATACAATAAAAACAAATGTTTTAATAGACATACTAATTGGCTAGACACCACAAAAAATTCTGTCTGTTTGTTTTGGACAGTAGTATACACCCCAGAGCTCGCAGCGAGGATACATAGGCAAAAGTAAATTGCTAGGTTCAACCTTACCCCGACCCACGCACCGCTTTCCACTGGACAACCTGCTTTCAGGTCGTACTGTTCGTCGGTGAGTTTAATGTTAAATCAAGTTAAATGTTAGTTTTGCACACTTTAACGATACCGTTTTGGATTTCCGAAAATATTTGATGATTTTTAGATTTCCTCACGCACCACTGCGTGATGTGACAGATAGAAAGCGTCGTTATTTAATTCTACCTGTGGAACAATTTCAGCTTGACCCAGTTGAATATATTCATTGATAACAGTGCTATACCGGGTCCTGAGTTTTGACTCCTTCAACGATCACTTTTCTAGGTTAAAAAAGCGCCTACGAGCAATGATCCTCGAACCACCAGCGATGCAACAGGGTTTATCAGTTTTGAAAGGTAATTTTACAATATACCGCTCCGTTGAATCGCGTTTGGTAATTTTTAAGTAAAAGTCGTCACTTCTGTTCTTCTTCTGTGAAGATTACTCTCTCAACAGAAGATTCTGACTCCAACTCCCATAATTTATGTAGAAGATCATTGACGTCTGGTGCTACAACAGAACAGCGTAATAATAACATATAGCCTTAGAAACTGCAGATGATTGAGTCTCACCCGATACGATCCATCCCAATTTAGTGTTTTGGGCAATTGGTGTTCCAGGCGGGTCTTTAACTAAACCCTCCAACAACACATCGCCGACCTAATAGTAAGTCCATTTTTTCAGGCGTAGCAAAAGATGGGTCAACAAGTCGTAAACTGGAAAATGGTGAAATTTGTGTAATCCTTCTATCGGGGAGATGATTGGTAAGCTTGTTTAACACATAAGCATTAACGATAATTGGGATCTAGGCACGACTGCAATTTAAATTACACAATTGACCTAGAGGACACAGAAGTACCCTCGTCATCACTTAGTCGGTATATGCCTGTTTTAGTTGGTCGTTTACGTAGTCGTAAGAACTGTACTACGGCCTCAGTAATAAGTGAGACCAGAGAGCCCTGATCTTACAGTGTCCTTAAAACCTCAGTAGTTCCAGATCTTGATTCCACATGGACCATAACTGTAGCTAAGAGGCCGTGGCTGTAACAAATAGAGTTGGTACTCTCCCTGTGAATAGATTAAACGGCAACATACCCGAGGGCTAAAACGGGAACCCTATTACTGAGAGAGACGATGTATTTCAGTTGCCGCTATAACAACAAATACTCAAAAACAGAATATAATAAATATTTAAGGGGGCTCCGATACAACAAAACTGTTTTATTTTGCCCTTTTGGTGCGGAACCCTTCGTGCCCGAGTCCGACTCGCACATGGCCGGTTTTATTATAATAATCTATAATAAATATTCAATATTAAGACAGGACAACGTCTGTGGGGTCCGCAAGTTATAATGAAAATGCAACAATAAACTAAGTCATCTTATCTATAGCACTAGACTATCAAAAAGATACTTAGGTCTAGTAGTCAAGACATATTAAGTAGAAACGATACTTTTTTTTAATATGGCACCTAAGTTTGAACTCGCCGTTTCTCCAAATTTAGACAGATCCAGAGATTTTACTGTTTTCCAATCTTACAATCTAACAGTACCTACCTATTAGTGAAATACTAAATGCTGCGATTGTTGAGTTTGCTATAGGTGAATATTTTTTACAGTTACCAATGATTATGTTGATGGGTAATCTTAACAATAACGTTGTCAATAGTCATGACTCCAGCACGACAGCTTCCAGAACTCCACTTCACACACCGCCAGTACTTTTTGTAACTGTCGGGCTTCATACGATGTCTATATGGCACGTAAAGGTTATACCGATGGTCGTTTATGGTTATGGCTGGTCTACCAAATTTTGAAGTAGTGAAAACGGCCACTGTAACATATTGTAACAAAAAATTATAAATTAAAAGTTACTTACTGAATGTGAAAAGGTATTATGATATCAGCTCACAAGCTAATCTCCAAGGTCCTCCAAATGAAACACTCCACACCTCCAGTACTATTGGTATATTACACGCTATCAAAGATAATACTGTATAAAGTGTTCAACGTAACATGCGATCTCAGGTATACTACTGGCCGTTGTCAAACCATATCGCGATTAACAGCTCCGTCTATCGATAACATCGAAAGGAGGCGGCCGGTAGGGTGAGGGAGCGTACCCTCCCCGCTGAGTTCCGAAGTATGCGGTGAGGGCGCCGCAGACGTGACTACGCCCAGGACTATCGACCTCCATGATCGGGGCCTGAGGACGATGGATTAGCAACCCACACTTAACGATAAAAGTGTCTGGCTTGAGCATGGTGCAGGCGCCTCCTAAAATGCCGTAATTGTAGCATATTTTGTACTTTGGTGACTATTTATTTATTTATCTTTTTGGTGCATTATACACGCCCTTTTTGACTTTGACACGGGACCAATGTACATTCGTCCACATTTAGTCTTAAGAAAATGTGTAAATGAGTTAATTATTGAAAAAGAGTGACCGAGAGTTTTATTGCCAGGTTCTTTCTCTTGGTTCTACTTATTGCTTTGCGAATCGGGCAGTACATGTAAATATAGAAGCAATGACATTTTTTTTATTTTAAGTACCTACTGACGTTTGTAAGAGCCATTTAGTGACCTATACAAATAAATAAATTATTTCATTTCACCGTCCTTACAGAAGCAGGCTAGAAGAGCTGCGTGCTGAACGCTTCACACCACGCACGTCTTGACTCACCGACGCGGGATATAACCCGGCCCCAAAGATGCGGGGTAGCACCCGACCACCACGCAGCCACCACACATGTGGCCAAGGTCCGCCGGGCGCCACTGAGTATTCTCTCAGTGTTTGCCGGAGGCGCTCGAAAATGGACGAAGGTGCGACCGCGGCCACGGCCGCGGATAAAAAAAAAAGTCAAGTACATAATTATACTTTAGTAGCCAACGAAACCATACTACAATAACAAAATAGACAATGTCATTTTAAATACGTAACTAATCCGTGTTCTAATGATTATGAAAATTGGTCATGTTAACAATATCCTCATCGAAAGTGACCACACCAGCTCGACAGTTCCCAGTACTCCATTTAACACATCTCCAATGTTTCCTCGGGGCGTTCTGCTTACTCTTACTGTAGTATGGTGAGAGGTTATAGCGGTAGTTTTTAAACACCATTGCCGGTCGTCCCGATCGCGTATATGTGAACACAGTCTCTGTAATTGCATAATTTAACAAACTAAACATTATTTCCAGCACTATAATGCATCAAGTCAATATCAAGCGTTTCCTATTATACCCTAGTTATATGTCATGTTATAGCAACGAGTCATTCCTGGCTCGATCACTGACGAGTTTATCGGATAAAAGTTATTTTAGTAGTATTAAACCCTGGGCTCTGGTAGATGTCTTAAAACCCTCAGAGGTTTATTCAACTCCTTAAGCGGAGCGCGAAGAGGCACATCACTAGGTCAAATTGAGGGTCACTTTCAATAGTATTGTGTATTATGAGAATCGCCTAGCCTCAATCGCAAGACGTTGCCACAACGTCTTGCGATTGAGGCTTACCATCAAACCCTAATATAAAAAAATAACGAGTGTAAATAACTCTAGAACTCTACCTAGACATAAGGTTTCCGCCGGGCGCCACTGGAAATAGTTCTGCTTGTAACCAGAGACGCCCGGCAACGGACATTAGAGCGGCCGCAGCCTCGGGCCGCGGAACTAAAAAATAAAATAAAAAAGACAAGGTTTTGTCACTGATTGGCATCATCAGAGATCTATATAGGTATATGGCACGTAAAGGTTATACCGGTGATACACAATTAAAAAAAAATCTTGGCGGTTCTCAATTCGACTGTAGGTTTTTTTTTAATGTTTGTTATCATTACCTCATATCTCTGGACTGGGTGAACCGATTTGATTTTTTTTAAATGAAAGCTGCCATTCCAAAGCGGTTCCATTTCAATTTGGTCCCATTCCGATAATTATTTGGCCCCATTTCGTTAATATGAAGACGGTTGTTGTGTCAATTCTTAACGTGTATTTTATCAAAATAAAATGATAAATTAAAAGTTAAGTAGGTAAGAAATAATAAGTAATTCTGTGTTTTTACATAATATTTATAACAGGCAATTATTGTTATTAGGTACAATGGGTATACCTAATCCGTTCACTCATGATTATGACTATTGGTCAAGTTCACAATATTTTGACCTTTAGTGACAACGCCAGCGCGGCACTTCTTACTCCATTTAACACATCTCCAATGTTTCCTCTGTGCGTTCTGCTTATCATGAATGTAGTACGGTGAGAGGTTATATCGATAGTTTTGAAACACTATTACCGGTCTTCCCGTCCGCGATCGCCCATATGCGTGCACCTCTGTAATTGCATAGTGTAACAATTTCAACATTATTCCCAGAATTATAAAGCAGCAAGTCAATATCAAGTGTTTATAATCTACCCTAGTTATAGGTCATGCCCAACGCGTCCGAACCAATCAGTGAAGAAAGCTCTTTACGACGGATAAAATGTATTGTTGTACACTTTCACACAACGTCTTCTAGCAAATTAAGCTAATATAAGCTTGTGCTATGGGATCTAGACGACTGATAAACATACTTATATATTTTTAAATCCATACATATTATACATAGAAAAGCGTAGATGTCTCCACTTGAACAATAAGAAGATATACCGTGCACAGGGAAGAAGTGGTCCAGAGCAAGATTAGAAGGTAAGCAAACTCCTAAGGTACTTCCTTCTTAATATTCCTACATTTCTGAATCAGTCATAACTGGAATATACATATTTATAACTTCTGCATACAGTCCACTCAAATTATTTAACAAGTATTAAAACCCGGGATAGCTTATACGAGTTTTTTTTTTTTTTTTTTTTTATATTTGGTTCGCCAAATTGACGCCGCCCGCCTGGTGGTAAGTCGTGACGACGTCTAGCGATTGTGGGCCACTCTCACAGCACACATTACTATTGAGAGTGGCCCTCAACTTGACGACCTACTGATGTGCCTCTTCACGCTCTGCTTAAAGAACCCAGGATTATATGTGGGAGGAAACACGTGCACAGGCAGGGCGTTCCAGGCCACTATCGTTCGGCAGAGAAACGAACGTTTAAAACGTTCGGTTCTCGCGAACATGCTATCCACTGTGTGGGGGTGGCATCTCTGCCCGGCACGAGTCGTTCGGGATCGGAAGGAAGAGGGTGGGATCAGATTGAAGAGCTCTTCAGAACACTCGCCGTGGTAAATACGGTAGAATGCGGCCAAGGAAGCTATTGTTCGGCGCTGAACTAGCGGCTCAAGGCTTCCCGTTACCTCCGGACAATCTATAATACGGATAGCCCGTCGCTGCATAGCGTCGAGAGCGTCCAGCAGATACTTCGCGGAGCCGTCCCAGAGGTGAGAGCAGTATTCGACGCAGGGTCTAATCTGCGTCTTGTACAGCAGACACCTCTGGTCCGGTGTAAAGAATCTCTTTACCTTATTCAGTATTCCTAGTTTCCGCGAAGCTAGCCCTATACATCTTTCGATGTAGTTTTTATTATTGAGCTCTCGACGAACGTCTATGCCAAGGATATCAAGGTTGTCCTTCATTGGTAATAATGCATTCTGAAGAGAGGGTAGGGGAAGGAAAGGGGATTTCTTCGCAGTAAATGCACACGCCTGTGTTTTGCGGGCATTGAACTCGACCAGGTTCTCGGTACCCCATTGAGAGATACTGTCGAGGTTACGGTCGAGATCAGCCACGAGTCGTCGTCTCTCCTCCTCAATCTCAGATCGCCCCGCCGTCGGACGAACCGAGTAACTCCCGTGCAGTGTGCTGTCATCTGCATAGCAATGAATGTTCCCGAGGGATAGCATATCATTGATATGCAGAAGAAAGAGAGTTGGTGATAGTACGGACCCCTGCGGTACCCCGGCATTCACTTGCAAGAAGCGAGAAGCCTGGCCATCGCAGAGGACCCGCACTCGGCGCTCGTTTAAAAAACTGGCAATCCAGCTGCACAGTTGAGGAGGTAGACCATATGCCGGAAGCTTGGAAAGGAGCGAAGCATGCCAGACCCTATCGAAGGCTTTGGCGATGTCCAGGCTAATAGCCAAGGACTCGCCGTGCCTTTCCATAGCCCCACCCCAGACATGCGTTACGAATGCCAGAAGATCACCCGTTGATCGCTTTGGCCTGAAGCCGTATTGTCGATCATTGATTAGCGAGTGATCCTCTAGGAATTGCATGAGCTGCTTATTTATAAGGAGCTCAAGCACCTTGCAAATGACTGAGGTGACAGCTATGGGTCGATAGTTGCCTGGATCGGACCGATCCCCTTTCTTGGGGATCGGTTGTACGTTCGCCTCCTTCCAGACCTCCGGCACGAGCCCTGAAGAGTATGACAGGCGGTACAGACGCGTTAATACTGGAGACAACTCAGCTGCACATTTTCCTAGCACCACCGCCGGAATGCCGTCAGGGCCACTGGCTTTCCGCGTGTCGAGTGACCGCAGCACTGCCCGTACATCACATTGCCTGATAACAATATCAGGCATTGTGTGGCCACAGTTGGCGATGGCGGGGGGCTGCAGGCCACGGTCGTCGACCCGGGAATTAGCCGCAAAGAGGTCTGCGAGCATATCCGCTTTCTCTTGGGCTTTGTGAGCCAGTGTTCCATCTGGGTAACGCAGTGGTGGCAGCGAGGGCTGACAAAAGTTAGATTGCACGGCTTTGGCCAGTTGCCAGAATCCACGGCTGCCCGTGGGATGGGAAGTGAGCTCCTGACCAAGCCGCGCGACGCGCTGGGCATCCGCTCTCTTAAAGGCCCTCTTACTCGACTTTGTGGCCCGGTTGTACGCTGCTTTGAGGTGGCCCACGTTTGGGTCGCGCACAGCTCGGGCCCTGATCCAGGCGCGATATGCCGACTGTTTTTGTCGAACAGCTTTGGCACAATCTCGCCCGAACCAGGGACGGGCTCTGCGGATACTGGCGACATCAGTGAAAGGGATGTAATAATCCATCCCTAAACTGATCTCGCCAGCAATAGCAGAAGCACTATCCGAAGGAGCCTTTCCTACAAAGCAGCGCTGGCTCCAGGGGACGGACGCATAATAATCGCGTAGACCGTCCCAATCCGCTGACGAGTAGTGCCATAGTCGTCGTGACGTTTGTACAGGACGTGCAGGAGGTGACACCTTCATGCCAGCGTGAACAACACAGTGGTCGGAACTACCCAGTGGGGCTCCTACTGAAACACTGTACTGGGCTGGGCGACTCGTCAGCAGTAGATCCAGCAGAGCGGGCGCGTGATCTGACCTGTCTGGTATCCGGGTGATCCCGCATACCATCTGGGTCAGACCGTGGGAGAGAGCGAACGCATGGGCGGCTCTACCCGCATGATCAGTCTTGAGGGACCCCAGCCATTCAATGTGATGGCCATTGAAGTCCCCCAGAAATACTAGGTCAGCGTTCGGGAACCGCACCTGCGCTTCATCAGCCGTCTCGCTGAGGTACTGGAAGAGCTTTGTTGTCTCAGAATCCCCTGTGTGGGATCGGTAGACGCACACGTAGATCTGGCTTATAGAGCCATGGTCTACGTGCAGCCAAAGGACGGAATTGGAGGGGTTCTCTAGGCAGCGCAACCGGCGGCAGCAAACATCCGCCCTAACGAACACGCACACCCCGGCTTTGTCTCGAAATTGTTCCTCGATGACATAGCCGGGGTAACACAGGTAAGACGTGTCGTCAGGGCGGCGTATTTGTGTCTCCGTGAGGAACATCACAGCGGGCCGTGCCATCTCAAGGTGGTGGTGGACGGTATCGAGGTTCGCATGGAGTCCACGGACGTTAGTGAACTCCACCTCGAAATGTGAAGTTGTGGGGTTTCCTAGGGCCGCTGTGTAACGTTTTTTTCTTTTTTGTTGCACTGCCATTGTAGATTTTGAAGAAGAAGCGTGAAGACAGGGCGACATTTGGTGCAGCAGTAAGTGACAAAGCGCAGGGGCTAGCTTTGTCTAGAACCGTGTGGTTAGGTCGGAGCCGACTCGCCGGACGGAAGGGCTCCCAAACCCCCCTGATGCAAGGCCGCCGCTACCCCACACCGGTTACCACCCGGAGCGGCGATCCCACATCAGGATTATGCGCAACATGTGGGGCAGCCTCCTGGGGTGGTTGGCCCCAGGCGGGCCCCATGACTGTGTTGCGGGCGGCCGCGGCAACGCCGTTGCTAAGGGTCTCCCTGGCCGGCGAATCGACCCACACCACCCACACTAGACTCCGTTTCGCCCCCACTGGTCCCATGCCTGCTGCACCATACATCGCCCCGGGCCCGGCGGTGCAGCTGCTGAACCCCTAACGCAACCCAGCCTGGGCTGGGTTACTTGGGGGGCTTTAGCACAGCTGCACGGTGGTACCCCCCCGGACCAACACTGTTGTACCACCTGGTACCCACGTAGGGGCCGAAGCCACTCCATAGGTACCGTAAATTAACGAGCCTCGTCCGTTTATCAGCAGGTGCGCCACTAGCAGGTGAGGTCGCTGGGGCCCTATAGATGTTGGTAGAGCCCCTTTGCACCCAAAGAGTATAATAGATGTCTTGGAACCCTCAGAGGTTTAATCAGAGTGAAATAACGATTTGGAAAACAGAACAGCCTAGGTATGGGGCATGTTTTCAGATGTGAGATTAATAAATAATAAGTCACAATTTTTTATATTTTTAAATATATTTGTTATTTGCATATATTTATTTAAAAATATATTAAGTATGTAAGTATTTATTAAATGTAATAAAAAAAAAAGAAGAATTTTAAACTTACTCGTTTTATTAAGTAACTATAAGTAAGTACGCAATACAAGAAAGCCAAATTTCAAAATATATAAGTTAGTACTCACCTACTTTAAATCACAAACAGAACATCTTTTATTTAATATTATATTTGATATTTCACGACAACAATTCAAGCGCCCGCCCACTTAAATTTACTTTCTTGTTTCAGGAACTATTACCGGTATTAGTTAAATGGGCAATTTACCAAAATTCAGCAAATTCCCGTGGGAAGCTACAATTGGGAGGTTGGGTACCACGTTAGCAGTTAAAAATAAACCAAATATTACAAAATAAACACGAAGTAGGTAAGTATGAGTGTTTTCACCCGCCTGCGTGCGGCCCGTTACGTGTGACACGAACACATGTCATTGGGCGTTTTCACATTGCATGATAACGACACACGATATCGTGGCGATATCGTGACGATATCATAAGTAGCAGCACTAACTTTAAGGTAAGAATGTAAATACGATATCGTCACGGTATCGCCACGATATCGTGTGTCTTTATCGTGCAATGTGAAAACGCCCATTGTTGTATGAAATATTAGAATACAGGCGGAAAGCATGCCGGCCGAACCCGCACGCGGGTTATAACGCGCATGACAGAAAAGGGGACCATTGTGTGTTATTAGTGATTGTGACCGTCCTGTACTTTGACAACGGTACTGTCCATAGTTATTATCCTGCTCCGGCAGTTGCAGGTGCCCCACTTGACACATCGCCATTGTTTCCGTACAGCGTCGTATCTGCCTCTGACACGCGAATAATGTGGCACGTACAAGTTGTATCTCTGATTTTTGTACTCGATAGCTGGTCTTCCATATCTCGATAGCGTGTAACAAATAGCTGTGGAAAACTTATTTTTCAAATTCTTAATTAGCCACTGACCTACAAAACTGTGGGTGTGTTGTTAATGCACTACATGACATGTAATGCATTAGCAACACACCCTGCTAATGCTGCTAATGCACTACACTTTGATTGACAATTATTTATCATGCGGTATAGCACCCGAAGGAATCAATAATTGACAGCGATACGAGATTTAACACCTACAAGATCATCCAAGACACCTCAGTGCTAGGTTTTATAACTGAGTATATCCCTTGAAATAAATATTCATTTATTATATTAACAGGTTCCCTGTCCAACGAATCATATATGATTCACGGGACATAAAGTTTTACACGTCCATGAATCATATATGATCAAAAAAAAACAAACTAGCTATTTAGTATAGGGACGTGTGGGATACTTTCTATAAAGAAGGAAAACAGAAAAATCTGCATTGATAAATATAATTTTTGGGAAGATAAATAAAAAAAAGTAAAGTATGAAAATCTGGTTATATGTATAGTGGAGTACTAGTGATTAGAGACAACAAAAAAAAGTGAGATATTATCCAACAAAGGTAATAAAAATGAGCAAAAACGTACATTTTTTTTATGGGTGCGCCTCGTTGAAACATGCCAAGCAATAGCTTTTTTTACACTCCAGACACTCTGTGTGGACTTGTTTAGCTTGGAGTGGATTACCTTCTGCCTTTTTTTTAGCGTAGCAAGTGACACAGCGACGACGGATCAATTTTCCTTCTCTTCTTGGTATCTCAGTAAGATAGTGCTTTCCTGTAGTGGAAGGAGTAGGGTCTGATGGTCTTGCCGATGCTTTTTTCGCCACTACATCTCCTAAAAAATGACGAATCATGGTCTTTTGGACATCTAATACACTGACGGCAGATCTAGTTACCTAGTTGAAAATTACCCTGGTGTTGACAATGGCTGTTTGAAATAATAAATCAAAGGCAACCTTCTTATACCACGTTAAGCTCTTTCTTAGGGGCGAGTAGTAGCTGCTCAATTGATCAGTCACATCAATCCCTTTTTTCGCCTCATTATAGTCAAGATATATTTTGGAACGACAATCCTAGCCAAATTGAAGATCACGTTTATTCATTCTGTAATTTTTATTTATAAGAAATATTCTTAGATATAGTGATACGTATATATTGACTAGACGTAAACAATCATTAACTTAGTTCAACACGAATAGTAAATGTAGTTAACGCATCAGTAAGCGTACACTATAGGTCTTTTCCTAGGGCTCTTTAGCACCTAATTTAATGGTTGTGATTATTCTGGCCGCTCACGATTTCTTCATTAAACGTAATGACAAATGATTGACAGTTTTTCGTAGCCCATTTAGAACATGTCCAATGTATAGCAGGACCTTTACTTGCACTCTTTCTGTAATATCTATATCCACCTATTTGTATCATCACCGGTCTGCCAAATTTGGATCGTGTTATAATTACATCTGAAATCGCCAAAGAAATTAATAAAAAACTGGCAAAGTTAGAGTCGGATACTCACGCACAAAGGAATCCTCCGTACCAAAACGGCAAATGGAGACTGGGGAGCCCCCTAAATATTATTATTCTGTTTTTTAGGATTTGTTGTAATAGCGGAAAAATAAATATACGACTTGTGAAAATTTCAACTTTCTTACTATAACGGTTCATAAGATACAGCTTATTGAGAGAGAATGGACAGCTGAGTCTTAGTAATAGGGTTCCCGTTTTACCCTTTGAAAGAAAAAAAGAAAGAAAAGACGTTTATTTTACAAGCACAAAAGCGACGGAAACAAGATATGTACACAATACAAGAAAAGTAAAAACGATGTATCGGAAGGTCGTCGGTTCATGCTAGTGCACGCCGCATCTGCGTGGAAATTGGTCTCCTCTCAGCATAATATGCTGACATGGGCGGTGCCACCTTAACCAGCGCTGATTTTCAGAGGAGGCCAGTGTATACACTGAAAATGGCGTGCCCATCCCATCATAACCGCCAGTGAAATAAAAAAAAACAAATAATCATAAAATGTGGATATATATAAACCAAATGAAACATAGTATACATACAAACTAAACAGATAAATATTGTTGTGACTATAAAAAACCAATAAATTAAATAAATAAAAGTAATCAAAAATAAATCAAAAACAAAAAATCAAGACAGCGCAATTCAGAACGCAACGCATCGTATCACCACAGCCAAAGCGTCAGCTGACAGCCCGGCAATCCGCCGACTGCCGCACGTTTTACTAAATTTCTATTTTCCCAATTACACAATAACACTGTTTATTTTTCTTTATTTATATTTACAATTTGTTTGAAGAGCTCTATGATAAGACATTAAATAATAAGAAACGAAATTATGCAGCCAGAAAAGTAGGGTACGGAACCCTAAAACATATTTTTATATCGATCAGATATCGGTAGAAGGAATCGATAGAAATAACAAACCCATTGTCTAAGTGTATTTAATCGAGCATTCAATAATATGAAAACAACGTATTTAAAGTATTGTATTTAACACCGTCACTTTTTGTGTTATTTACATTTATTATTATCATATTATTATACATTACAATTTTGATAAAATCAAACAAATTTAGCATTCTATTTGTAAAAAAGAATGTGTTTGAAATCTGGTTTTGTCGGTAAATATTTTACGGCACTATCTGTGATTGCCGATGGTGATTATTGATGTACCTCTTCTTGATAGATATTACTATATAGAAATGGGGAGTGTCCCCCTTAGCTCCCGAGAACTGCTTATGCTCCAATGATTGTTGACCCCTCTATGGATAGACCTCGATCTAGAGGCAAGCCAAAAAATCTAAAACTTGACCTAGCCCTAAGGGGTCAAAAGTTATAAGACAAAACCTATGGCGTGGTGCGGCGCGAAGTACCGCGCAAGACACCGTACTAGTACTGTAATAAAAGATTTAGGTATGTATTGTTTGTTTTAAAAGTCGATAGTATTATAATTAAATCTGAAATCGCAAATGAAATTAAAAAAAAAAATGTAGGTATGATAAAATCATTACTATAATAATAAACAAAAATTGGGTTATGGGTAGAAGGATCGAAGGATCGGTACAAATAGGGTTTGTTATTGTGTTTGTTATAGCGTATTAAGCTTGCAATTCAAGCGACGTTCTGTGGTTGCTATAATATATAGCATCATAGCATATAGCTTATATCACATTATCGCACACCATACATTTACTATGAACACGTTCACACTGTGCTATACTATATAGCTCAGGGTTTGCTATACCTACGCTATAATCCGCTATATAATTGAGTGGTACGCTGTGCTGGCTGCTCTCTCACGACACACTCCCCACCACACGGCCCGTCACCGCGCCGCGCCGCTGAGTAATAAAATAAACACTTTGTGTCGATCACTTCACACTTTACAGGATGAGGATGAGTGACCGCACTTGTTATATGCTAGGTATATAAACTTTCAAACATTCAATAGTATGAAAACAGCGGTTCATTAAGATAAAAGATTGTGATTGAACCCCAACACTTTTTGTATTATTTGCATTACAGTTTTGATAAAAAAAAATAGCTTTTTATTTGTAAATATATATATTTATAATCAGTATTTATTAAAATTCTAACTTAAGTTAGACTTTCTGATGTCTAATTTTTGATCTGTTACTGATGACTATGTCCACATTTCGAGGTCCTCACAATAATATTTTCTACGGTTGTCACACTGGCTCTGCAATTATATAGTGTTGACCATTTTGAACAGACCCAGAATGTTTTGTCGTCGGTATACCTTTGACGGCAGTACCTATGATTACCGATGGTCATTATTGGTTTACCTCTTCTTGATACAGAAAACGTAATCCCATCTGTAAATTCATTATTTTATAAATGTAAAATTAATAAAACATAAAGGTTACTTACGTAGATTGATGTAGGCAAGTAGTACCCGGAGCTTGAAAACAATGAAAATAATCTTGCTGTATCTATTTATTCTCTAAAACTATATTAATAATACAATAATAAATATATTGGTAACTTAACAGAAATAGAAGTAGAAGAGTACTTTCATACTATTATCTAATCTGTGGTAGAAGGTACAGCGGGATATAAGTTCTTTGGTTTTACCACCTAACTGACAGGTAAGATATAATTTCTTTAAACTGTCCATTCCTGCAGGCTTCCATCGATCAACATATTCAGAAAATCTCAAAGATGTGTTAACATGGTCATGTGACAGAAATTTTCAGCGATATCACCAGTTATATTATGTCGAACGACTTAATATATTATACATAAAGCACTATTACATCCCTTTATGAATGATTGTGGTTTTCATTAATTTTTACCACTTCATTGTGAACTGTCAATATCGATGCGCGGCAACCACATAGCCGACATTTGATACAAAGCCAGAGACTCTTTGGACCATTTCTGTAGCAGTTATGTTGGTAGTAACGATGGGTCCCTCTTTGTAACATTGGTTGACCTCGCCTTGATCTGATCATTACCAATTCTGTAATTGGAATTGAACTTTCAGAAAAATTTTAATATTTGCTAAGAAAACAATGAACGATGTCAAAGTATATTTCACATTCTTCACAATTTGATTACCTTTTATGGTCATAATGTCAGACAACTAGTATGACGCAACAATTCAATTTCAATACTATGTTAAATTGAAAACGTGAATTCTGCTACTACTATATCGTTACTTTGCATCAAAGATGTGTTATTTAAAAAAATACAATTTAATAACGAGTTTATTTTTTCACCTCACAATTTTTTTGTTTCACAATGAATGTACTTTTAGGAAAATTAAGGTTTAATTAATCTGCCTAAAAATTTTATAAAGGCTCTGACCATTTTTTGTGAAAATTTTACTTCAAAAAAGGGAGAAAAGTTGTCAATTTTTTACTGAAAATTGTAATAGCACGAGTACGAGTATTATACTGAGTAATATTTAGTAAAGAATAGTTAAATCAGATCAGAACATTTAGTTTGGACTTAAAGTCTACAGATATATTATTGAGCGGAGTTTACGAAGCTCTTAGACGACTCGTGTATTTCGTTCGTTATCGAACACCTCCTAAACGACTGGACCGATCTTTTTGAAATTTGGCACGGTCATAGTGACCATCGCCGTGAGTGCATATATCTGAATTCATAAAGATCGGTCCAGTCGTTTAGGAGTTCGACCCGGATCGACAACCTCAGCTCAATTATTGCAACAGCAGAATGAATTGCATACCTAGTATATAATTACACTGCAACTAAAATATCGTTAGAGCGTTATTTTTTCTCATTTTGATGTGTATAGCTTTCTTTTGTTCGTTTTTTCTCTTTAACGGTATTGTTATAAGATTCCGATACATCAAATAAATCCTTTTTAGGAACAAAGAATGATAAGTTATAGTATTGCGTAAATAAACGGTAAACTATTAAATATGTGGCAAAAAGCACAAAACTCGATTTGCATAGGGCTACATAATATCTGTGTTCGTGTGATAGGTCTAAATCATTGGGATTCTATTTTCGGTATTGCTTCAATAATTCTTTTCATGACCTTTTTTTAAAGGTTTTCATCCACTCTGTGTCGATTTTTGTGCCGACCCCGGTTATCTTTCATTGCAGAAATGTTGCTTTCTTTATTTTTCTTCCTTATTGCTGTTTGAATAGGTCGGTTATTAATAGCTAACGTATTTTTGAAAAACAACTTACACACTCTAGTTTTAACACCAGAAATAGTTAGAAAAAAAGAATTTTTATTGTCCCGTGTTGGTGCAACATTGCCATCCGTATTTACTTTCATGTATCGATATTTTGGAGTGATTGTCTCCAAACTATTTGCTATAAACGACCACTGCTTTTCAATTTGGCCTAAATCCCAGAATTGTTTTAATAATTGCTGACGTTGTTCCTCTGTGATATTAGAATGACATTTATATTTACAACTTTCTCCGCAAGGTGGTTTTAACTTACGCTCTGGAATATATTTTTTAGTTTTTAACGATACATAACATTTACCGCTATTTCTCAGTCTCTTTACTATATTTTTTTTCCAATTTCCCTCTTGTCTTCTTCTTTTTTTTCCTGTTGTATTTATGCAATCTGGGTCTGTTGACTCCTGAATAGTGGGGCTAACAGATTGTTCATCCTGTGTAGGGTCACCAGGCCCTTCTTGAATATTACTGCGTACCATTTCGTAGTCAGTCGTAGGAATTAGATAAACTCTTTCATGTAATACGTTGTTATGATTGTCGGTGCAAACATTCTTATTATTAGATTCGTCGTCAGATCCTGAAGAGCTTTTATTACGGCGTATTATCGTATACTCCTCAACTTCGAAGTTTGGGTATTCAACCGAATCATCAGTATCTGTAGAGAATTACATCTTAAAGAATACCTATATACAAGCACAGAATAGGGAATAGTAATACGACAAGCATCACTACGACGATGAGTAAAAATTGTTAGGTAAAATGTAGCATTTAAATTCGACGCTGCATCCTTAAAATCGTTGTGATGTTCAGCAATTGTACCACTTTATAAACGAAAGAAGGTTCTTATGTAATTATAGTCATTTATAATATTCAATCACATTTATTTATTACATACGGAATAAAAAGTTTAATGGTTATGATTATTGGTCATTTTAGCAATTTCGTTTTCGATTGTAAATACGGAAGCGCGGCATCCAGCATACCATTTGTTACATACCCATAAAACTTTTGGTCTTCCACTACGATAGCTACTATGCTGGTTGTAACGGTATTTTCCCATTTGTAGCTGCGGCTTTCCCATCCTGGATTCAGTTATCGTTACTACTGTGGAACAAGTTATAGTTTTAACAGGCACACTAATGTTACCTCCATCTTCTATTGACTGCCATGACGTAAAAGGTTGTGAACGCCACTGCAGTAGGTAAGTGAGGTTTGGAGTTTGTTCCCCGGTCGGATCAAATATTGTTCAAATTGTTGAATAGTTGACGTTTTTTTCGGATCGGTGAACACAGTCAGATACGTTATATAAACCACATAACATATATCCGAGTTTTAATAACATGTTGATGAAATTATTAAAAAATACATCTCATTATCTTATTAATGCATTTTGAGTCGTCTGGATCGTACTTACGTATACGCGGGTTCTTTAAGCGGAGCGTGAAGAGGCACATCAGTAGGTCGTCAAGTTGAGGGCCACTCTCTATAGTATTGTGTGCTGTGAGAGTGGCCCACAATCGCTAGACGTCGTCACGACTTACCACCAGGCGGGCGGCGTCAATTTGGCGAACCCAATATAAAAAAAACATGCTATGTGTAAGAAATTTGGAGTAGGTAACTTTGAACCAAAGCGCGATAACCGTTTTACGACATTTCTGAAAAAAGTTATTTTAATTAAAATAAAAGTACTTACACTTGCATTCATATTCAATAAATGTATAGATGAAAATCAGTTTCATAATCTTATGAAGTACAGTAAAATCATTCCTTTATTTAAAGCAGGAGACAAAAGTGATCCTTCAAAATTTTGACCTATTTCCATACTCCCAACCCTCAGTAAAATTTTTGAAAAAATTATATTTAATCAATTGCTTTCACATTTTACAGACAATAAGTTACTTCATAACAAACAGTTTGGTTTCACTAAAGGCAGGAACACAACGGATGCAGGAGTTGCACTTGTGAAACATATATTTGATGCTTGGGAGGAAAAGCAGGATGCCATTGGTATATTTTGTGATCTATCAAAAGCTTTTGATTGTGTTGATCATGAGACTTTGCTACTGAAATTAGGTTATTATGGTGTTTCGAACAGCTCACTTGGCTTACTCGAGTCTTACCTCATTGGTAGAGTACAAAAGTAAACATTAATGGCACCGACTCTTCTGGCGCCTCATTAGTCATGGGAGTACCCCAGGGCTCGATATTAGGACCCATTTTATTCTTAATATACGTAAACGATCTTCCTTATTTCACTAAAAATCTTTGTGAGATAGTATTATTTGTTGATGACACATCATTAATTTTTAAAAGTGATAGACAAAAAGTAGCGCTTGACGATGTAAATAATACCCTTTCGGAAATATTGCATTGGTTCACAAGTAACAACTTGCTGCTCAATGCGAAGAAAACAAAATGTGTAAAATTTACTATGCCCAATGTTAGACAGGTGGATACTCATATTACTATGAATAATGAATTAGTTCAAATAGTCAATACCACAGTTTTTCTTGGGATAACTCTAGATAGTAAACTACAATGGGGTCCTCATATCACAGCCTTGGCAGGAAGACTTAGCTCAGCTGCCTATGCGGTTAGAAAGATAAGGTCACTGACTGACGAAAAAACGGCACGATTAGTTTATTTTAGCTACTTTCATAGCGTTATGTCTGCTGCTGTGGGGCTCAGCTGCCGATATTGAGACAATATTCATATTACAGAAACGAGCTATACGAGCAATCTATAGACTCGGACCCCGTGACTCGCTGAAAGAACTATTTAAAGAAATTAATATTTTAACGGTTGCTTCTCAATATGTTTACGACAACATCTTATATGTACGGAAGAACATAGATCTCTTCAAAAAAAAATCCGATAACCATAATTTTAATACAAGAAATAAAAATAAACTGGCAATGACAAAAATTAGACTTCATAAAGTTGGTAATTCGTTTGTAGGCAAATGTATAAAAATTTATAATAAAATTCCTCAGGATTTGGTTGACATGCCTCTTAATAAGTTTAAAATAGTAGTTAAAAAATGTTTGATGATGAAAGGCTACTATAATGTAGACGAATATCTTAATGATAAAAATGCATGGTCACCCTAATCTTCTGTTGTTGGCCACTCGTATAATACAATATAAAGTAATTGTAACAATGTAAACAAAACAATATTAAAAAAGAAAATGGATAATCTACCTGAGTTTCTTGCTGGTCTCTTCTTAGGAGAACCAACTCACCGAACCAGCGAAAGAATCATTTTCTAATGGTTATTTATGTACTTACTTAATTTAGTATTTTTATAATATTACTTGACAAAATTGTAAAATTTTGACATTCATATGTGCTCTTTATGTTTTTAAACTGAATAAATGAAATTGATTCTTTGATTGACTGCATAATTTAAGTAATGCAGTATAGCGGCAAAATATGTAATTGTGAAAGAGCGTTGTTAAAATAAAAAATAATAACTTTTAAGTAATCCTGAATAAATACGTTCTATTAATGATTATGATTACTGTTCACTTTGGCAATTTCGCTGTCTACAGTAGTTATCGAAGCGCGACATCCAGTACGAAATTTCACACAGACCCACAATACTTTGGGCCCTCCCTTGCGATAGCGGCTGTGTTTCAAGAAGCGATATTCGCCCCAGAGCAGCATGGGTTGACCGCTTCTTGATTCAGTCATGCGTACTTCCGAAGCGTCTGAGAAACAAGAGGTCGAATTTTAATGGAAGTATTCTGATACTACCATAACGTTACTTAAAGAACGTTAAGTTACGTACTCCAACATAAGTGCAACAAAAACCGTATTTTAGCACTTGCATGAAGTCTACTACTCTTACAAGTTCACAAAAACATGTTAAAATAAAAACAAAGTCAATAATTATTATTTATAATACGATAATTACGTTTCTTATTTATATTAAGTACATATATTTTTTTAACTACTTACAATATTTACAGAAAATACTTGTGTTCTGGTAGCACATGCAAACAATCCGTAATTTTACATAAGTATACTAGGCAATGTATTAACGCTTCTACACTAGATTTTAATTTCTACAGGAACCTATACCTACACATACAGTACGTAGGTAGTTATACTTGTTTAGTGATTATGAATGTTATTTATTTTAACGATCTCGTTGTTGCAAGTATATATCGAAGCTCGGCATCCTTTACAAACTTTGAGACAGACCCACAAGACTTTGGGCTTACTACCATCGCGGTATTTATTATGCATATAGAACCTGTATGAACCTACTTTTAGTAACGGGTTGCCCCTTTTGGATTGCACTAGACAAATTCCTGAAACAATTTCACATTGTTAAAGTTATACCAAGGAGATACCAAATCTGTTCAAGATTTGGTACAATGCGTTATAGAAACAGCAAGCAATGGAAAATATTGTTATTTTATGTCGTAGGTACTAAAACACAAGGAATAATATAGATTTTCAGCTGCTAAATAAAAATATTTTTAATTTTATCAAGTACATACAATTTGCCGTGTAATTGGTACAAAAGACAAGAGTCCTTAAAGAGAAATAAGGGTCAAAAATATAAATAGCAATGTAGATACGTTTCTTTTTTTTTTTTTTTAATTCCGCGGCCGAAAGCCGCGGCCGTTCTAACGTCCGCTGCCAGGCGTCTCTGGTTACAAGCAGGTATTTCCAGTGGCGCCCGGCGGGATATAGATACCTCAAATGAAGAGCACACTTTCATCTTTTGCTACATCAGAGGCTTAGTCAATGTAATACCTACATACTAAGTAAATAAACATAGTTGAGTACATATTATCAGATTACCGATTCAGGTTCATAAGACCCTTAGAAGAAAAAATACATTACAACTGGTTTACAGCAACTTCGTGCTAGACACGCTGATTCTGTGGCAATAGGCCCCTTTTTTTAATTCAACGTCCTAAGGCCGCGGCCGCTCCTACGTCCATTGCCGAGCGCCTCTGGTGCACACAGAGGATTTCCAGTGGCGCCCGGCGGTAGACTTGTCCCAAGAGTACCTATACCTCAAAGCTCATGTATCCTCTGAGCACAGAACCAACAAAAATACTAACGAAAAGTGTGTGTATCGTTATAAACAAGTATAATGTTTGCAGAAGCCAGCACGTCCACTACATACGAAGCGACTTACGCGTTTAGATCTACCTGACCGGATGCAGATTCGCATTGTGTGTGTGTGGTGTAATGTGGCCTAAAGGTAAGATCGCAACAGTCAGCCAGATAGACTGAAATGGGAATTAACTGATGCAATTGAATGGGAATTGTGCCCCAATCCGTTCAAGCCAAACTGCCGCAGTTTTATCTGATCCGGTCGACCTTTCGATGTATGGTGGGCTTAAAACTAAGTGAACAAACTTATTTAGGTAGGTACAGATCACCGAATCCTTAACTCGTACAACTATTTACTTTGATTAACGTGATTATGTGTACTATTCATTTTAAGGATCTCTGAGTTGAATGTGGTGATTGAGGCACGACATCCGGAGCAACATTTGATGCAGACCCACAAAACCTTGGGACCACCATTTCGATAGCGGCTGTGTTGACAGAAGCGGTATGTTCCCATTTGCAGCATCGGCTTACCCATTCTGGACTGTATCAACCTTATATCTGTAAGTAGTGTACACATTTATTCATTAGCTACTCTAATATCAGTATTGAAAAAAAAAACATATCAGATTCAATAGGTTAAATAAAACAAGATTCCAAATATGGACAAATAAAGCAACAAATACACAGTTGAAAGGTTTTAATAGTTTATAATAACATGACTATTACCACTACTTAAAATGTATTCTATAAGTCACCTCAAGAACCATTAGTTTAGACTTAGCTATTTATTATTTAATTAACTTAATAAAGCAATGCCAGTTGACAAAGTAGCTAAGAAAGAACAATAGATAATCGCATCATCACAAATTTCAATGCTCATAAATTAACGTCTAAATAATTAATTTACAATACAATAACATCACTTAGGTACATGCTGGATCACCTTAAAAGTACTTGGGTTTGTATCGGTACTTAATCACTGACAATATTTAAATGAACAACAACATGATTCATTTAATGATAAAAGAATCAATTGGATAATATTACTAACTTTTAAACATTCGCATTTCATTACCTATACATATTTTATTTTTTTACGAAAATAACACGAACCTTTATGCCTGACATTTCGATCAGAATACACCGGTCGTGATCACAGGCCGACTAATTTTATTTCGTTTATTCGTGATTATGCATATTGTTGATTCTGACTACATCATTATGATATGTAGTTATATTGGCAAGGCATCCATTACAACTTTTATTACAGATCCATCTAACTGTGGGTAGGTACCTGCCATTGCGGTAGCGGCTGTGTTGACAGAAACGGTGTTTCCCCACTTGTAACATAGGATGGCCCATTCTTGAAAATACCTTCTGCACTTCTGCAATATATTGTTTAAGAATTAGTAGGTAGGAGGAGTACACTATTTCACAAATACCCATTGAATAAATTTAACTAGGATGACTGTAATTATTGACTGGTGGAGCTTACCTTTTGGGATATCTGGCTACATTTACAACCTAAATGATGTACCAATTCCTTATAAAGCTTAGGAGTGGAAAAGCATACTTCGTTCAAATGCCTCAGTAACAAAAGGCGAACGGTAGGTACAAAAAGTATAAATATCATGAAAATCTTAGTAAACACAAGATTTGGTAAGTTATGGTGTATTTACAATAAGAAATTTTCAGAAGTTGCTTAAGGATATACACATCTATTTATTTTCAGATAGGAAATAAATAATCCATATTAAACAGTAGTAAAAGAATACAAGAAAGTAATTAAAGTAGAAGTAAGATACTTATATTAGTTCTTCTATATTATAATAGAAAAACACTATTTTATTAGAAACTAGCGGACGCCTGCGGCTTCACCCCCTTGACAAATTATATACACAAAAACTCGAACCCACGAGAAACCTCGAGAACCACTCGCCATTGGTGAAAACCGCATTAAAATCCGTTGCATAGTTTTAAAGACCTAAGCTATGTTATGATTATGACAATTAATGTAGATGTAAGATATACTAGGTCTTACCTATATATTATAATAGAGAAGAACACTATTCTAACACTATTTTATTACATATTAATAAATATACAAAATAAACATAATTATAGACTAAAAATATTTACATTACAAAATATCGTTTAAAAAATCCTCAAACGGCTCAAATATGTAATCACCTGCTAAGTTAGCATATTTACGCCGTTTAAAGCCTTCAGCCGATGCAGCAGCAGCGCCGGCACATCCGGATGTGCTTGGAAGGTGTGAAGGTGCTAAGGTGTCAACGCATGTAGCGTCCCACACCAAAGGCCTTTCCATCTTCCACGGTAGCAAATAAATTAATAATAACTAAATAAATATAATAAATATTTTTGGACATTCTCACACAACGTCATCTAGCCCAAATTAAGCTAATATAAGCTTGTGTTATGGGATCTAGACGACTGATAAACATACTTATATATTTCTAAATACATACATATTATACATAGAAAATACCCAAATTCCGAAACAAATATTTGTGGATCACACAAATAATTTGAATCGACCCGGAATCGAACCTGGGACCTCAGGGGCGGCAGTCGCATACTCATACCACTGAGCCACTGAGGCTGATTAATGATTATGTTTAGTGTTTAATTTAAGTATTTTAGTTACAGTTTCGTAACTGGATGTAGTGATAGCAGCCCGGCAGCCATTGTGACTTCTGATGCACACCCATCGAACTTTATGTTGCCCAGTTCGGTAACAACTATGTTGACAAAAGCGGTATCTACCCATTTGCAACAACGGTCTGCCACGTATAGATGTAACCACGCGGATTTCTGTAACAATTTTGCAGATTTAAGTAGGAGTTCAAAGTACTGAATTACTAAAGACTAAATTCACTGAATGTCCGGGTTAAATAAGGCACAGATGACAATATTTGAATGAAACGCGCAATATCTTTTACAAATCTACTATAATATATAATAATGCTTAATGATTGTGAGAAACCTTCATCTTAAGTATTTCTTCTCCGTATGTATTTATTGATGCGCGACATCCTGAACTCCATTTGTTGCAAAGCCATAGCACTTTGGGACCTCCCTTGCGGTAAAACCCATGCTGGTTGAAACGGTAGTTTCCCATTTGTAACATAGGTTTGCCCATCCTGGACTCGATCATCTTAATTTCTGTAACATAACCAAAATAATGTTTCTGACTCGATGTAAGCTTGTTGTGTGTCAGTGTCAATGATTAACTGTTTAATCTTTGTTTAGTTCGAGTCCACACATTTTCTGATTTGGAAATCAGACTTAACGCGCGTGTAATAGGTAGGTTTCTATTTCGTGCACCTTGTGTACGTAACGGTAAGTCGTATAATGTACGGATTTTTTTTTAATTCCGCGAGATCGCAGCCGCTCCTATGTCCATTCCCGCGGGCGTCTCTGGTACGCACCAGAAGATATTTCCAGTGGCGCCCGGCGGACCTTAACCACCTGTGTGGCCTCTGTGCTGGGTTATTATGTACGGTAACCTATATGAGATTGCCTAACGACTTACCGTAACCTAATTTAATAAAACCTTAACCCAGTTAAGTCTTATAATTTAAAAACGTTAAAATAATGCAACGTTGTGTATTTCGTACGAAAAATTATTTATAAACATAAAACATAACATAACATAAAAATTCTTTATTGTGTACAAAACAACATTGAAACAAATTACAACTTCATGTACAAATCTATCGCTGACAGCGATTTCTTCCCAGGCAACCTTAGGATGGAAAAGGAGAAACAATATAAAATAATAAACTTAAACTTACTGTACGGGAAGTGTACACAATAATGAAGAAGTGAGACTTACGAGGATACAGGTGAATCACCATTGCACTAAGAGCACTACGTGCAATAATGAGGAACACAATATTAACATAACATAATATCATACCGACCAAGCGATAAGTAATGGTCTCTCAACAAGGTTTTGAAGGACGACAGTTACTGTGCGCGTCTCACCTGCAGTGGCAGTGCATTCCACAAACGTGCGGCTTCAACAGTAAAAGAGCTACGAGTATCATAGAATTTTGTGGAATGCGCTGGTATTTGCAATAGCAAATTCTCCGATGACCTCAGTCACCTAGAATGTGAGTCACTAAGGAACTTATAACGTTCTATAATATAAGGAGGAGTAGAAGGATTGAACAGTACGTTGTAAAGGAGAGAGAGTATAATGAGTGTTACCGCGAAGGTGAATTATTGGGAGCCACTTGAGCGTCCGGCGAAATTTAGAAACGTGATCATATTTGCGTAATCCAAATATGAAACGAATGCAAAAGTTTTGAAGCCGCTCAAGTTTATTAAGTTGCTCCTCAGTGAGATCCTGATAGCTGACATGGGCATAGTCCAGGATGGGGAGTAGCAGAGATTGTGCCAGGGATTGTTTAGTAGCTGATGGTAATAAGTTTCGCAATCTTCGCAAGGACCCACCCGCTGCAAAAAGTTTGCGGCTAACTTCTTGTAGTTGCACCCCCAGGATAAGGTTCGATCTATGTAAATACCCAGATTACTAACGTTGATACTCAAGTCAATAGGAGTACCATTAAAAATAATCTGTGGCAACTAAGTAAAATCTGTGCGTGATGATCCAGGAACTACCTATGACAATTGCCTGAGTTTTTGATGGGTTAGCTCGCAATCCATAATTGACGCTCCACTGACAAATGTGTTCTAAATCAGAGTTAATTACTGAAATGGCGTCCGATATTTCATTCGCTGGAGCCTGTGAGTAAATCTGAAGGTTATCTGCATAAAGGTGATAGGGAGAAGTTATATTATTGGAGATGGAATTTATAAAAATAGAGAAAAGTAACGGAGAGAGCACTACGGTACACCAGCTGTGATGTCGTACCAATAAGAACTCCTCCACGTGAATACACTGCCGGCGACCAGACAGGTAACTTTGAAACCAGTCAATCACCGTTGGAGATATGTTAAGTGAGCGAAGTCTGCTAACAAGAATTTGCAAATCTACTGTGTTTATATTGAAATTGTAATAATTATTATTTATTAAAATAGAAGCTCATTCTAAAATAAGAAATACAGTTATAGCTTAGGTACCTACTACCTTAGGTTAAGACAAGTAGATACCTACCTATATGCCTTAACTTCTGAATTAATTTTGTAAATTTACACGGATCACTAAAAGCTAAATGGGCTTACCACTATTATCTACACGACCATACATTACCTTTAATAAAAGCAACACAGTTTACTGCGATGCGGCTGAACTTGAATATTTTCCGTGAAGCGACGGCCATTTGACCTTCACAACGCATGGGCGATATCGAAGTTGTGTAGCTACTCCAGTCAGATTTTAGCTTTAGGGCTCCAACTATTCCTATACAGCCGAGACCGACGACTTAACGTGCTCTCCGAGGCACGGAGGGGTCTCAATGTCTCAAGAAATGGTCACCCATCCTAAGACCGGCTTGGCTAGATGTTGCTTAAACATTGTAATGTGTTATCCTAGTCGGTTACCACTAAGTCACAGCCCCTATTTTGGCTAGTTATATAGATTTCAAATTAAACATTTGAAAATGACGGAGTATTTGAAACACCAAAAAACCAAATCGAGATCTTGCAGTTTTTATTAAATTTAATAACGACGCTGACAATCTTTCGATGAAGTCGGTGTTAGTAGTGAAGATATCGATTTGGTAGTAACTAAATATAATATGTAATTAGGTTCAACGGTGTATGTGATGTCTTTATAATACGACTTTATATTTAGTTCAAATGTAACTATATCCAATTTTATTTTAGGTAATGGACAATCTTTGACATGAAATGTACAGTAAATAAATGCAGAAAATGTAAAATGTTGTGATACACAAATAAAACACACTTTCTTTGTTTCTTTCTTTGCACCAAGAAAGACCCAGAGTGAAAGTCACCAGACCTCTCTCAGAGAAGAGCTCATCATTATCATCTCATCAATTTAAACTAGTAAATTAAGATTTAGCCTGGACGTCTGGATTATACTTCGACCATGCCGGGACCGCGCTCCATCGACTTAACGGTGGACGACGCGCCATAGGATGTCAAAATTGGGACCCTGTCCCCTAAGGGTGCATTTCCACCTGAGATATGCTATGCTACGTTGGTATGGATGCGTTTGATATCAATGGACTAATGACGATTGGTAGATATCAAACGCATCCACAATAAGGTAGAAAAGCACATCCCCGGTGGTAAAAGCACCTTAAACCAGATAATCATCACCTAATGATTG
This sequence comes from Nudaria mundana, assembly GCA_963556515.1. NCBI lineage: Eukaryota > Metazoa > Arthropoda > Insecta > Lepidoptera > Erebidae > Nudaria > Nudaria mundana. The sequence goes on from OY748297.1 coordinate 5,439,077, forward strand.
TGAAGAGTATTCATTTTAACTATTTCTTCCTTGTATGTAGTTATAGATGCACGACATCCTGTACACCATCTAATACAAATCCATAATACTTTAGGACCTCCCTTGCGATAGAGACTATGCTGGTTGAAGCGGTATTTTCCCATTTGGAGCATCGGTTTGCCCATCCTTGACTCAATCATCTTAATTTCTGAAACAAAGATGACACAAATAAGTGATATCGTCAAACCACCGCCTACAGAGACTGTTGTAGAAACGATGTTACAATCAAAGTATTACATGTGGATTATATAAAACTATATGTCAAAAGTTTAAACGCAAAAGCCTCTAGCTCCTATATAGTTTACTAGTGTGTCAAATAAAATAAATACTAAGTTAAGGTGATCAGTAAAACGAGGTAGACCACTTTAAAATAGCTGGTTTCTCAAACAGCACGAGTAATATATTACATATCTTACTTATTATGCACTGTGGTTATGGTCGTTGCGAAATTTTATGATTTCATTGTCGATTGTAGTTATAGAAGCGCGACACCCTTGACAGCACTTGACACAGATCCACAGAACTTTGGGACCTCCCTTACGGTAAAGGCTATGCTGACAAAAACGGTAACCTCCTACTTGTAGTATTGGCTTGCCTTTGACCGAAGTTATCATCCGTATATCTGTAGCAATAAAATTATTATAAGTACATTTATTATAATTAGGATATGGGTGAATTCTAGGAAAAAATATAACTTGCATGACTAGGGCAAGACGGTAGGCTCGTGGTACCTTGTGAAACAGCAATAGACTCAACTTGAGATCAACTTAAGTGACAAGCAAACTGTAGGTGCAATAAACACCTCTGTCTACCCCTTCGGAGCTAAAGCTGTAAATGTGTGCCTAAAAAGATAAAGTCATTTTGCAATGTTCTATTGTATTACCGTTTTTTTCGCTGGTATCCTGAGTATTCGGTGTTGCTCTCAAACCAGTTGACCCACCTGCGACTGACATATTATTTGAATACAACTACATCCATGTTGCACGAGCCTTAATTGTACATTTATTTATCTCAAGTTTACTTTGTTTACCAAAAAATAGACCAAAGAATCAAATTATTCCACTTGTTTAATATATTTTTAGTACGATGTTATTACTAAGTAACATAAGTTATTTTAATTTCATGTTAAAGAAGGAACAATTTAAACATCGAGGATATTACAGAAATTTGCGTATTGAATCTTCAATCATGATTGTGGGGTTTATTCATCTTCATCACAAAATTATCTACAGTGATAATACTAGTACGACATAGCCCATGACGCCATTTCTGACATCGCCATGTTGCTTTGGAGCCTTGCTGTAAATACAAGTTATAAAAATGGCCTGCTACCATCACCATCGGTTTTCCAAATCTGGACATGCAGAGTTGGACATCTGAAAACAAATGTTCTACATATTAGTATTGACACTTATATAATGATAAACAACTAGCTGATTACAATTCCCACGGGAACACAATGACCGGGATGAAAAGTACCCTCAGAAGGAAAGTAGCTACTAATTAGTGAAAGAATTTTCAAAATCGGTTTAGTAGTTTCGGTGCCGATTCATTACAAACAAACAAATCTTTCATCTTTAAAACCCCGCCTCCGCACAATAGGTCATGATGGGCAATCAAATAATGGACAACGATTGCCGCTATCATCGCCGTAAACATTCGTAGCTTGTTCGTAGCACGTTCGTAGGACGTTCGTAGTACATTCCATCGTTGCCGATAACGGGCCATTGCAGACGATTAATACCCGCAACACAATCATAATCACTTGTGATGGCCCATCATGACCGATTGTGTAGATTTTTTTTTTTTTTTTTTTTTTTTTATATTTAGGTCGACAAATTGACGCCACTCGCCTGATGGTAAGCTGAGGCGACGTCTGGCAATTGAGGGCGACTCTCACAGTACACAGGAATACTATAGAGAGTGGCCCTCAACTTGACGACCCTGTAATGTGCCTCTTCACGCTTCGCTTAAAGAGCCCAGGGTTATATGTAGGAGGAAACACGTGCGCAGGCAGGGCGTTCCAAGCCACCATCGTTCGGCAGAGAAACGATCGTTTAAAACGCTCGGTTCTCGCGAAGACGGTTTCCACGGTATGAGGGTGACATCTCTGCCCGGCACGCGTTGTTCGGGATCGGAAGGGAGAGGGTGGGATCAGGTTGAAGAGCTCTTCAGAACACTCACCGTGGTAAATACGGTAGAACGCGGCCAAGGAAGCAATTGTTCGGCGCTGGGCTAGCGGCTCAAGGCTTCCCGTTACCTCCGGACAGTCTATAATGCGAACAGCGCGTCGCTGCATAGCGTCGAGTGCGTCCAGCAAATACTTCGCGGAGCCGTCCCAGAGGTGAGAGCAGTATTCAACGCAGGGTCTAATCTGCGTTTTGTACAGCAGACACCTCTGGTGCGGTGTAAAGAATCGCTTTACCTTGTTCAGTATTCCTAGTTTCCGCGAAGCTAGCCCAATACATCTCTCAATGTATTTTGTGTTATTGAGCTCTCGACGAACGTCTATGCCAAGGATGTCTAGATTGTCCTTCATTGGTAATATTGCATTCTGAAGAGTGGGTAGGGGAAGGAAAGGGGATTTTTTCGCTGTAAATGCACACGCCTGTGTTTTGTGGGCATTGAACTCGACCAAGTTCTCGGCACCCCATTGGGAGATACTGTCGAGGCTTCGGTCGAGATCACCCACGAGATGTCGTCTCTCCTCCTCTATCACAGATCGCCCCGCCGTCGGACGAACCGAGTAACTCCCGTGCAATGTACTGTCATCTGCATAGCAATGAATGTTCCCGAGGGAAAGCATATCATTGATATGCAGAAGAAAGAGAGTTGGTGACAGTACGGACCCCTGCGGTACCCCGGCATTCACTTGCAAAAAGCGAGAAGCCTGGCCATCGCAGAGGACCCGCACTCGGCGCTCGTTTAAAAAACTGGCAATCCAGCTGCACAGTTGAGGAGGTAGACCATATGCCGGAAGCTTGGAAAGGAGCGAAGCATGCCAGACCCTATCGAAAGCTTTGGCGATGTCCAGGCTAATAGCCAAGGACTCGCCAAACTTTTCCATAGCCCCACCCCATACATGCGTGACGAATGCCAGGAGGTCACCCGTTGATCGTTTTGGCCTGAAGCCATATTGCCGATCATTGATTAGCGAGTGATCCTCCAGGTATCGCATGAGCTGCTTATTAATAAGAAGCTCGAGCACCTTGCAAATGACTGAGGTGACAGCTATGGGTCGATAGTTGCCTGGATCGGATCGATCCCCTTTCTTGGGGATCGGTTGTACGTTCGCCTCCTTCCAGGCCTCCGGCACGAGGCCTGTAGAGTATGACAGGCGGTACAGACGCGTTAATACTGGAGACAACTCAGCAGCACATTTTCGTAGCACCACCGCCGGAATGCCGTCAGGGCCACTGGCTTTCCGCGTGTCGAGTGACCGCAGCACTGCCCGTACATCACATTGCCTGATAACAATATCAGGCATAGTGTGGCCACAGTTGGCGATGGCGGGGGGCTGCAGGCCACGGTCATCGACCCGGGAATTAGCCGCAAAGAGGTCTGCGAGCATGTCCGCCTTCTCTTGGGCTTTGTGAGCCAGTGATCCATCAGGAAAACGCAGTGGTGGCAGCGAGGGTTGACAAAAATTTGACTGTACGGCTTTGGCCAGTTGCCAGTATCCACGGCTGCCCGTGGGATGGGATGTGAGCTCCTGACCAAGCCGCGCGACGCGCTGGGCATCCGCTCTCTTGAAGGCCCTCTTGCTGAACCTAGTGGCCCGATTGTACGCTGCTTTGAGGCGGTTCACGTTCGGGTCACGTGCCGCCCGAGCCCTGACCCAGGCGCGATATGCCGACTGTTTTTTCTGGACAGCCTCGGCACATTCACGCCCGAACCAGGGGCGAGCTTTGCGGATGCTGGCGACATCAGTGAAAGGGATATAATATTCTATCCCTAGACTGATCTCGCCAGCAATGGCAGCAGCGCTATCCCAAGGCGCCTTCCCTACAAAGCAGCGCGATCCATAACGCTAAGACTTAAGTCATTGCGTATCATGTAGGTGAAATCCACCTCGCCTACATAATGTTATGCTTGCTATCTTCGCGCCCGCTCGCAGTTCGGCAACGTCCAAACATGTAAAGTAGATATTTGTTTCGTACGCAGCGAATTACACATACGCGGTACACCGTGACTCAGGACTTTACCTTAAAATTATTAAGGTGCCTTTCCTATCATACGTGGTCCGGCCCGCATGCATCTCAATGTGAAATCAATTCGCGACTCGCGTGCGTGCGGTCCACGTGACACGAAACGCATGTCATTATGTATATGAAACACACGAGACAGGAAAACCGCCAGTATATCTACTTAGATCAAGTGTACAGTTGTTTTTTACTTTGTGAATAAGAGACCACTTTAGAAACTGGGTAGGTACCTACCTACTCTATGAGTAATACTTTCAACTGCAAGTGAGGCTCATTATAGTAGGTACTTATTGATAATATTGGATGGAAACAGGCGTTACCTGGCGAAAATCCATGACAAAGTGATGGTAAGTAAGATGTTAAAAACTTTTTAAAAAACCTAATAGCATTATTTTTCGCAGAGTTAAAAAAGACAAAAAAACGTCGACAATTGTTTCAATTATCAAGACTGTCTCAAAGAGAACAGCTTCTCTTTGAGACAGTCTTGATAATGCCTCGTTTAGAGGCGAAACAATTGTCGACGTTTTTTTGTCTTTTTTAACTCTGCGAAAAATAATGCTTAAAAAGTTTTTAACATCTTACTTACCATCACTTTACTTATTGATAACTCGCGGTGAGGCTCAGGCCGGTGAATATAAAACATGTAACCGTGTAAGTAGGTTCTTTGCAACTTGAGAGTGCAGGTGTCACATGTTTCACGTCAGCTTTAATTATAAAAAGGTCCGTTGCAGGTTTTACACAAATACAACAAAAAGTATTTACAATTATTTTACAATAAGTATTATATTATTTTTACAGATTCACTCTAACACGCTACGAATAAATAACTGTGAACAGTTGTGACTTAGTTATCTTTTGGACTACAATTAGTCCCTTGTTTTTTGATGACTCGTCAAAGTGAGTTCCTTATCCTGATTTGGAGATGTCCAAGAACAGAATATGTGGAAGTGTCTCGCGTCTTAGCATTCTTTGGTAGCACAGATATACGAAAGACAAAAAAGAAGTAACCACGCGTATTTTTTTGGGTATTATAGCGATCAAGGAGCAAGCAGGCACACCTCCCGTCAAGTCCCGTGCGCAATAGAACACAGAACTGTCTTTAGTTGGAAATGTGTCTCGAATGAGCGTGGCGGAGGGCCACTAGTACTTAGTAGCCAGTCGCGTAGTTTCGCTCATGTCGCAGTATACACGTAACTTAGGTAGTTTCCGAAACTTCTAAATATGTCTGCTTATTATATCAACTTATTATTTATTTATTTATATTGTAACTAGCGGACGCCCGCGTCTTCGCTCGCCTGACAAATTATATAGTAACACGAAATCCTTCCTCGAGAACCACTCTATCCATTGGTGGAAACCGCATCCAAATCCGTTGCGTAGGTTTAAAGATGTATCCATACATACGGAACGGGCCACTTTCTTTTAAACTATGTTACGATACATACATATTTTTATCTACTATTTATTTTATAATTTAGGCTAGTTGTAATGCTGTTTCCTATAATATGTTTTGAGTAAGTATTCAGGACATAAATTATAAGTAGGTACATAATGGGATGTAGATGACTAGAAATTGATAATAATATAATTCGGTAAATGTTTAGTTAAATAGCAATACAAAGTAGAAATTGTAACATAAAACGGTTATATTTATTGGTATAGGTTAAAAAGTATATTGGATATGTTAAACAAGACACAAGTTAAACAACGATAGTACAGAAATCCGTGTTCCTCAATCATGATTGTGAGGTTTATTCATCTTCATCACAAAATTATCTACAGTGATAATACTAGTCCGACATAGACCATGACGCCATTTCTGACATCGCCATGTTGCTTTCGCACCTTGCTGTAAATGCAAATTATAAAACTGGCCTGCGACAGCTACCATCGGTTTTCCAAGTCTGGATATGCAAAATTTACAATCTGCAAACAAAAGTTACACATATTATAACCGTACAGTTCCGGTGAACTACCTGACGCTTCAAATTAAAACAAAACCTTTGAATCTTTTCCTGAACTTCTTAGATTCTTTTAGGAGCAAAGTTTGCCAAATCAATTAAATTTATAGTAATTAGTATGTTCAGGTTGATTCAAGGATAGTTTAGATTCACAATTGAACCCGGCAGATGCGCTACTGTCACAGTCCGGCGCACAATCAAATACTTTGTGAGTGGGAGATAACTTTCGACGTTGGGTACTCTATTGTTTCAGTTTGGAGGGCGTTTAATGTGTGATCGATAAATTAATTAAAAATGTAAAAAAAGTCATTTTTATTAGTAGAATGCAACTCAAAACATGAGAAAAGAAATTCATATTCATTTAATAGCTAGTTTCTAGATTGTTGCAACATTTATTTATTCTCAATGAGTCTAAACTAAGACCTCTCAATCGGGGCGGGGCCCCAAGTGATTAGTGACTACGTCCTCGCCGTCCGCCCTGGACCCCAACTTGACCACGGTAACGCAGTGGCAAGTTGGGTGACCGAACGTCCTAGTCTGTACTTGCGATTGGCCAAATTCTTTGAGATTTTGTGTTCCTGATATGGATAACCCCGAAGAGACCTCCGGTCCCGACACTGCCCTTTCCCGGGCAGTGTCAACCGACGACATGATGCACGAACTATTGATTCCGATGCCTATCGATTTGGGGGCTCGCGCCGCGCTGCCTAGTTGCAGCGCGATGTCGACGCCCCAAGGAACTGATGCTGCTGGGACTGACGATGGGTCAGCTCCCAGCAGTGTGAAGAAGAAGGGCCGCTCTTCTGCGACGAAGAAGAGGACCCTCGAGGAGAAGGGGCGGCCGCCGCGCGACCGTAGCACCAGCTGCTCCGGGTGGGGGTCCCTCCTCTCCAGCGATTCGGAGGAGGAGGTGCCGGTCAAGACGGTGCGTACGCGTCTCGACGCGTACAGAAGGCGGCCGCCAACTCCTCCTCCGTCCTCGGTCCAACTGTCCCAGCGAAGTCGCCGGGAAATCGGTGGGCCGGCCGCGCGGGAGTTGATGAGCGTTTTTGCCCGCATGAACGCGGCCATGCGGGGCAACAGGAACGTGGCGGGGAGGAAGAAGATTGTGGCTTCACTGGTGGATGAAGCCCAATCTTCCCTCAACAAGCTCCTCGCGCGGAGCGTCACCAAGGAGGAGGCGAGGCTCCGGAAGCAGGTGACGAGCCTGGAGGCGGAGCTCGCTGCTTCCAGAAAGCAGATGGATGACCTGTGGCGGGAGGTTGGATGACTGCGCCCACCACGGCGCCCACCACGGCGCCCACCACGGCGCCCAACACGGCACCCGGATCGCCGCCACAGCCTGTGCCGACAATGGTACAGGTCCTGACGGCGATCGAGAGGCGCCTCGCGGTCCTGGAGGACCGGGCGTACCGCCCTCCGCTAGCGCGGCCCGCGTTTTCGTACGCGGCGGCTGTTGGCGGTTCTCCCGCTCCGGGACCAAGCGGCACACCCGCTGTCCGCCGCCCCGATCCGCCCCAGTCCGTTTCAGCGTACCGTTTGCCGGCCGAGACCGCGGCCCAGGCGCGGAAGGCCAAGTGGCGCGGCAAGAAGAGCGGCACCCCTGCCGCCTCCTCTTCCTCTAACGCTCCCGCTGCTCCTTTACATCCCTCCGGACGGGAGGGATGGGAGGTAGTGGGGGCCAAGAAGAGGAAGACGAAGGCCGCCAAGAAAGCGGCCAAGAAAGTGGCCAAAGCCGCCGCGGCGAAGGCGCCGAAGAGGCCCCGCGCTCCTCGCTCCACAGCCGTCGTCCTTACGGTGACGACGGAGGGTGTGGAGAGGGGTGTGGGGTACGCTGATGTCCTGAGGACCGTGAAGTCCTCAGTCAACCTCTCAGCCCTCGATATCCAGGGGGGTCTCCGGTGCAAGACGACACGCACCAGGGCTCGCCTCCTCGAGGTCTCCGGCGCCTCCAGCGGCCCTAAAGCTGACGCCCTAGCAGCGCAGCTTAGGGACGCGCTGGACGCAGAAGCCGTCCGCGTCACCAGGCCCACCAAATGCGCTGCATTGCGCATCACGGGTCTGGATGACGCGGCCACGACGGAGGAAGTAATCTCCGCCGTCGTGGAGGCGGGCGGCTGCCCCCGTGACCAGGTGAAGGCTGGAGACATCTCCTTCGGCACCACTGGTCATGGGATGACAGTCGTCCAGTGCCCCGTCGCGGCGGCACTGAAAGTGACGGACGGACGAAGCCTCCTCGTAGGGGGCTTCCTAAAGGCGCAGGTGCACCTCCTTCGTGCCCGGGAAACTAGATGTTTCCGGTGCATGGTGGTGGGGCACGTCGGAGTGCAGTGCACAGCGGAAGTCACCGTGGGCGATCGGTGCTTCCGCTGCAGCCGGCCCGGTCACAAGGCAAGTGCCTGTGATGCCCCGCCTCGCTGCTTTAGATGCGAGGCGGAGGGCAAAACTGCGGACCACCGGGTCGGCAGCACAACCTGCGCCGCCTCGAGGCCAAAGCCTCGTCCGTCCGCTGAGAGCGGTGGGGGTGCCGCTACTGCACGGCCAGATGTTTCTCGGCGGGATGCTGATATGGACGTCCATTAATGTCTGACGCCCATATCCGCATCCTGCAAGTGAATTTGAACCGCTGCCGCGCTGCTCAGGATCTTCTGTACCAGAGCATCCGGCAGTGGTCCATAAACTTGGCCGTGGTCGCCGAGCCGTACTACGTCCACCCGGGAAGCCCGGTGGACGACGACGGCTCGGCCTGTTTTATCTTCGGGGGGTCCGCCGCAGACAACTCGCGCCTTGCTATCATTGCAAGGGGCCGCGGGTGTGTTGCGGCGGAATATGACGGGTTGGCAGTCGTGGCCACCTACATCTCGCCGACACTGGACGAGACTCAGTTTGAGCTATGGCTCACTGAGCTCGACGTCGTCTTCGCTGCGTGCCGTCCTCGCCCTGTCCTGCTCCTGGGAGACTTCAACGCCTGGAGTGAGGCGTGGGGCTCCCGGGAAACCAGGGACAAGGGGAGGCTTCTTGAGGACTGGACCAGAACACGTGGTCTGGAGGTCCTCAACCGGGGGAATGTCGCCACCTTCTGGCGGCGGGGGACCAGCTCGGTCGTGGACGTATCGTTCGCGACCTCTGCCCTCGCCGCCCGTATTACTGGCTGGCACGTGGAGGAGGGTGAGGAGACGCACTCGGACCATCGGTACATCCGATTCGATGTCGTCCCCCCACCTGACCTCCCACAGCCGGTAGAAAATCCCCCGGATCCGCGTTGGGCACTTCACCATCTGGATCGGGAGGCTCTCCTGGAGGCATCCATCGTGCATGCCTGGATTCCGGCACCGGACCGGCCTGCCGATGTGGATGCCGAGGCGGAGTGGTTCAGGAGAGCCATGTCGCAAATCTGTGATGCGGCGATGCCTAGGGTTACACCCAGACCGGCAAGGAAGCAGGTGTACTGGTGGTCGCCGGAGATTGCACAGCTGCGCGCAGCATGCATCTCCGCCCGCCGCCAGTACACCAGGTTTCGCCGGAGGCATCGCCGCCCAGACGACGCGGCAACCCGAGAGGCGGAGCTTTATCAGGCTTACAGGGAGGCTAAAGGTAATCTCCAGGAGACAATAAAGCGGGCCAAGACGGCGGCCCGCGAGGAGCTCCTGGAAACCCTGCAGCAGAACCCATGGGGGCGCCCGTACCTACAGGTCAGGGAGAAAGTCCGACCTAGGGCGCCCCCACTGACCCAGAGTCTCCAGCCGCAGCAGCTGGAGCGGGTCATGGGCTCCCTGTTTCCGACGAGCGCGGAGGAGCACGTCCCTCCGCGCATGGCTCCGTCTCTGCCCGACGCGGATAGCATCAGTGAAGACGACGTACCCGAAGTCAGGGTGGGGGAGCTAGGTGCGGCAGTACTCCGGCTTAAACGCCGGAAAATCACTGCCCCCGGACCCGACGGCATTCCTGGCCGTGCATGGGTCCTGGCCCTCGAAGAACTCGGGCCTCGACTGATGGGGCTCTTTAGCGCATGCCTCGAAAGGGGCCAGTTTCCCAAGGTGTGGAGGACGGGGAAACTGGTCCTGATTCGTAAGGCGGGGCGGCCGGTGGACTCACCGTCCGGATACCGGCCGATCGTGTTGCTCGACGAGGTGTGTAAGCTCTTTGAGCGAATTATCGCGGAACGCCTCGTCGAGCATCTCTCGACGGTGGGGCCAGACCTGGCGGACAACCAGTACGGTTTTCGTCGGGGACGCTCCACCGTGAGCGCGATCATGCGCGTCAGAAGCCTGACGGAGGAAGCAGTCTCACAGGGCAAGGTGGTTGTGGCGGTGTCTCTTGACATCGCCAACGCGTTCAACACCTTGCCATGGAGCTGCGTTAGGGAGGCGCTCGTGTATCACGAAACGCCTCTCTACCTCCGTCGTATTGTCGGGGCCTATCTCTCTGAGAGGGCCATAGCTTTCCCCAGCTGGCTCGGGCCAGCTCGGCGAGATGTGTCGTGCGGTGTTCCGCAGGGGTCGGTCCTGGGGCCGCTTCTGTGGAACATCGGCTACGACTGGGTGCTGCGGGGTGCATTGCCTGAGGGCGTCGGCGTAACGTGCTACGCCGACGATACCCTCGTCACGGCGCGGGGTGCAACGTACCAGGAGGCAGCACTCAAGGTCACGACGGGTGTTGCTCAAGTCGTGGGTCGGATACGGCGGCTGGGACTGGAGGTGGCCTTGCACAAGTCCGAGGTTCTGTGTTTTCACAGACCTCGGAACGGTCCACCTGAAGGTTCCAGCATAAATGTGGGACGCGTTAGCATCGGCATCAAGCCCTCGATGAAGTATCTAGGGATCGTACTTGATAGCCGATGGAACTTCGGACCACATTTCCGAAGTTTGGTCCCCAAGGTGACACAGGCATCGGTCGCGCTTTCGCGACTGATGCCCAACCTAAAGGGACCCAACGCTTCCTGCAGGAGACTGTACCTGGGGATCGTGCGGAGTATGGCCCTATACGGGGCTCCCATATGGGCGGCGCGGTTGACGGCCAACAACTCAACGCTCCTTAACAGACCGTTGAGGACCTTGGCCGTCAAAACAATAAGGGGCTACCGCACGATCTCCGGAGAGGCTGCATGTCTCCTAGCCGGGACCCCTCCATGGGACCTGGAAGCGAGAGCCCTTGCGTCATTGTTCCAATGGCGCAAGGAGGCGCTGGAGCGGGACCACAGGCCTGCGTCTCGAGAAATCGATGACCGGCGGTCCCAACTCCGCCAGGATCTCATGGAGTCATGGAGGGTGCGACTTGAGCAACCCAAGTGGGGTGCCACCATCATCGCGGCGGTGAGACCGATCATGGACGATTGGCTGCAGAGGCAGCATGGTGACCTCACGTATCGTGCGACGCAGATCGTTACCGGGCATGGATGCTTCGGTAGCTATCTGTTTCGCATCCATCGTGAGGTCACACCCCGGTGTCAACACTGCGAGGTTTCCGACGACGACACCGCACTCCACACGTTGGTGGAGTGCTCAGCGTGGGCGAGTCAGCGCCGGGACCTCGTAGTGGGTCTGGGCGTGGATACCCTCTCGCTGGAGACCATGCTTCAAGCCATGGTCTCCAGCGGGAGTAGGTGGAACGCGGCCGTGTCCTTCTGCGAGCAAGTCGTGCTCGCGAAGGAGGCGGCCGAGAGGGAGAGGGAGCGTGCCCTCCCCGCCGAGTTCCGTAGTCAGCGGCGAGGCCGCCGCAGACTCATCTACGCCCAAGACCATCGACCTCCATGATCGGGGCCTGAGGACGGCGGGATCGCCACCCGTCGTCCTTACAGAAGCAGGCTAGAAGGGTTGCGTGCTGCGGGGCCTTTGCCCCATAGCACGCAACCAGATTCACTCATTGACGCGGGATAAAACCCTACCCCAACGACGCGGGATTCTCATCCCGACCCAACCCCCCGCAGAGACCACAGAGGTGGTCAAAGTCCGCCGGGCGCCACTGGAAATACGTTCTGCTTGTAACCAGAGACGCCCGGCAACGGACGTTAAAGCGGCCGCGGCCTTGGTCGCGGAACTAAAAAAAAAAAAAAAAAAAAAAAAAGACCTCTCAATCAAAGGTTGTTAAAATGACACTGTTGGCGTACTTAACTAATTGCCGAAGCCAAGTCAGCCTCACCTGCACACGACGCACCTGCTGAAGAGGAACCTAAAATCCTCACAAACGGAAAATAGGCTAACTATTTACGACGTAGGTAAATGGATAGCCATAGGTACGGGGAGAAACTATACTTGTAGGCCAGAATTATGAGTGACAGTGATCATTCCTTATTTGAACAATTTGTTCGTGAATCGTCTTTATACTGGCCCGGCAGCCTAGAGCACCTCTTTTGACGCATACAAAGAAACCTCGTGCTCCTTTGGTATTACTATGTTTGTTAAAACGGAACCCCTTGTATAGAATCACTGGTTCTCCATATCTTGAAGTAGTAAACATTATGTCTGAAATCAGAAAATGATGATGCATAACATATTTTTTGATCCTAACTTATAATTAAATTTTAATATTAGTTTGTACCTATGTTGCTGCAGTATTCACTCAACAGATAGGACTGACAAGTAGTAAACTGGTAGCCTGGATACATATTTTCCAGGAATATGTTCCTGTGAGAAAAAGGAACGGGAATACTAGACCACTTAAAATATTAGGAGTCCACTTTAAATATTCTACAATGAAACTAACTCAGCGGTAATTTATCTGTAAGAACCTGAAGCTATAATACTCGTATATAGTAATACTAACAAAATAAACAGGTAAGATTTGTTTTTTTGTAATGAAACTACCTACTCAACGTATTTTAAAAACTATTTACTAATATAAAGCTACGTTGGCTAGACAATAATATTAGATTGCCACAGTGGCCGTGTGTAATTTACGCTTTGGGTGCCAAAGTCTCGGCTTCAATTCCCGTTCAGAACAAACTTTGTGTGATGACATACAAATGTTTGTACCGGAGTCTGTTTGTATTTAAAAAGACAAGATGGCGTTCTGTGTAATAATCATCCTAACATCTTGCTATGACCAATAGGAGCGGAGCAGGTATGAAAAAAATTGCACAAACGGAGGGAATACTTTATTTATTTTGAAAGCTTCCGTTGTGTGCACTGAATTTCAAAGATAGAACTATATTTTTTGTGTCATAATTATTTGCTCTAGTTAGTTAGTGCACTGCATCGAAAATAAAATGTATTTGCATCTTGGGTCTTTGACACAACTACATCGTAAAGATTTTGTAAAAGATAACATTTCAATCCGAGGCACATATTTATTGATTTAAAACCATGTTTACAAAAAAAATATTTAATAAAGTTATAGATTAACATAAACTATGTTAATATATATATTTATCTAAAATATACCTACGAACTACGCATAACAACATTCTCTTAACATCAAAAATATTTAATGTAAGACAACACAGTTATGAATCATTATCATAAGAGAACAGAAGCATCTGTTCTTGATTTAATTATATGTCTACGTATTACTTGGTTTTGTGACGAAGGTAGTTTTGTAGCTACAATTAATAACGACAAACAGAAAACATCAAATAATGAAAAATCTTAAACTGGATGATAATACGCCAGTATTCTGGCGAGGATATACCATAATAATAATTCGGTTTGTATTATATGGATGAATAAGATTTTACTGACTCTCCATGTTAACGTAAATATCATAACATGAAGGTCCTAATATCTGATAGTCGGATGATTGTGACAAATTTTTGATCTGATGATTTTATTTTCTACCGTGGTCATCATTGCTCTGCAACCTTGTATCCACCGGCTACACCGAAACACTTTCTTACAAGAGTTTCTGCTATCGTGTTTAAGCAGAAACCTGCAACCTCCGTACTCAATTGCAGGGAAGCCTTGACGTGTGACCTTATACACTGCAACTAAAAATTAAGTAAATTTTTAATATTTGATATTTCCAATTTAAGGAGCGATCGACTTGATCGGCACATGCTTATAATCTCAGAAAGTAACGCAACTGATTACTAACGAAACTGATAACATATACAGGGTTAAAGTAATGGTAAGTACGATGTTAAAACTTTTCAAAACATAATAACATTATTTTCACAAAAACAAACGACTATAAAACGTCGACAATTGTTTCATACTCTAAACGAGGCATTCTCAAGACTGTCTCAGAGAGAACAGTCTTGAGAATGCCTCTGAAAATAATGCTATTATGTTTTGAAAAGTTTTAACATCGTACTTACCATTACTTTGTCATGGATTTTCGCCAGGTAACGCCTGTTTCTATCCAATATATACAGGGTTACTTGGTAAGTCGTGCAAACCCCGTTCAGGGGTGGTAGTTCCCACCATTTCTGACAAATTTCACCTTGGACCCCTGCCCCCCAACCTAACCCTTTTCAAGTTATAAAGCTTTGAAGATTTTTTGAAAAAATGCCGATTTCTTGTCTATTGGCCTATCTTTTTCGTTTATTTTTGTTCTAATTTTTATTTTTATACTATTTTTGTGTAGCAGATTAGTTTCTTCATCATTATGAAAAATAAAATTATAGTTACCTGAACTAAATGGGTCGTAGATAGAAGATTGATAGTTGTAGCATCAATAAAAAATCAGTACAAATCAAACTTCAACCAGCAATAGTAAAAAAAATCTATGACACCTAGGCTGCAGACACGCTTCAAAATATCTACGTTTGATTAGGTATTCAATAAGTTATAACAAGCTGAGCTGCTATTGGAAGTCTTGGAATAACCTTATTTTTATTCACCTAATTCGGCTCTTTTTTTATAAAATAACTCCGAATTTTTATCTAAGCGATACTAATCTTTCTTCCCATGGACTATTATCACTCTCTGCGTTTAACTTACTATCCATTTCCGATTCAGAGGTAGATAACTCCATTTGTATTTTCTTCTTTCGGCTTCTGCTTTGCTTTATCTTGTTTTCTTTGTTTCCTTTTGCTTTTGGAGTAATAGTAATGTATTTTTTCTTTTGATTTATTTTACCTTTAGTTAAAGTTTGCGTATTCTCCTTTTCTTTTTTTTCTAGATTTTCTTCACCAGATCTGTCTATCTTCTTCTTTTTTATTTTAGGAGGACTATCATGATAATCAATGTCACTATTAATCTTCTCTTCTATCTCATCTCTAGGATTACTCTTTTTTTACATGTTGTGGCATTTTATATCAAAACATAGACAATCACCTCGTCTTTCACCACAAAAGCAGCTAACATTCCTATATCTTATCACATTAACATCATCAGTTGTAACAATTTGATGTAGTGTCTTAAAAGAGCGTCACTAGGTCTTGCCTTGTAAATATTTAAACCCAGTAATAGCATCAGGAATATCAGAGCCATAAGCAACAGACATGTCCAAAAGTCTTTTTACGACCGCTCCAACTCCATTTGCAGCATTTTTACCATGTGAGGCTTCAAAAAACGACAGAGTTGAGTGATTGAATCCATAATGTTTGTATATTTAGCAAATAGAGCAAAGTTATATTTTTGGCGATACTGTGTTGTGGGGCCGTCAGAAAATATATGTAACGTGTCAATTTCTGGAAACTCATACTTAAAATGATTAATTATTGGTTGAAGATGAGCCCAAATACTAAATGGATTGTGTTCATTGTTGGAAGAGATTGTACAAAATGGTTCCGGATTAGGATTTTTAATATACGCGACTCCAGTAGTAGAGTAGTGTGTAGAGTCACTTGTGCTCTAGACCCACTCCAGTGCATGCCCTGGGTTTCAACATGATGTCTGCATTGATAATTCTCACTAAAATCAATAATAAAAACAGCTTCAGTGTCTCTTATATTATCAATGGCATCCCTAAATGACTTATATTGGTGGTTTATGTAAAAAAAATCCTTTTTGAATTGCTTCATGTCATTTTGAAACTTTTTTATTAAAATGTCTGTACTTCCAGTCTTCATATCTTTCATACACTTCTTTGTAAAAGCTTCCACTTCTTCGCCATAATCATTTTTCTTCTTATATTTTTACCTTTTTCTGACACCATTCAAACCAAGATTATTGCTAAGATTATATGCTAGATTTTTCAATTTATTTTTCAGCCATAGTGCTTGACTTTTAGCTCGAATTTAATTTTGTATAGTTTTTTTTTTCAGACGATATATCTTCTTTTTCAAGTTTTCTATTATTTTTTGTTGACTTTCTATAGTATCTTTTTGTAATATTATTTTGCAACTTTCTTACATTTCCTTTCAATATCTTGATATAAATATCTTTACATCTTCAGGCAACCTAACTTCTTCTCTATCAACAGCTTCACCAATTGTAAAACTGGTGGACGGTTGATCACCAGTTTTATTTTTCTTGTAATATCTCGCTGAATATTATTTCCATTTTCATCTAGTTTCTTCTTGATCCTTTTCACTTAAATCTTGAATATTTTTTTTACGTAATTTAACTCTTTCAAGATGTTTTTTCCGTAAATCTTCATGTTTGATTGGATTATTTTTTAGGCGCTCACGGTATTTCCTTTGCTTTTCAGCGTTTGTCATAGGTGCCATCTCTGCAACCAAAATATTTAAGTAAACTGTACTTTAAAATTTACTATAGAAATATATTTTTGGGTCGCTACAATTTTCACGTAAATAAAAAAAATATATTATTTTTGTATATAACATCTACACATATATTATAAAGAAACTATAGTCTATAAGGAACCACAGAACCATAAAAATATTATTAGGTAATATACGAAATCAAAATAAATAGGTAAAATATAATATGTCAACTATGCATGATAAATGCAATAATATGCACTCAACCTTACATTTTCTCAGTTTCCTTCCATAACGAAATAACAACGAAACTGATAATGTTTTCTGAGAAATTTTAACCTGGAAATTAATTTTACCAATAATTTATCAACTTTGGACTAATATTTCAACATATTCTGGGAAATATAAGTAATAGGCTATACCGTACCACGTAGATACATATTTATAATACATAATTATCATAAAAAAGTCGCGGTTAATCACCCTGATAAAATTTAAACACAAAATTACTTACCAACAAATCACACAATTTTTCACAACCCAAAAAATGGCCACCGATTGACTTTATGTCATAGACTATCAGAGAAATGTTGCCAATAAAAAAAAACATCTGTTTCGTTCCAAAGCTAATTTTTCGCCTGAGAACATTGCGTAACTAATACTGAGTAACGAAACCGGTATATTTTGGGACACTCGCTATAATGTTAATTATTTTACAAAAATAGTTAAATATTGCGAAATAATTCAATTAGTGTGGCAGTTTTAAAAACGTTTCAGTAACTCTGTAAGACTAAAATTTAATAGGTGTAGGTACATTATTATAAAATAAAATAACACTTTATTGCGTAACGCTCTAAATAGGACACTTTAAAAATGTATGGAGATAATTTTAAACACAATTTAAAAAATCTAAAAGTAACACTTTTCAGTGCAATAAAGGTTAAAATTTAATATGCAGTGTAATAAAAAATAGATTAACTACAATAAACAAATGGATTTGGCGTCTCATGTACAAAATTTACTGACTCCGAGTATTTTAAAGTCACAGGACATAAGTAATCCTATAGATGTGCATGTTTTCAGCATTTGACCCCATATTATAATAATATAACAAAAAGAAACGACTTCAACCGTAAACTAAAAAGTTGGGATGCGTAAAGTTCTCTTCAATACAAGTTAATCAAACTCAAACACAACGTTACTGGTGTAAATGGTTGATGAGCTCCCTCAACTGGCTTTCGGTTCCCTCATCAGATCGACTCCAAACCTTCATTAAATGGTAGTCCTTTATAATGCCTAATGAAAAAATTTACAAACTCACTCGTCGCCCTTACAATTTTTGAAGGTTCCCCTCGATTTCTCCGTGATCCGATCATCAGATCCTGGTTTCCTTACAATGGGAACACCTTGGAAATATATCTTTTCCAACAAAAAAAAGAATTAAAATCAATTCATAAACGACGAAGTTATCCGCGAACAAACATAAAAAAAGATGGTTTTTTTTAAGTCGGTTAAAACAAAGTACTCCACAGCGTCTGTCTGTTCGCAATAAACTTTAAAACTTCTGCACTGATTTTCATGCTGCTTTCACTAATGAATAGAGTAGTTCTCGAGGAAGGTTTTAATATATAACTTGTCACGGGCGAAGCCGTGGGAGTCCGCTAGTTTAATATAAAAGGATCTGAAAATTTAAGTAAAACTTAATACGAAAACTTATGGTCATTAATGTTTATTAGATATTGTGTTTATAACTCATATAGTTGAAAGTCAGTATGGTTTATAAATATTTAAACTAATTCACTTAAAAAACTAATACTAAAGACAGTCATCTTCAAGTACATTCTGAGTTACATATGTTTCAGTATTGATTGATGATGGTGTTGTATTCTCGCCCTGATGATGTCGTTTTCTAGTGTGGTAATAGTTGCTCGACATCCTCGATCCCAGTGACTACACCGGAATGTCCGCTTCAGATTGCTGCTACGTTCGTTTTTCAAGAAGAACTTGAACCCGCCACACTCTATTTGTGGATTACCGTGACGGGTTACCGTGAAAACTGGCACTAAAATGCAAACGAGTTATTTTGAGACAAATGTTAAAACGGTCTTTATTGTATAACTACGAAATAGGTACCTAAAGACTGAAGTTTTGCAGCATATTAACGCGTACACACATATTCACAACAGTTAGACCATGATTATAGTCGTTGTAACACTCTTACACACTTACATTTTACTTTCACTTATTTGTCGCTTTCTTCGTCTTCGCATCAACTTATTGATGAAAATTGATGACACATAAAGATAAGGTCTGAGTTCGAATTGATTCCCTGACTGAGTCATAGGTAACGCTTAAGCAATATGCAAAATTAGAAGCAATTCATTCTATGGTGATCTATCTGAATCTGTGGTAAAAAATAATTTGAGGTGGGTCATGGAAGGTCTTATTGTACTACACAAAGTATATGTATAATTATCAAACATGTAGTGGCCGATTTCAGAAATAAATTAAATGCGAGTGCATAAATGCTGTCAAATATTTTATTATTTGGAGCTTGGAGAACGTTTTTCTCTGAGGTGTTCATTCAATGCGAATGTTCTTCGTCACACTTAATTATGGTGTCATTATATGTTACAATCACCGCTCGACAACTACGGCTCGCCCATTTCGAACAAACCCAACGTTTCCTTAACTTTTGTTTACATATATTTGTGCAACTGTACTTATAATGTTTATATACGATCATCTGGTTCCCACGTGCTGATGTCACGAAAATGGGTGTTTCTGGAAGGCAAAAATATGCATAATATGGAATTCATTTTAAATATTCTTTGGATATTGTAATTTTGTAAAGTTATAGGTATCAATTGATATATGAGTGTATCGGTAATATATCGATATACAAAGTTCGGAATCATTGTTTTGAAAAATAATTTTATGGACACGTTCCTTATGCACATAGGTCACAATGGATTTTAGTGTTTTAACATACAACCTATAAAATTATGGTTACTTGTAATAATTTTATTTAGTGTCCTACATGATGATTATTGCATTTCAGTATAAGTTCATCAATGGTTATAATAAAAGCTCGACAGCCAGCAGCCCATCTGGTACACAACCATCTTTTTTTAAGCGAGTTTCTTTTAGATTTATTATAACTGAATCTGTTGTTTCCCAACATAATCATTTGGTTGCCCCTTGCCGAAGTTATGAATACCGGCTGGTCTGTAAAGAAGATAGCAATCCACTCATTTTACAATTTTAAAGCCAAACACACGATGTTAAAGAAAGCTGCTTCCATTATTGATTTTATGAACCATCAAACATACAACTTACCTATGTTTATTATATTGTAAATGTTAGTCCTACCCATGTCTGTCACCACCACCAGCATCATTGCGACTACTACACATGGGAATCTCCAGAAGTTTACGTACACTGATGCCACCCAGCATAACCACAGAACAGGCAATAGTCCCACGGCATAACACTATGAAAATCCTGATCTCTAACAACATTGTGTATGACTAGTGAAGTATACTTTTGAGGTGAAATATTTGTTTTAGTATAATGTGTATTTAGATTAGGACATTTTTTACACAACGCCATCTAGCTCAAAGTAATATACGAGGGTGGATTGAAAAGTAGTCGGCCTAACACTGATCCATTTAGTTCTAAAAATCAAATATACCCACATTATTTAATTCAGTTCAGACCTGTTAATTGTATGAAGTTTAATTGTGTAATTAAAAGTGTAATTTTATAAATTTATTAACTAAGCAATCTGACATCATTTCCGCAAATGGAGCAAATCGAGCAGCATGCCGTCATTAAGTACCTCCATAAGAAGGGGCTGTCATGAAAAGCCATCCATGATGATATGGTCAATACATTAGGGGATTGCGCTCTTTCATATTCATCCGTCAAAAAATGGATAGCAGAATTCAAGCGTGGTAGAGAGAGTGTGAAAGACGAACACCGCTCTGGAAGGCCTTCGACGTCCACTACTGACGAAAATGTTAAAAAAATACTCGACTTAATTATGGGAGACCGCAGATTGAAAATTAGAGAGATAGCCGAGATTATAGGCATCTCTTATCAACGTACTCAAAACATAATAGTCAACGTTTTCCACAAGGTGTCTGCGAAGTGGGTTCCGCGACTGTTTTCAGTTGAGCAAAAAAGGATGTAATTGACTGTTGCACGCGACTGTTTGGAGTTATTTGAAGCTGATGAATGTGATTTTTTGAATCGTTTTGTTACTATGGACGAAACATGGGTTCATTACTGTACACCGGAAACAAAACAACAATCAAAACAGTGGAAAAGACCTGGTTCACCACCCCCCAAAAAGGCTAAGTCGATTTTGTCGGCAAGTAAGGTGATGGCTTCAGTATTCTGGGACTCGAAGGGTGTGATATGTGTATAAGCTTAAGTTATGTGATCTAAACTGATAAATATACTTTGACATATACTTAGATACACATAACAAACCATCCTGCAAATCACATGAAGTTTTGTACCTACGGGGTCAAAAGAAATAAGATATTTTTATCCAAAAAATATTTATTTTATTAGTGATTATGTTGATTTTTATGAAAAATTATCTGGTTTTCGTGAGTAATAATAGTTGCACTGCAACCAGTGCTAATTTTCACACAGGTCCATCTCGCCCTGGAGCCCTTTGATCGACAATACTTATTGTATCGATATTCACCCATCTCTATAACCGGCTTCCCGTAACGGGACACTGTAAATACAGCTGAAAATATTTAAAATTAAAATAATAAAATAAATAAATATTTCTGAACATTATCACACAACGTCATCTAGCCCAAATTAAGCTAATATAAGCTTGTGGTATGCGATCTAGACGACTGATAAACATACTTATATATTTCTAATTACATAGATATTATACATATAAAATATCCAAACTCCGAAACAAACCCTTAAAATAACTGTCAGAAAAATGTTTAATCTATACTTATAATAAATCTGTAGAAGTGAAAATTCTGTACATTGAAGATATCAAAAAAATAAATGGCAGGGGGTGTTACTATACCGACACCGAACCCAAAAATGTGATTAAAAAAATTTTTGTCTGTCTGTCTGTCTGTTCAGGCATCACGCAAAAACTACTGGTTCGATTACGATGAAACTTGGTATAATTATTCTTTAATATCCTGGGCACCACACTGGGTACTTTTTATCCCAGAAAAGTATATACAATAAAAAACAAACTTAATTTTGCGGTTCGATCCCTTGACCCGAGTACTGTACCAACCGCAAATAATAAGTTTGTCGTAGGTTATTTTTTAATTTTTTATATTCGGTTCGCCAAATTGACGCCGCCCGCCTGGTGGTAAGTCGTGACGACGTCTAGCGATTGTGGGCCACTCTCACCGCACAAACTATAGAGAGTGGCCCTCAACTTGACGACCTACTGATGTGCCTCTTCACGCTCCGCTTAAAGAACCCAGGGTTATATGTGGGAGGAAACATGTGCACAGGCAGGGCGTTCCAGGCCACTATCGTTCGGCAGAAAAACGAACGGTTAAAACGTTCGGTTCTCGCGAACATGCTATCCACTGTGTGGGAGTGGCATCTCTGCCCGGAACGCGTTGTTCGGGATCGGAAGGAAGAGGGTGGGATCAGATTGTAGAGCTCTTCAGAACAGGTTACGTCACCCGCAGTGGAGTTCACTATTAATGGTTTTAGAACTTTTGTCTGTTTGACCACCACTGTGGTCTCTGCGGGGGTTGAGTCGGGATGAGAATCCCGCGTCGTTGGGGTAAGGTTTTATCCCGCGTCAGTGAGTGAATCTGGTTGCGTGCTATGGGGCAAAGGCCCCGCAGCACCCAACCCTTCTAGCCTGCTTCTGTAAGGACGACGGGTGGCGATCCCGCCGTCCTCAGGCCCCGATCATGGAGGTCGATGGTCTTGGGCGTAGATGAGTCTGCGGTACTACGAGGTCCCGGCGCTGACTCGCCCACGCTGAGCACTCCACCAACGTGTGGAGTGCGGTGTCGTCGTCGGAAACCTCGCAGTGTTGACATCGGGGTGTGACCTCACGACGGATGCGAAACAGATAGCTACCGAAGCATCCATGCCCGGTAACGATCTGCGTCGCACGATACGTGAGGTCACCATACTGCCTCTGCAGCCAATCGTCCACCGCCGCGATGATGGTGGTACCCCACTTGGGTTGCTCAAGTCGCACCCTCCATGACTCCATGAGATCCTGGTGGAGTTGGGACCGCTGGTCATCGATTTCTCGAGACGCAGACCTGTGGTCCCGCTCCAGCGCCTCCTTGCGCCATTGGAACAATGACGCAAGGGCTCTCGCTTCTAGGTCCCATGGAGGGATCCCGGCTAGGAGACATGCAGCCTCTCCGGAGATCGTGCGTAGCCCCTTATTGTTTTGACGGCCAAGGTGCTCAACGGTCTGTTAAGGAGCGTTGAGTTGTTGGCCGTCAACCGCGCCGCCCATACGGGAGCCCCGTAAAGGGCCATACTCCGCACGATCCCCAGGTACAGTCTCCTGCAGGAAGTGTTGGGTCCCTTTAGGTTGGGCATCAGTCGCGAAAGCGCGACCGATGCCTGTGTCACCTTGGGGACCAAACTTCGGAAATGTGGTCCGAAGTTCCATCGGCTATCAAGTACGATCCCTAGATACTTCATCGAGGGCTTGATGGCGATGCTAACGCCTCCCACATTTATGCTGGAAACTTCAGGAGGACTTGTGCAAGGCCACCTCCAGACCCAGCCGCCGTATCCGACCCACGACTTGAGCAACACCCGTCGTGACTTTGAGTGCTGCCTCCTGGTACATTGCACCCCGCGCTGTGACGAGGGTATCGTCGGCGTAGCACGTTACGCCGACGCCCTCAGGCAACGCACCCCGCAGCACCCAGTCGTGGCCGATGTTCCACAGAAGCGGCCCTAGGACCGACCCTTGCGGTGTCGATCGCATCTGGTTAGTTTTAGGAAGAATTTCGAGTGGCGCCCGGTGGATTACGGTAGCTACCTGGAGCAAATCATATTTAAAAGAACTTGCGTTGACACCTTAGCACCTTCACACATCGGCTGAAGGCCTCAAACGGCGTAAATATGCTAACGTAGCAGGTGATTACATTTTTGAGCCGTTTGGGGTTGAGACACCGGGGTCATGAGGTTGGAGTGCTCGCCGCCTTTATAGAGACATTGCCAAACGTTTAATCGATGCTTCTCAGGACCTGATGGCTGGCTATTTTCTGGCACCTTACCTTACCTGTTTGCTATAAATAATAATTTTATTTCAGACCAGAAACAAAAAATAACAAATTTTAGTAATAAAAATTCCTAATGTTAAGTTGTTCAAAATGAGCTCAATTTGCAAAAAATAAGAAATAAAATTTTTAATAGCAAGAAAAGTGGCTAGTGTTGCCCCATTTTGAAATCTTGACTAAATGCACCATCTTCTGAAATAACTTGCCAAGGGTAGTGTAGTACATTTTTTTTCAAAATGAAAAGTGAATGTCAAAGTTAACTAACAATATTTTTGTGAAACATCACTCACTAAAACTTAGCTTATTTTATTAAATTAACAATGTTTTTGCATTAATTTGTAGTTGCGATTAATAGCATCTTCAATGAAGATTACGAAATTAAAAAAATCACAGCGAAATTGTGACTGGTGATCACAGGACTTAAAAATGCGACCAAGGGTGTCGAATTTCAAGTTTTTTGAAAAAATGTCTATTATCGCTGAAGTGAGTGATATAGATTTTTTTTTTATTTTTCTTCATTTAAAACATTGCGCTGCAAACCAAAGACAAAATAAGTAACTGAAGTGAGAATATATTTTTGAAGGAATTTCTTTATTTAATCACACTACCCACTATTAATAATACTAAACAAACCGAATTATGTCCTACCGCCTACGTTTACATAAAATACCTAGATATGTGTATGTTGCCCGTAGACTTGGACGATGACGTCATCTATAGTGACCAGAGTAGCAGGACAGCCACCATGCCTTGCCTTCACACAACACCACCGCGCTTTGGGTCCTAAATTATTGCTCCGTTTATTGTATCTATAATTCCCAACTAGTATTACCGGTTTGCCGTACCTAGAGGTTGTGAATACTGCCGTGTCTGAAATAATAAAACAAATAGGTACATATTTTAACTTATACATTTTTAATACCTACTTAACTAGAGTTCATGGTAGGTATTAGTATTTTGGGGATTATTAAGTAAAAAGTTACAATAGAAAAACAATCAATACACAAAAAATATTGTAATTTTATTCTGATAATATCAAATCATATATAGTGTTAAATATAAACAAATATTATTAAAGAGCCACCGCCGCAAACAATCTTAAATCGAAACAGACAACAAAGTTGGCGACCGCATGGATAACAGTTTTTTAATGTTAACTAGGACCCAGGAGGACACCAGAGTGGCGATACTGTTGGTCATAACTATTTAAATACTTATAAAGTAATCTTACCGCTTTTGGCAAATAACAATCGTTTCTTAGTGAAAACACTTCTCATTAAAAAATCTATAAATATAGTATCTTCCTTAATCCCGTGTAAATCCCATTAGGCTAATTAAACAGTCAGATAGTCTACGTAATTATCAAACAACACACATTAACCGTTTACCTGGAAGCGAGAGCCCTGGCACAAGGAGGAGTGGGACACAGGCCTGCGACTCGAGAAATCGAGGACCAGCGGTCCCATCTCCGCCAGGATCTCATGGAGACTTGGAGGGTGCTACTTGAGCAACCAAAGTGGGGAACTACCGTCATCGCGGCGGTGAGACCGATCATGGACGAGTGGCTGCAGAGGCGGCATGGTGACCTCACGTATCGTGCGACGCAGATCGTTACCGAGCATGGATGCTTCGGTAGCTATATGTTTCGCATCCATCGTGAGGTCACACCCCGGTGTCAACACTGCGAGCTTTCTGACGACGACACCGCACTCCACACGTTGGTGGAGTGCTCAGCGTGGGCGAGTCAGCGCCGGGGTCTGGGCGTAGATATCCTCTCGCTGGAAACCATGCTCCAAGCCATGGTCTCCAGCGCGAGTAGGTGGAATGCATGCAATGCATGCCGTGTCCTTCTGCGAGCAAATCATGCTCGCGAAGGAGGCGGCCGAGGGAGAGGGAGCGTACCCTCCCCGCAGAGTTCCGCAGTCAGCGGCCAGGGCGCCGCAGACTCATCTACGCCCAGGACCATCGACCTCCATGATCGGGGCCTGAGGACGGCGGGATAGCCACCCGCCGTCCTCACAGAAGCAGGCTAGAAGGGTTGCGTGCTGCGGGGCCTTTGCCCCACAGAAAGCAACCAGATTCACTCACCGACGCGGGGTAGAACCCAACTTCAACGACGCGGGATTTTCATTCCGAACCAACCCCCGAAGAGGCCACACGGCTGGCCAAAGTCCGCCGGCCGCCACTGGAAATACCTTCTGTAGTCACCGGAGAAGCCCGCAGCAATGGACATGGGAGCGGCCGCGATCTCGCGGTATTATAAAAAAAAACAACCGTTTGTTTGAATGATTCAAACATGAAAAAAATATTTTTTATGGGAAAAAAAGAACCAAATAAGTTTGAAAGTTAGGTATTCATAATTGACATTAGAATAACAAATATAATAACGTTTAAAGTTGCGTTTTGTTTTTACAATAAACAGCTGCAGATCTTTTAATATAACTGTATCGGTTTCTATCATGTCTGTGTTCATATTTCTTTAGTATAATCTGATTCTCGACGGTAATGAGTGTAGCTGGGCAGCCGGAAGATGACTTCACACATCTCCATACGGCTCTCGGACCTGTGTACTTATTACAACGTTTGTTAAATCGATACTCTCCTAATTGAATCACTGGTTTACCATTCTTGGACGTCATAAATATGGGTTCTGAAACAATCAACACAACCCAAAATAAAAGAATAATTTCTTCATTAATGTATTTTTTTTATTTGGATAGTATCCTATCTAATTTTAATACTTGGATGAGGCTCAGGTTAATAATTATAATATCTAGTGGTAACTAAAATAGCATTTATTTTATTAGATACAAAATATTTTAAAAGTTTAACACAGTTAACGATGCACGTAAAAACGACTCTAGAATGTGGCGATGCGATCAGCCGAAAACCAATCAAGGTCAACCAATCAACCGCGCATTATGACAGATGTCCCACATCCTTATTTGTTTAAAATTTGGTTTATTACAATATTTATTATTCATTGAACAACTAATCGGAACCCGCTTTCATGTAAGTCTTTCTATTCTTTAACACACGCAGTCTATTAAAATACTTATTAAACTTATTATTACTTTTGGTCCAGTCTAACATCTAAATATTCACATATTGTGATGTTCGGCGTATTATTTACAACTAGCTGTCCCGGCGAAGTTCATACCGCATAAATTTTTCTAATATTTCGCACAACATTTTTACTTCCAAAAATACTTCTCCTGACAATAACGAACTAAACAAAAAAAATGCGAAATCGATCCAGCCGTTCTCGAGCCATTAATCTCTTAACCAACACGACTTTGTGTTATATATAACTAGCGGACGCCCGCGGCTTCGCCCGCTTGACAAATTATATACACAAAATCCTTACTCAAGAACCACTCTCTACTCTATCCATTGGTGAAAACCGCATCAAAATTTGTTGCGTAGTTTTAAAGATCTAAGCATACATACGGATGGAAGTGACTTTTTTTTATACTATGTTATGATAGATCTATACATGTTGATGAAAAATATTAGCCTTTACGATGACGTCATTAACAGTGGTTATTCTCGCTCGACAGCCCGTACCAGCTTTTACACACGCCCAGTAAGCTTTGGGGCCGGTGCTCTTGTAATACTTATTATAACGATATCCACCCAGTTGCAGCACAGGATTTCCCCAACGAGACACCGTGAAAAATGGTACTGAAAACATAATCTATTATGATTTTATTATATGTAGAGAAGCACTTATAAGTATCTGATATTAAATGTGATAATGATAAATTAGACAAGCACACATTATAGACTACCACTGATTTAGAATGTTTTATTCAATGATTATGATCAGTATGTTTAACTATAACATTGTCATAAGTCACTATGGTAGCGGGACATTTAAAAGTCTTGACTTTGACACAAGTCCAGCGCGCTCGTGGTCCACGGCTACCGACCCATTTGTTGTAACGATAATCCCCAAAAAGTATTACTGGTTTCCCTTGTTGCGATACAGAGAATTTTGGTACTGAAAGAAGTAAAGGAATATAAATATTTGAATACTATTATAAGTTATAATATTACTATGTAGGAGGATTTTTTAAACGATATCTTGTAAAGTAAATATTTTTAGTATATAATTATGTATTTTGTAATTCTTATTGTAAATAATAAAATAAATATAAATATATAAACATAATCTCAAAATTTTAAAGTTAAAGTACTTGACGTTTTTAAAAATCTATACTATACCTATATTTTTAATTCCACGGTCTGAGGCCGAATAAAAGAATTGTTTTAATGATTGTGTAGTGTCCGGTTGACTATAACATCGTCACACGTTATTAAGGTACCCTTACACTTCTTCACAGAAGCTTTTACACAAACCCAACGAGCTCGAGGACCCCGACAACCAATGGACTTATTGTACCGGTAGTTTCCTAAGATAATGACAGGTCTCCCACGTTGCGATACAGAAAATTGAGGCACTGAAAAAGAGAATATACCTAAGTAGCTATACCTATACTTTACCACAGATAAAAAGTAGATTTTATGGCAAGTAAAATTACGGAGAAAGGAATTCAAAGTTTGTCGCCTGAGAGAATATATAATACTTAAGAGAAACTTTTGAGAAACTCTTTTCGAAAAAGATTTGGCTCATTTTATACTTTTCTATTATGATGAAATTCTCATTATGGGATATATATATGTATTTCCTGGGATGTTTTTTTATGGATATTCAACATTTTATTTCATTAAAAGTCGTATCAAAATAATATGATAACGTGAGTTTAATTCATTATAAATTATTTATTAAATTAAATGACTATGAGATGAGAGTGTGTACTATAATAGATTTACATGTTATAAAATGAGACTAAATAAAATACAACATGTCATTATTCTAAGTTATAATATCCTAATTAAATTTAATGTAAGCGTACCTTCTTATTACAAACTACTAAATCACGACTATTCATTAACCTATGAAACTGTTCAGACTTTGCTTAACTTTTCCCATCATGTTTCTTAGTTGAGATGAAAAATTTAGGAGGTATTACAACGACCGCCTCAAACTAGACCACGAAAATATACCTGTAAACGCTATCACTCTACCTACAAGAAGATATGAAATAGCGTAAGCTGTCATGAACTACGTTCCTATCTCTAAATTCGTATCTCGTAAACATATGAAATTTTCTCTGGCGTTTTTGTGTCTACCAAAAACTTCAAATTGGTTTTTCAGTGCGCAAAAACTCTATTGTCGAAGCTCTTACCAAACAGAGTAAAACAACCAACTTCGTGGTTAGAAGTGAAACTTTAAAAGATATTTGACCTCAAACTTGATACGGATTGGCACTTGGTAAACAATAATTTATTTATTTAGGCAAAGGTAACAATACAGGATACTTATTAGGTATCTTTGTATCAGTGTTCATAAATACATTTCTATTAATTTGTTTAAGCTAGGAGTATATTTCTACAAAATGTCACGTCAAAGACCACAAAGGTGTACGTATTTTATCTTCGGAGACAACAGCTTTAGACTTCAGCATTAAGGTTTATGGTAAGCTTGTAGTGTATTTTCATCGTTTTATGTGATTAGGTCAACGAATACGACTTCATGTATACAGATCGAGGACCTATTGACATTACAATACACGACTTATATTTTTGTGCGATGTAACTCGATAATTGAGCATGATATTTGTAGCAGCTACTTAGATCGGAACCCTTCCTAATCCTTTGCACTTACTTCACGGGTGTGTATGTATGTTTTTACTCTTCACAATAACGTTGGCTATAGTTGTGAGTGTAGCCCGACAACCTTGCTGGTTCTTAACACAGGTCCACCGAACTTGAGCACCCTTGCTGCCACTCCATTTATTGTAGCGGTACTTCCCCACGACGATCACTGGGTTGCCAAATCGTGTCTGTTCAAACTTACAAGGCGTACAGTCTACAAAAATAGTAATGAATTAGTTAAAAGCAGATTTAACACGATAATTATACCTTTAACACAGAATGCCCATTATGTTTGAAAAATCTGTCAAAGACAGCCAGACAGATCACGGCTATATCACAGAAGCTAGTATCTCCTGTGAGCGGCGGTACATAACACACCCAGAGTTCGCCAGTAATTTCGTTGGTCCCCACGTAATAAGGGGCAAGCATATTACCGTTACCGGCCACTATATAACATCTATAACCACCTGTAGTTCTAACCAATATGTTGTAATGACAGCCAGGACATATGTTAAAAAGTCTTAGCTGTCTGAGCTATATGTTAAAATGATCAATTTCTTTTTTCATAGGAGCGCCGCGGTCTCGCGGAATTTAAAAAAAAGTGAACGTTATACGTAATTTCCTTGTACGACCTTATTTTAGCGAACTGAACATACAACATCATGTAAGGTATTACCCGTAGTCAAACGATGATAGAACCAGTTTTATAATAAAAATACCAAGTTGACAAACAATATAAATTTAATTTTTATTATAGTAGTTAGTCAATTGCCTATATCACAGCCAGGTCAACGTGTTTAAAATCATAAAAAAATATTAACACTTATAAGTATTAGATACCTATTATCTATTCTATACTTTTATAATTTACTTAACTAGCTGTCCCGGCGAACTGCGTAACACATTTATTTCATAAGAACTGTCGTGACCTATTAAAAATAGGGGTTGGTGATAGAAGGGTGAAATGTTAGGGTTGTATGCATTTTTAATGCCATATAATTAAAAAAAAATGTTAGGGGTGACAATCCTTACCACTTAGGGGTATGAAAAATAGATAGTTTATTCTCAGACCTACTGAATATGCATATAAACTTTCATAAAAAAAGGTCGAGTCGTTTCGGAGGAGTACGGTAACTAACACTGTGACACGAGAACTTAATATATATAAGATAACAATTTTTTGTCGAAGTAAGTTTATATTTTTATATATCTATTGGAAACAAAACTGCAGCTTACCCAAACAAGTTATTAAATACAATTCGTACAGATATTTATTTTAGAACTAAAATTTTCTTAAGGTGCTACTATTGATGTGCGATAAACTCAAAATCAACTAAACGGCCATACGGCCCATTCCAATAGACAGAGTGCGTCTTGAAAACATGCGGCCAACTTTACAGGTGTGTGCGTTAAACATCTTTACAATCTCATCATGGACTGTGACAATTGTAGCACGACAACCTGAAGTTTTCCTGGTACATATCCAGCGAAGGTTAGGCTCGCGAGATGAACTGTGGACACCGTACCGATGACATCCCATTATCAAAATCCTTGTATTATTCGGGCTCGCCGTAAAAAAATATTCTGTAATTATATATAAAGCAAATAAATAGGTAATGATTATTGTAATAATCACACCTGATTCCCCCGAAGGGGTAGGCAGAGGCATGTTGTACGGCCACTCATTGACAACAATTTAGTACTGTGCTATAAAACGACGCTCAATGTGAGCAAACCTCACTGTTTTATCTGTGCTCACAGCCAGGTGCATAGACTTTTGAAAACTATTTGGAACTATTTAGTATATATTTAAAAGGATGAAAATAATACAATAGCCGGGGCACTACCGTGCCCCCAGATAATATGAAGTCAAAATACAATATATTCTAAATCCTACGAAGGTATTTTTAAACAATAAATAAAGAGGTACTTGTTTATTAAATAACGTAATATGAGACTTCAAACTTAACTAAAAAAGAAACGGTCCTAAAACTCTGTACCAATGTAATTTCTATTATGATGCTGGCTTTAATATTTACATGACCAAGCATTATTTTGAAAAAGAAACAAAAAAATTGACTGACAAACCCTTAAAATAAAATACGATTCAAAGTACTAAAATACCAATTCTACCTCTTAAAATTAATATCAAGATCATATGGCACCATAAAGGATAGGAATAGGCACCATTCACCATCACAACAAGTTTTCTTATTGGTACATATATGAATAGAAACATACATCAAAAACTTTTAACGTTTTTAGACTTTGCTAATAAAAACGATTATGGCAACTAGTAAGGCACATTTAAACCTGTATATATATATGTCAATAATAGGTATATTTACATACACATAACATAATATACTCTAAACAATAATCCAACTTATTTATTATTGGTTTTCCAATCAAATATAAGTTGCATCACAAAAATCTACGTCTACGTAATCTACGTAAATATTTAAGTATACCTAATGCTGATGTAGTCTAATTAAATTGTAAAGACTTGAACAAAGACAGACATTTAAAAAAAACAAAATTGTAAAACATCTTCTATGAACTTAAAAGTAACAATAAGTCGTTTCATTACTAGGTTTCGCCCAATAATTATAAAAAAAAAACAAAAAAATAACTTCTATGTTAAGTACCACTTTAAGGTACATACTTGGAACTAAGTATCTAAATAGCTATATTTATTTACACTATGTTGCTGTTACTGATGTTAAATCAATACTTCGGTAGGTAAATTTATTTTTAAAATACAGTAGATACATCTGCATCCAATGATTGCTACTCTAGTAAGAAACTGCTTTTAGTGTCTTTGTAACGTTAATCAATTGGTTACAATCCAATGAATACATCTTTATAAGATTACCCCCTTTGCACTACTATGTTCCTGCTTCTCGAATATACTGCTTACGTAGTCGCTACATACCGTTAAAATTATATACTTAAGTAGGTTTTTTTATTTATAAAAAAGTCAATACTTAGTCATCATAATAAATAACACAAAGTGAATTCTACCAAGTTACAGACTGTTTTGTTTTACAGCCTTGTTACAACAAGCCGCAAAATTTCCACATTAAAACCAAAATTACTTACCTACGAGTATATGGCACCCGCGACCTGTGCGGCCGGGTAACTTAACCTAAAGACTCGGGTTGGACACTCTTTTAACTAAATAATAAGTAACTACTTATATATATTAACTATATGTATAGTAACTGCTCAAAACATGTAATAAATGCCATAAATTCGCTTTGTACAATATATCAACAATTCAAATTTTCTTCTCAAAAAAATCTTTGCAACATGTGCATGTAATAAACACCGAGCTGGCGGAATCTTAACCAAACCCTACCTAACCTAAACTAAAAAATTCAAAAAAAATCAAAATTCAAAAAAAATCACTTTTCAACAATGGCGCGAGCCAACAATAACTTTCAAATGCTGCATTTAAATTTCTCGCGCGTGAGGCAACAATAAATTTTTTTTAGCACTGTCAAAGGCTTTCTTTAATGCTTAATAACTCAAAAATAGCCACATACACCAAAAACTCGAGGGTCTCCTGGAGGGTATCCTTAGACGCTCTGTACGACTGGCAATGTCTATCTAATTAAAATTAACTTATTTTATACGCCTATACACCTATGGACCTCCAGTAGACCCGCGAGGAGGTCCTGGAGACCCTGCGGTGGAGCTCATGGGGGTGACCAATCACTACCTAATTACTAGCATATCTATCACATGCATATGCATAACATAAATTAAACATAATATGAAAAAAAAATAAGAACAAAACAATTACATTAAAGTTAATAATGTTAATACTATCAGGCGTTACTTTTCGAATAAATACAAGAGTTGGGTAATTTGCATGTGGCGGAATATTGCAAAGTAGTTAGATTTATTTTATTTTGTTACATTAAAATTATTTCTGGTATGATATTGTTGAATTAACTTAACAATTAAAGAAATGCTATTTTTTTTAATTTGCGATGTTAAACAATATCATTTACTAACTATGGTTGTGTCTTCCATAAGTTCGTATAATAATGTCATTCTCAGTTATTAACGCAGCCTTGCAAGTTTTTATTTTGCACGTCCACCGTTGCTTTCGATTTGGATTAAATTTTGATTTTACACTTTGTCTATAAAACTTTTGCTTGCCAACCAATATGACTGGATTCCCATTACGTGTTCTCCCAAATACAGGCACTAATATGGAACCAAAAGTGAAACTTTAATTAATAAATACTCATTTTCATAAAAGATAATTGCACTAAGCTTGCTGAGAATCAATGAATTTAAGGATGAATTGTTTTGTTTTCGTATTAAGTATATCTACTTTCTACAAATAAAACGTAAATAAAAAACAAACAAAACATATTAACATGTACTTATAACTCAAGATTTATGTAAACCGTATAGAAGAAGCACGGCTATGACTTTGGGATCAAAGCGTTGTTTGTCAGACAGAAAAAGCAGAAACAGCTCAATAAAGGGTAGCAAAAAAGTAACAAAACCCTAACAAAACACATGGTCACAGGAATACTTAATGCTTATGCTCATTTGTAGCTCTGATAATGACGTTATCTAGTGTAATAATAGAAGCCCGACACCCTAGGTTGTATTTAGTACAGTGCCAACGTCTACGGCGAGTGCATGAATTTCCCGCTCGCTGAAAACGGTATGGTCCCAACTCTATTACTGCATTTCCAAACCGACTCTCAGTGAAAACGGCCACTGGAAGAACACAAGTAAACACCAATATATAAAATTGACTACTACTTCCAATCATTTGAATTACGGTTGGTTGATGTAATGCCGACTACATAAATAATGTATTTGCGTTAATACTTGAGCACTTGGAGCAAACTTAAATTGGATAAATAAACAAGCATTCAAACTTTCACAGTTATAATCTTAGAAGACTAAAATATAAGCTTGATATTAATAATCAGTCATTATTGTACACAATTCTCTGGTAAGAGATATTAGGAGATTAGAAGTCTAAGTATGATATTACATATTTAAAAAGGTAATGTTTATGTTACTAAAGGATATGTTTATGTTACTAGAACGCGCCTCGTGAAGACTCTAAGAACCAATTCGTACTACGTTACGCCATACATTACATAGTTCAAATTGACTCGTTGCGTAAGAACAGACTGAGTTTCTTTTACATATTATCATATATCTGAACTTTTAGGGAATCATAGTTAGAAGTTATCTTGAAATGAAAATATAATACCGCAGCTTCCCTGTATTATTTATGAGTGTGTTGATTATTATGCTGGATTACGACATCGTCTATCGTAAATAAAGTTGATCTGCATCCGCCTGGGAACTTGACACATGTCCAACGGGTCTTGCGACTGGCAAGATTGTTACGATTACTGTTACTGGCACGATTGTAACGATATTGTCCATAGTTGATAACGGGGTTGCCAGCCTTCGTAATACCAAAAACAGGCACTAAAAAATTGATAATTTAGTGAAAATCCGTTCCGGTTTTCCGGTTGCTGCAGTTCTTACCATGAACCTACTGATTTTTATTTTCACATAGAAGAAGTTTAACTTTTTTGTTTCACCTTTGAGAACATAATAAGTCAAATATTGGATAGAAACAGGCGTTACCTGGCGAAAATCCATGACAAAGTAATGGTAAGTAAGATGTTAAAACTTTTCAAAACATAATAGCATTATTTTCACAAAAACACATAATAAGTCTTCTGTTAGATGTGAACGGATACAAATATGTTATAGACATTGGGGATACAATCACAAATTTATTTAACGAAGTTTTGGGTTTTCATATTAAACATAGGCACAGAATAGGGAATAGTACTTACATAACATAGGTCAGGTATTTCATATTAAACAGTTGAACAAAAAATAGAAATTTTTGGAAGAAGATGATGAATTTCCCTACATTTTTCTGCCCAAAATATAATTGAACCGTTACAAATTTTAAAATACAGACACTCGATAATTTGAAACGTAAGGTAGGACCAACAAGGAACAATTTTAAATTACCAAGTTTAAAAAGAGTTTGAACAAAATTGGAGACTTATTATTTCAAACATTAGTACTATTATTCACAACTAGTAGACGCCCGCGGTATCGCTCGCTTGACAAATTTTATACACAAAAATTTCTCCATTGGTGAAAAGCGCATCAAAATCCGTTGCTATGATACATACACTTAATGTCGTGTTGGCTAAAAAAGGAAAATTTTGCATGGTCTACTATGATGGTAGATTATTATACACGGTGCAGTTGTCCAAAAAAGTAAGATTTCGCATTTTTCCTTTAACAACTCTGTTGTCATCCAAGATGTTTTTTTACTTAGAATGGGCAGTGATATTATTCCTTTAAAACAGAGTGTTTTTTTTTTGAGAACTGTCCATGTTACACGCTAAAAGAACAGTTAATCTATCCTAACTGAGTTTCCCTCCCCTCCCCTGACATTATTCGTCTTTGAACGTCAGAGTGCAATCAGGAAGACATTTAAAAAAGTCCGGTTTCGTCTGTGTTGAATATGTTTCTTTTAAATTATCAAGCCATTAAGAACAAAAAGAAATATTTACGGTGGCGCTCTATCCGTAGATTTTTTTAAAAGTGATACCATGTCTTTTTTAAATTTAAAACCCTCCCTCACTTACTTAAAATTTTGTATATGAAAAGCCTGATGATGATGATGATTATGACCTTTTTCTACTCTCAATCCACGCACTTCCAGTAGTTAATTATTTTTTTTTCAAAAACATCGACAAATTCGAAGGTAAAAAGCCAAACTGTTCACTTATAAAGACACTTATTTTTTCTTGAAGTACTCTTGGTATAATGGTACGGAACCTTTCGCGATTACTCACAGGAACAAATTACCAAGAAGTAGTATGTCAGTCGGGGATAATGTAGTTACATAATAGTGTAAGAATTTACAAACTCGGTTCAGTAGTTACGGAGCCTATTCAATTCAAACAAACAAACAATCATACAAACAAACTATAAAATTTTTCACCTTTATAATATTAGCAAAGTTTTTCTGTATCTTCATGTATTAATATTATACGTTCAAACGCATAATGACCAATCCTGATTGGCGTAATGACGCATTTGCATACTGTTACATTGGCATTTTGACCTAGAGACTTGGGATGGCGCTCGCTTCGCTGATCAATACTTAAATAGATTACCAAACTACTACTAACTAGACGTCACTTATCTGTAGAATACAGAGACGGTGAAGTGATAAAATAGATTATTAAAAAAACTATAGAATATAATAAGATTGTGTGTAATTATTGAAGTCTTTTCAATGTACTTTATTTCATATGTAGGTACATTATTACAATTTATTTTAGTTATAAGCTAACTATGTACTCTATTAACTAAAATGTTAGTGCTTATGTGCAGCAATGTGACGTACTATTACATTGTCAATAGTTACAATGGCAGATCGGCAACCCGTTTTCCATCTCGAACATGTCCATCGAACTCTTGTCCACCCTTTACTTCTAGTGCAAATATTGTAACGGTGGACACCCAAAATGATAATAGGATTTCCAAATCTGGACGTGATAAATATGGGCTCTGAAAAGAAACTTCAATCTTTGAAGATTTATAAATTTGTTCAACTAAAGCTCTCTGAATTTGGAGAGCAAGTGATTTTGTAGTTCTCTACAACTGTATAGGTAGGTAAGGTGGTAAAAGGCGTATCACCGCGGTTAATACACGTTATACCTATTATGAATTATCCCCTTTGCACGAATAATGTCCAAAAAGAAAAATGTACAATCACATAACAATACCCAACTAGAGAAACGCCTAATCTGAAATTATGTCCAAATATAAACACGTCAAACTGTAAAAACTACCAAATATAGAAAAGTCTTCGGCCAGATATAAAAATGTCCAACCAGAAAAATGACAAACTAAGTTAATGTCCAATATAGCAAGTATCATAGGTGTGTATTTATCTTTTTAGATACTGGCCACTTGTGTTTAGATGCCTATTTATGTATACACGTTGTGATTACATTATCTTTAAATATGTTTTTATGGTTAAAATTTTTATCTAAATATGATATTTAAGATTCGAAGAAGCAATCGCATGGCTTTCAAAGGAAACCACACGATTTCTCTGTTTAGGTATCTGATATTTTTAATTGGACATAATTATTATTTGACTTTTATTTAATTGGACATTTTTATTTTTGGAAATTTGTATTATTGGACATTAGTATTAATGGACATTTTTATTATTGGACATTTTTATTGTAGGACATTTTTATTATTGGATATTTTTATTGTAGGACATTTTTATTACTGGACATTGGCCGTGTACATTTTTCTTTTTGGACATAATTCGTGCAAACCAATTATCCTTATTAAAGTAAATTTTTAGTAAACAATCTGCAATTAATCATTCAATATTTGTTGAATCTCACCTTATTTTCGTGGGCGAATTTATATGTTCGAATAAAGTATCTATAGTTTTTATTGTACATATAAATAAATATCTATGATTATTACAGTCAACTACCGATTAAAAAATTGATAGCCGTTATATGTAATTATGATGAAAAGAATTCGTATTTATATGTGAAGACTAGAAAAATATTTTTAGTCCTTTATTATGATAAAATAATATAGGAATATAAAACAATATTTTATAATAAAAATATAATCGATGCCACCTAATTACAAGTTTCGCTACAGTACAAAATATTAGTAATAGTAGCACCTAATAACAATTAGGTATGACGAGAGTCTTGTGACAGCAGAAAAAGATAAGAGGTCCGCGTTATGGTGAAAACACACTTACTACACACACAACACGAGCCGAATACCACGCACAAATCGGACGAAAATCCCCGTCGAATTGTCCGAATTTGTAAGATTCGACGAGGATAAGTTTGCCTTCACCTTTAGCCAGCAGCCTTTATAATCACATTTTACAATATCCTCACAGTGTTCACCAATACGATATTGCAAGTCATCAATTACGCAATATTATTAAACTTTAAAACATAAAGAATAAATAAATAACATTAATTAAAATAGATTTAAAATGATATCAAAATCGAATTAAAAGAATAAAAATAGAACTACTCGATACCGGTGGGTCACCATTATTTGTATTTTTAAATGTACGTATTTGTATTTTTGTTAAATAAGGAAAACTAGAGTAATATCAAAGATCAACTAATCTGCAAAAGGCGCTGTTGTACACTGAGAAAATTCAGCTTCAGCAAAGTACCAATTTGACGCGGCTAAAAATGAAACAGCTAGATATAGACAAAACTTTTTAAAACATCTTATAAACCTTTGTCAATATCAAACACAAACAAGTAAATCACTTGTCTAATTTTAGCAACAAACTCTACAGACTATACCTATAACTCTACAGACTACGAACTGAGTTGAGTAATATAACTTGTTAATTTGTTGCTGTCACGTTTTTTTTTCAGTAGAATCAAGGCTTGAATAGTATATAAATAGGAAGTAATTGACTGAGGGAGCGAAGCGACCGAAGACTCCGTTTCAACTTGCAGACTGGGGAGAATTTCATTCGTCTGTACCCATCTACGGGTTCTGTCAGATCATGTTTGAGGCCATGTTTATCAACCGATTTGCATGAAACTTTACACATATACTCCTTGCTTACAATGAATAACATTTGAATGATATTTTTGGATTGGATGACAAATGAAAGAGTAATAAAGAAAATTGAAGAAGAAATTTGGAAATTGAGGCATGTTTATCAACCGATTTGCATGAAACTTTACACATACACTACTTGCTTACAATGAATAACATTTGAATGATATTTTTTGGATTGAATGACAAACGAAAGAGTAATAAAGAAAATTGAAGAAGAAATTTGGAAAACACAAAGTCATGCAAATATATACAATTTAAGGGTAAACAAAGCCGCTCCCGAAGTCTACGGTTCACGAAGTCACGGTTAAATAAGTAAAGTTAAGAGAAACTAATATTACAATAATAAATGCAGAACTCAAATATCTACACATTTACAATTAAATTATTCCTGCTAATGCTTGTGAAAAAATTACTGGGGACTTTTTATTATTATTACTGGGGACTAGATGAGGACTGCGAGTCCAATTGCTCATAAACGGTGCGTATGAGTATACTATAGCATGATTAAACCATTCAAAAGGTTATCGTGATGAAAATATATGATCACATTACATACTTATTTTAACTTATAACGAGATAATATACCATTTTTCTAGCTCCCTAACTAACTCTCTGTTAGAAAGGACGACCATTCGTCATACATAATAATATTATATTGAATTAATAGTTTACGATCTACATGATCAGATGATCACTGAATTAATATATTATTTAAAACGTATTAATTTTATTTACTTATGATTGTGCTCATTTCTATGTTGAACAATTTGGTTATTTATAGTTATGACTGTTGATTTACATCCCAAGGCAGACTTTGTACAGACCCATCGAGCCTTTGAGCCATTTCTGGCACCAACACGTGCGCGGTTATAACGATATGAACCTATTATAATAACAGGGTTACCGAGTCGCGTTGTACTAAAAATACAACCTGAAAGCAAAACTGATATTAGTTAATATTTATTAGTAGTTTCTTAAAACATTTTGTGACAATGACAAAAGGGGAGACAATCTACAAAAGAGTTAATCAAATAAAATAGGTAATAAGTTCAAATTTCAATCATCAAAATCAATAATGCAATACAATCAGTTTATTTCCCCACAACAAAGATCACCTGCAGCCTCATAGTGAACTAAATTATTAATTAAGAAATACTATTAGTGATTGTTTCTTGTTTATGTAATACTCGTACTATCTCATCATTATAAGTTACGATAGTGGACCGACACCCTCTGACCCTCGAAGAGCAGATCCATCGTACTTTAGGGCCCTTCTTGGTCCTAGGACCAGCACGATTGTAACGATATCCTCATCTTATGATAACAGGATTGCCAGACTATGTCTTCTCAAAAATAATTGGTTCTGTAAAATAAACTTATACTTAAGTAGGTATAACAAATATATTTAAAAAAATATTTATTATAGTCGTAGGCAACTTCCCTAATATTTTCGATCGACATCCCAAGGAGGTTTTACTTTACACACCCAACGGACCTGTCGACCTTTGGTTGATTTGGTACGAAAGTAGCGACGATTTCCTGAAGTAATAATATTCACAGGGTTGTCAGCCTTTGTTACACTAAATGTAGAATCTGCAATAGCAGCATCTGGTCAGTATCAGTAAAATATATTTAATAAGGAAACGGTAGATAAATAGTAGTTTATGGAACAGATACATAAAGAGGGGTATTAGAATACGAGTAGGTTTTCAAAAAACGAGGCTTGGCGAGTATCCTACGAGTGTTCTAATACCTAGTTATGTGCAGTTTCATACACTACCTACGTTTAGGCTATTTTGAGAAATACAAATGGAAACAAACTAACTTGTATTAACAATATTCCACTTTCCCTGATTTTATTCTTAAATTTGACCGGCTTCGCCTTACAGTATTACCAAAGGTGTTCTACACTATTATTATTATGTTTTACATAAACTAATACTTTGTATTACTATAAGATTTGAAATTTAAAAAAATCGACGTTACTTAACGACCAATCACTGCAAAACCGAGATAACCATGCATGCGCTCTTCGCAGAATAGGTGGTTTATAGTTTAATTTAAAAAAAAAATCTTCAAAAAAATTGTACCAATAAGTTTATTGCAAGTAGAATTTTATTTATATGTTATAATAATTAAAAAGTTACTTTACAATACAAATTTACAGAAAATCTCATACATCTCATCTGTATCATAAAATAACATTTTTATTTATTATAGTACCGATGTCAAAACCATAGGCTTTATATTATATGTCAACTTTTGAAATCACAATTTAAAGTTGTCATAAGAGAGTAGATAAATTTCTTTTATTTGATCAATTCCAAAATAAATGCGCTAAAACACGACAATGGGTAAATACTCGTAGTTAAATTACTATATCGAAATGGGGAATGTCCCCCTTAGCTCTCGAGAACTGCTTATGCTCCAATGATGGTTGACCCCCTATGGATAACCCCCTATGGATAACCCTCGATCTGGAGGCAAGCCAAAAAATCGAAAATTTAACCTAGCCCTAAGGGGTCAAAAGTTATATGCCAAAACCTATGGCGTGGTGCGGCGCGAAGCACTGCGCAAGACACCGTACTAGTAACATATAATGTGTCAATTTAGATTAAATAGCTATAAAATAACATGTTAATTGAAATTAAATAAGTGTAATGTCATTTGTTAATTTTATATAATAAAAAATAAATATATAGATATAATAAAATTGTTAATTTAAATTTGATGGACGAGATAATAATTGTATGACTAAATGTTAAATGGAGAACTGTTCTAATATAGGATATAAGTTTTCTGTTACTAACCATAGGTCCGACATTGTTTTGAAATAAAATAGTTTTCTTTTTATTACACGCATTTTTCTATTTCCTTTGACCGATATACATATAACCAGCTGCCGTTATTGTCAAAGATTACTAATGATTATGTTCATTTCTGTGGTAAATAATTACGTTATCGACAGTCATAATGGTGGAGCGACATCCCCTAGGTGTCATGGTGCAAGTCCACCGAACTTTCGGTCCTTTGTTCATTCTGGCACGATTATAACGATATGTGCCTATAGTGATAACCGGGGTGCCAGCTTTGGTTGTACCAAACACGGGCTCTGAAATCAAATTAAATATTTTTGGTACGACTATCAAAATGTTATGTTGCAACAAAGTCGCAGTTTAAATCTGTCAAATATTAGGAGACTACGCACGCGAACAGCCTCTACCGCGTCACAAGCTAGCAGGCAGACGCACGTTCGCCACTGGACTGAGTTTGTGTTAGTAGACTACGAAAACTTAGTTTACAATTCAAATACGCGACTTGGCCCCCTGCGCTTCTGCTGCAAGAAATGCCATGGTGTCCCAGATTGTCGAGGGTGTTTCTACAATTGCAATGATGCGAATGAAGGTGTACCCAGCCGAAGGCAAGTGGCACTGTGGAAGGTTGTGTCGTTCATAACCCTGACTTCCATAATTGAAAAATGTTTCATTGAAAACAATTTTTAATTTGTATGATTATGTACTAAGCTGTTTCTTAGAACGATACCATCAATCGTAACTAGGAATGCTGAACATCTCGTTCTTATTCTGGTGGAACATTGCCATCTAATCTTTCTACCCATCGCGTAGGTCTTGTAAAAACGAAAACCATTCGCCAACAGCATCTGTGTACCTCTGTTTGTGACCATTTCTGTAACTGTAAGTAAAAACAAAAATAAATATAAATATGTTAGGACAATTCACACAACGCCATCTAGTCTCAAACTAAGTAGAGCTTGTGATATGAGTAGATAAAATAACATATAATGTGTCAATTTAGATTGAATAGCTATAAAATAACGTGTTGATTTGAATTAAATTAATGTAATATAATGTGTTAAAAAAGTTCAATAGATGTAATAAAATGTCAATTTAAATTTGTTAGACATTATAATACTCGTAAGTATGTGACTGTACGACTAAATTTTAAATGGAGGACTGTTCTAATATAGGCTATAAGTTTTCTGTTACTAACCATAGGTCCGACATTTTTTTGAAATGAAATAGTTTTCTTTTTATTACACGCATTTTTCTATTTCCTTTGACCGATGTCATATATATATATATAACCAGCTGCCGTTATAGTCAAAGATTACTAATGATTATGTTCATTTCTGTGGTAAATAATTACATTATCGACAGTCATAATGGTGGAGTGACATCCCCTAGGTGTCATGGTGCAAGTCCACCGAACTTTCGGTACTTTGTTCATTCTGGCACGATTATAACGATATGCGCCTATAGTGATAACCGGGGTGCCAGCTTTGGTTGTACCAAACACGGGCTCTGAAATCTAATGAAGTATTTTGGTACGACCATCAAAACGCTCGGACTGCAGAGATTTTATTTAGTAGTATGTAACATCTGTTCTGATTGTTGGAATTTTGGTTTGAATTACAGAGCGGTTATGGATTTATTACAGTGCCCGGTAACGGCAATAAATTTTTTTATTGCCGTTTGCATTATTGACAAAGTGTGGGAGTGTAATTCGCATCTGCCTACCCTTTCGGGGATGTAGGCGTGATGTGTGTCTGTCTGACGGAAAACGGAAAGAGCCCGACGAATTATGTCGTATAAAATACCATAAGAATCGCCATTCTGCTACAAGAGCAGAAGCGCAAGTCTTACGACATGTACACATAAAGCGAATTGTGAACAGTCCGTTACGGTGATGGTTTCCAGATTGTCGACGGCTACTCCACAGTTGAAATGATGCGGACTTAGACAAGGTGTACCCAGCTGAACGCAAGTGATACTGCAGAAGATTGTTTCGTTCAACATTGTACCGATGTTGGGTGATCGAAGCGCCCGCCGGTATCCATTACCCTGACTTTCGTAATTTAAAAATGTTTGATTTAAAATAATTTTTAATTTGTATGATTATGTAACAAGCTGTTTCTTAGAATAATGCCATCAATCGTAACTAGGAATGCGGAACATCTCGTTCTTGTTCTGGTGGAACATTGCCATCTAATTTTTCTACCCATCGCGTAGGCCTTGGAAAACCGAAAACCATTCGCCATCAGCATCTGTGTACCTCTGTTTGTGACCATTTCTAGAACTGTAAGTGAAAACAAAAACAAAACTTAGGTAATAAGAAACGCAATTAAAAGGCAAATAGCTTTTAATTTTGTACGACAACGCAGTAATATTAAAATAAGATGTAAC
This sequence comes from Nudaria mundana, assembly GCA_963556515.1. Taxonomy (NCBI): domain Eukaryota; kingdom Metazoa; phylum Arthropoda; class Insecta; order Lepidoptera; family Erebidae; genus Nudaria; species Nudaria mundana. The sequence continues at coordinate 5,483,696 of OY748297.1, forward strand.
TGTTGCTACGTCATCCTTTTATTTAGAATAAAATTCCAAACATATCAATCAGATTCAAGTTAAATTGAGTTAAAGTGAGTAACAGTAACTTGAATACGCTATGCTAAAATCAATGCTAAAGAGTTGTCATCGTACTCTTAATAGGGACGATTAAAAGAGCTCGTAAAATGCCTCTACGCAGCATCAGCACATCGGATCTCTGTCCAAGACCCAAGGATCTGATGCTGCTCTGCACAAAAATATCACATCGTTGTTCCTGAAGACGGAGACGAATATCTAAGTGTATTACAGCTCACATTCAATATGCAACAAGCTGCATTAAGATTATCTTATGCTTTAAAATAACATGGACTATTATGAAAACAAAAACGGAGCAATAAGTAAAACTAATACGAAAACTATCACATATATTAACATACAATACAAAATATCCAATGTACCTACAATCGAATAACAACAATAAAGCTCATTCCATCTTTTGTTCTCTAATCGCCATAAGCAGTAAAAATTGCAGACAGCGATTTCAGCTTATACTTATTAATCACATTTCCGCAATTGCGTTAAATTCAGTAGGTTTCATGGTTATGTATGAGGTGACTTTTGATTACTTGGTTTTCCATCGTGGTTAGAAAAGCTCTGCACTTGGTCCTCGATCGGACGGAACATTGCCATCTAATTTTGTAGCCTGAATGTTTTTCTTTAGAAAACCGATACCCTCCGACGACCAACATCAACGTACCTCTTCTGGTTCTGACCTGTTCCACTAAAGATAATATAATTCTATTAATATATTCAGTATTACGACTGTATAAGACCTACGTCTAAAGACTGCTTGTTGCTTGCTTACAAATATACCTTCTCAGAATATTATTTATTTATTTTTCATGTTTTTTCTTTTTTTCAAAAAATATTGTAAATAAGTGCGAGTTTAGTCGCTGTTTCGTTGCCTCAATCTAACAGAGATGATAATAAGAAGTTAGTAGTCCCGTAGCTGTTCTTGTGGGAAAGAGATAAACGAAAACACGCGGGACTGCGAGAGGCAGTCATGTTTTCACCAGTACCTTTGTGCGTGATGCTAATAAAGTAGGTAATTTAAAAAATGTTCCGATTATAATTACACTTTAATCTTTGATATTATAAAATGATAAACATTAGTATACCTACACACCCTACAGTTCCCCATTTCAAATGCATAAGGCCAAGCAAAGATTGACAACTGTACTTCGAAAAAAACTAAAATTTACTAAGTTATCTATGTTACAATATTAGCTAAGTAGGTATAGGTACCAAATTTTTGGTAACTAATAATCCTTTTAAGTAGATATTTTAGCATATTAATTTTACACAGCGCCATCTAGTCCAAATTATGGTTGTGTTGGATATTACCCCTGATTACGGTATTCTGAACGGTCGTCAGGAATGCTTTACATTTGTGATTTCGCCGGTAACTACATTGCCACCTTGTTTTTAAACCACTAGATTTCTCCCGGTGGAAGCGGATACCACCACAAACGAGTATTGAGTTCCCTCTACTTGACGTCATCACTTGTACTAAAAGTAAAAACACACTTTAGGCCCAAAGCAACATTAGGCTTTACAAGTTAGAAGTTTATAATGACAAATGCCAAAAAATAAATAAATAATAAATATTTAAGGCTGATAGATGACATACTCAAGGTCAACAATGTAATCTAGCCCATAAATGTTGTCTCAAATTATTAACTAGGTTTTATAACATTTAACATTTTGTATAAATAACCATTTCCTCGTACAACCAACATTATTAAAACAGTAATACAAACGAAACAAACCATTTTGTCGTTGGACGTCGTTTGACGTTGGACGCACATCTTTTAAAACGTAATAAAAGTATTTCTGATGCAATTCACATATGATTATGCGTGAAATTATTCTTCACGATTTGATCATCTTTAGTGGTGATGAAAGCTTTGCACTTGGTACGTTTTCTGTCTGAGCATTGCCACCTAGTCTTGTTGCAGAATACCTTCTCTTTATAGAAACGATACCCATTGGCCACTAGCATCGATCTGCCTCTACTAGTTACATCAATACTCACTGAAACGTGAAAAATTATGTACGTTATTAAAAAAAAGAAATTTATAGGACTAAATCACAGATTAGCAGTACAAGTAAAAATGACAGTAGGTATTTTGTTTTTCTTTAAAACAAATAGAGAGGTATATCCTCAAGACATTGTTGTCATTATGCTTCTGGTATATTTGTTGTTGTTTCATATGCATACGTGTCTTTAAGATTATTTTGTACCAGCTGTCCCGGCGTTCGTACCGTCTTTCATCTGCTATTGTGTAACTCAATATGTCCATCACTACTACTACTAGCAGACATGTCAAAGGCAAGGTTAAATTAGAATACAAAAGTTGGTATGGTAAGTTTTCTTAAATTTTGTAATGTTCCGCACAATTTTGTTATTTTTAATAACGAACACAACAAAAAAATAATTAGCGAAATCGTTTAGTCGTTCACGTGTAATGCGATGACCAAGGGAAATAGGGATTCGATTTTATATACAGATTCAAATAAATAGTTAACAAAACATAATTTCAAAAAGTTTACTAACTAAAACACTATTTTACTTGTACCAACAATGTAGTGTATAATATATCTTAAGGAATCATGTGCTACTGACGTTTGATTTTCTCATCATCTATTTTAGTCCAGGGTAGATAATTTTTGAAAGCATAAAAATATAGTAGAATGAAACCAATTGGAAACTGAAAGTCAAAAATGAAAAGAATAATAAATTACGGACGATCCGAGTTCGGGAAATGTAAATTCGGTTTATCTAAATTTGCGGCAAAACTACATGTCCTATGGAAATAAGTTGAATGGCAAAGTTGTACGTAATGAAAAGATCTACAATTTTTGTAATCACACATGTAATTTCACATAACCTCAAAATTTATGTGAAAATTTCAAATAACCAACTTTTTGGTTTTTTATTTTTCACTTATTACTTACTATTACTTCCCGAAATTTGGTGGAAACTAAACTTTTTATGTTCCAAATATACGGTATATTTTTAAATTTAGATATTTTAAATTATCCACTTCTCATCCACTTTTTTTGATATTCTGGTTTTTATTTAAAAATAAGTTTGTTTATTTTTTTTTACATTTGCTTGTCAGTAATTTTCTACTCTGTCTTCTTAATATTTATTGTTAGCGGTTGATGATTTGTGCATAAAACTTCCACGATATTTACCAATTTCTGCTGGCCGCATCTAATCTGGCTGCGTCCTCCATTCGAATCCCAGAAAACCTTCTTTATCGATACAGCAGAGTAACTCCAGGCATATAGCTGTGCCCAGACTGCCTACAGCTCCAGGCACATAGCTGTGCCCAGACTGCCTACAGCTCCAGACTCATGGCTGTGCCCAGACTGCCTACAGCTCCAGGCACATAGCTGTGCCCGGACTGCCTACAGCTCCAGGCACATAGCTGTGCCCAGACTGCCTACAACACTAGGCACATAGCTGTGCCCAGACTGTCGGCTACGACAGGCGCATAGCTGTGCCCCGACGGTCCTCCGCTGCGGGAACTTCGCTGTACCCACTTCACTTCACTTCACGTCACACTCCACTTCAGGCACATTGCTGTATCCAGGCTACTGCTAGAAGACCATAGCTGCTTCCAGAGGGCTTCTGAAGAAACAACTATATTTATTCTATTAAAATACTTCTGTCTGTTCCCCTTCAAATTTTTGAGGACGGTTTGGGTCCGTATATCTTGACTTGTCCACATCTTCATTTACACTATTTACACGCACACTACTCTTCATTCACTCACCCTTTTCTTTTCTTATTATAATTTTGTTTTCTTTCCTATCTTTTTCTTTCCTTTTAGTCCACCCGTGTCATTTTGGCCCCACGGGAAAATATTATGTTCGTTTTCAGAATCTCCATTACTTATTTACCATATTAATATTTATTTATCATTTGTTGTTATGACTTTTAAACTTTTTAAACGACGTTTTCGTTTTCTAAATCCCATAGCTTCGAGTCTTACACAAAATAGTTCTTTACCTTGCGAGACTCTAAACAGGTCAATTTTCTTACCTACCTTCTTCTCTTTACTCATAAATCTACTTGACCACCTATCATATAGCTATCTGTGGCTATCATTTCAAATTCAAAAACTATCTTTCGAATCGAGCCCACCTTATAGCGTTAGTCAATCTTCATGGCTATTCATAGCAGCCTATTGACCGTCAAACTAACGGATGGACCTTTCTGAGATTTGCATTCGTTGAATCTTAAATTGGTTAATTTAAATATTTCTGTAGCGTAATAATGTCAATGTTTTGTTAGTACAGGAAACTCAGGTTAAAATGAAACATCTTATTAAAAAATCATAAATTATGCTCGTGTAATCTAATATTACATACATATAGTATGTAAATATTGAAGATAAACATTACTTATGAATAAATACTGAATAAAAGATTCACTATTTTATCCACCACCAAAACCTAAGTAATATTTACGTTAGTTACTGAGTGCGAGTGTGTTAACGCTGTGAAACTTCGCAAACACCGTAATTATGACTATTATTGCGCAACAACGTCCAATTTTCCCCGTTGCATTGGTCCGCCCTCCTTTCAAAATGATAAATTTTACAGATTTATGATGATGAAAATAGCTAATGAAATTTAATATAAACATATTATGAGCGTCAACAATGTTTAGAAGAAAACAGCGAACTCTAAAATGAACATCATTTAAAAGTTTGTTCGTCACCAGCAGACTTGTTGCACAAAAATATTGTTTAGTAGACAAAGGCTTGAAGTTAGGCGACACTACAAATATTCACCTTACACTTACGATTCAACACTTACAGTAAAACCCACCCTAAAACTTAATAAAATACTGCTTATTTACTAATCATTAATTAATTAACTTCATTATTTAATAATTATTTAACTAATTCATTTCTTTCACCAATAATAATTTAAGCCTCCGTGTAAACTTTTGCAACAAGCAACATTTAAGTGGAAAAGCACCAAATTTGATTTCGACAATCTCGGAGTTGCCATATTTTAACATCTTTGAAAAAACTAGAGGAATAAAGAAAGAAGAAAGACAGTAATGCTTTATGAAAAAACTTGAAAGTCCTGATCTACGGTTCATTCAGTTATTCTAACCAAATAATTATTTATTTTATAATATGTTCACTAATAAATAAGTAGGTAAGTCGTGACGCGGAGCTGGAAAATGTAAGTATTGGTAACAATTATTCGAGTCTCAATGGCACTCTCACCAGTCGTCAAAAGTACTATTGGAATCCAATAGTACTTTTGACAACCAGCGAGATGACACCGAGATTGGCAAATGATTGCCGCCAACGCTTTCCTTTTCCAGCTCCGCGTCACGACTTTTTAGACAGGGTATAGGTATGTTGCGAAGAGCAGGGCGGGTGCCCTTTCGTCATTTGTGAATATTCTTTGATGTCATATATAATTTAAAAAGTAAAACTTAACTTGAAGTGTCAAACTTGGACCTCACGATTCTAACAAAACTAGTCATTGTTTAATACTGAAGACTGAATAGTGCTTGCGACTGGTTGCATGTGTAAATGTATGAAATGAAACCAGAGTTTCGACATGACCCAGTCATCAGGAACAATCAAGACAATAAAAATATCAAAATCTGGAATGTTTTGACATTAGGGATTCTTATTACTACTGACGTGATATTCTACCTATGCTAAGGATTTTATTGTATAAATAAAATATATCTATTACAAAAGCGAGACCTGTCAAATTCCAGCCATTTTTTCATTAAAATCTGTTCGCACTCGTGTGGGCTAAGGGGTCGTGGAATCCCCACACTCGGACGATAGCATTATCCATTGTATGAAGAGAGGCTCGACAACCTGCTTTGGCCTTCACGCAAACCCATCTCGTTCGACTACCGTATTTGTTGACCCGATTGAAGCGATATTGACCTATCATTATGACTGGGTTACCACGCTGCGATTGGGCAAATACTGGATTCAGATCTGCAAAAAAGATAAATTATCAGCACTTGATCACAAAATATACCTCTTATGTAGATTATCAATGTTTTATTATTAGTAGCAAAAGTAGAAAATACATACATGGGTAAGTATTGAGCTTCCCTATTACATAAACGTCATAAATTATTTAACCTATCCTTCCCATTTGTAGGGAGCTTCCGATATTGCAAGCGCCTTTATCACCATTATTACGAATTTACTTACTAAAGTATGTAACTTAAACATCCCTACATTATGATCGCCATGTATGTTTGCGAATTAAACGTATTTTCTTCTGTCTTTCTTTCTTTCAATATAGTTAATGTAATAACTACATACTACGAAAGAACTAAATATTGATTGTAATTCGCACGAATTACAATCAATATTTAGTTCTTTCGTCTGCTAAATGTATCTTTACTTACTTATTCCGTGCAACCATTGGACACTAATATCTACGAAATAAACTACATTTTATAGAAGTGGGAAAAATCCAATAGCACTTTCGTCGCCTAGTGGAATATCTTTATTTTGCACGTAATTATATTTGATCATCTATCAAAACATTATTTCAAGATCATTAAAAACGAGAACATAATATAAAACTAAGTATTTATCAGGCTACTATTAAATAATTTTAATAGTAAATATAACTTATGACGCACATCGTTACTAATAAAATTGTTTATGCCCTTATCAGCTGATAGCGGTAGTATTAAGGAATATTACTTAGATGAATAATATAAAATAATATAAATTCAAACCAAAAAAAAATAAGGTTAGCTATACTCTGATGTAACCGTGTGAACCATGTAGGTATCCACTACCTACATGGTTCACACGGTTATGATGTCGACAATTATTAATAATAATAAGCCTTTTATATGCTGTCAATTAAGACCACTTAATCTAGGTTTACAATTTGTTTAGGTATGGTACCTTGTCCTTGCTAAGCCTGAGCGATAAATGCCGTTGATTACTTTTATAAAGAATACCTACTAGCAATTGCAAATACGATCTATCTAGCATTGCCGTTAACCTATATATACCAGCTGGAGCTAAATTGTGATGTCAGACGTAACAGCGTTAGTGACCTGATGCAGAAAAGAACCAGGATCAAATTTTTACAATACTGCACGAAAATTGCCAGCGTGGTTATAGACCGAAATAAAACTCGGTAATACGCAAGTATGCTTCCACAGTATTATAATAATATTTAGTGACAAGCATAGAGCACACAAAAACATCAGAATTTAGAAATAGGACAGCAACAACACACTCAGAACACACAACCTGACACACAAAACACTCAAAGAACACCACAAGCACAAAGATACAACAAAATAAGAGAAAACATAGATGCCACTAGTAAAGCTAGTTATTAGGCAGGCAAAGCATGGAATAAGGTAAAGATTGAAGTTATACAAGATAAGAACAAATAGACAGAAACACGTAAAGAATGAAATATCAAATAATATATTGGAAGAAAATGTAGAGTACCCAAAATGCGAAAAAACGTTGCTTTAAAATAAAATTGTTAAAATGAGCAAGCTGTTAATAAAAGTAAATACATTGACAATATTGTCAAAGTATAAAACTGAATAAATGTTGTTAAAAAGAAAATGTAAAACAGAATAATTATATTAGAAATGTAAAATTGAATAAAATCTGACAAAAGTGTAAAATAGGATAAATATTGTAAAGAATGTAAAATCGAATAAAAATTGTCACAATGGAAAATATGTAATGTATGTAATGTTAAGAATGTAAAATTGTAATAGAAACTAAGATGATATTGAATAATTGTATAAAATGTAAATGATGAACCTACCAAATATATAAAAAGACCATGTAAAATTATTTACCCCCGAAATAAAATAAATAAAGAAATAAATATAGTTAGTGAGGATAGGGATCGAAAATGGGAGTCCCACCCATAAAAAGAATGAAAGAGATGAATGAAAGAAAGAAATAGTATGCAGCATAAAAGTGCGAGAGGAATACGAGAAGAAATGGCACGAGAAAGAGAATTAGTTTAATATAGACTCCACTTAAGGGGGAGGTAGATCGAAAAAAAAAAAAAAAAAAACCTATATATACCCAACTAAGCTAAAAGTGCTGGTGTTAGGAGTGGGTTTACGTCGATAGTGTGGTGACCTTGGATCGAATTTACTTCATCGAAACGTCAGTTCAACCCCTCGGCCACCATGCTACAGACCCTTATCGATAAAGGAAGTTATATAGGTAGGTATAGTTGTTATTAAGGTATTTTTTTAAAGTTCTTGTAATTCGAATTATCTCATTTCTGAGTGACACTGATGTTGTAAAACAGTTTTTGGACCTGTTACGAGTACTTCACATCGCAATTACGAGCTTTTCTCAAGCGAGCTGCACTGCATGTCATTTTAAGAGACTAAAATAGGATTCTAATTTTAGAAAAAAAATCAGGTTTTAATATGAATAAATTTTAGGAACTTAAATTTTTTCTTAGCCAACAAAGATGTACCTTGTAAACTTTCTACAATCTAAAACTAAACTAAAATTTGTATAATACTAAAGTAACATTTATATAATGTTACTGAATGATTAATCATAAAACCTAAAAACACAATGATATTGTTGAGACAATCCAAAAGAACATAGGTACTTTCGCATCTTTACATCGTTTTGAATGCAACTGCGTTCCTGTTCGTAACCTGTACGCTACGGGCGGCGGCAGCGCGGTGGGCGGGCGGGCGCGGGCGCTCCGTAGCATTACAGCTTTTTAGGCTTTCGTTGATAAATGAATATCCAACATTTAAAATTCGAACTAGTTCCTGATATTAACACTAGAAAAACGGCAAAAAACATTCAATCACTAAGTATAAAAAGTGACAAAAATAAAACAACTTGAATAGGAGTATTATCAAATAAACGCATTAGAGATACCATCTCGCTGGAGACCATGCTACGGGCTATGGTCTCCAGTGGGAGACAGTGGAACGTGGCCTAATGCGAGCAGGTTATGCACGCGAAGGAGGCGACCGAGAAAGAGAGGGACCATACCCTCCCCGTTGAGTTCCGAAGTGTGCGGCGAGGGCGCTGCAGACTTCACTACGCGCAGGACCACCCACCTCCATGATCGGCTAGCTAGTAACCCACCGTTCTTACAGAAGCAGGCCAGAAGGGTTGTGTGCTGTGGGGATTCAGCCTACGCAAGGTGCCCGAGGCGCCCGGCAATGGACGAATGGGATTGTCGCAGCCACAGGCCGCGGAGTTAAAAGAAACATTAGAGAGCACACACACCAATCGCACATTTTGGGTATTTTGGGGTCTCTAGCGACCCCTTCGGTGACACAAATGTAACGGTGTTTGTATGGACTTATACCTATGTCTAATTTAAACCTACTAATGCAGCATATAGATTATTGTAGGTACATAATGTACTATAAAGTCAATTGCTATTTATTAACTCATTAACTATTTCTATAATTATTATTATGTATGCACCACTACTTTGTACTAAAACTACAACATACACGTATATTATGTGCTAACAAATATTTTCTCTAACTTAACGCATTTTAATATGGTCGCCAAAAGCATACAAAACTACCTATACTCATGAAGAAACTCAAGAAATTAAATGCAGTTTTTTCTAATTTTATACGTTAATGTACATTTTATTAACGGCTACAAACCATTCTGTCTGATGAGTCAAACAACGTAGCTAAGACAAAAGCATTATCAAATAGGTTACGAAGGTTTGAGACAAGTTTTATTTATGTTTAGATGAACCATCAGATCACATCTCTCATTACTTGAACAAATAGTCACGAAGAAATCGTTTCTAGGGTTCCGTGGTTCGGCATCGAGCCCACAATGAAGTATCTGGGGCTCGTACTCGATAGCCGGTAGAACTTCGAACCACACTTCCGAAGTTTGGTCCCCAAAGTGACGGGGGCGACAGCCGCGCTTTCGCGACTGTTGCCCAACTTAAAGGGAGCCAACGCTTCCTGCAGGAGACTGTACCTGGGGATCGTGCGGAGTATGGCCGTGTACGGGGCTCCCGTATGGGCGCCGAGTCTGACGGCCAACAACGCTGCTGTTTTACACAGATCGTTGAGAACCTTGGCCGTCAGAACAATAAGAGGGTACCGCACGATCTCCCTAGAGGCTGCATGTCTCCTAGTCGCGACCCCTCCATGGAATCTGGAAGCGAGAGCCCTTGCGGCATTGTTCCAATGGCACAAGGAGCTGCGTCTCGAGAAATCGAGGCTCAGCGGTCCCAACTCCGCCAGGATCTCATGGAGACATGGAAGGTGCGACTTCAGCAACCAAAAAAATTTTTTTTTGGTCATGTATAGTGTAAATGATATTTTTTCTCACGTCTATCCAATCGTGTGGGATATCAATATATAGTTTTTTCAAAACATTAAGCATGATCTTTTGATTTAAGCATCTAATTGCGAAAATATCTAGCTTTGAAGAGTATGTTTTTGCGAAAACAGGGCGTCCCCCCTCTAAAATCTAAACGGCTGGCGTGAAGAACTTGAAAAAATTCATGATGGTAGTCCATGTACTGAACTTTTAAGGAAAACTATAGCGGATTAGATAGCTTTGTTAGTTCAGGAGTTATAGAGTCTATTATGGGTGACTACGGAACCCTATTCTATGCGTGACACTACAATGCGAAAGGTAAGATGTTCACACGTAGTTAATTGCCCAACATGAAGGGTGCTTTTCGACCAGAGATGTTCTATGTTACATCGCTCTCATGGCACCTTAAGCTCTGACATTAAAACTGTTAATAAAATTATAAACTTGAGACTAACGGGGTCTTTTACGCGGTCATTGATTTACATACCTCATTATTACACGACGTTTCTTACGAAAAAAAATAAAAACTTAAGTATAACTTTGAATATTCTCCGTGGTCCCACGTAACTTGCGGTAGGTACCTCTGAAGATACCAAAAGTTACGACTGGTTGAAGTATCATATTAGTTGAAGTATTATATTTGTTATTAATCAGTTTAGACCACGCAAAGAGAGGAGCCATTTTACAATCTAAGAAACTATCGACGAACATTGATAAAATAAAATATTAGATCGATACCAACTAATGATTATGTTTGCCAAGAGTTTTTACAATGACATTATCCACTGTTGTTATGGCTGCAGTACACCCGTATTTCTTCTTGATGCAAGTCCAACGCACTTTAGAACCCCAACAGGCATGCTTATTGAACCGCCATTCGCCGATTGTAACAACCAAATTTCCACGTTGAGATAAATCGAATTTTGGCTCTGAAACGAATTTTAGTTGTTATTATTCTAAGTTCAGTATCTTGAGATTTATCTACCATTCGCTTACACGCATGCAAACTACGAGTTAAGTATACCATAACTTATTATAACTTCAATGACGTTTACCAAGTAGGTAAATAATAACTGTCCATTACTTTTATTTCGTTTTTATGTTTATATTATTACTAGCTGCCACGGCGAACTTCGTACCGCATTAATTTTTCTTATGTTACACGCAACTTTTTTTTTCAAAAGATCCTTCTCCTGATGATAAAGAACACAACCAACACGACTTTATTTCATATAATATAGATAGTAGTAAACATTAATGAATTATTAGTAGTAGTAGTGAACATTAATGAATAATTATACAACATTTTATAAATACAATTTTTAATCGTTTTGGTAATATTTAGGTAAGTATTTTACAAAGTATATTCATCAGATGACTGGGTTCTTATTTACAAATTCTCACTAGCTCCACTGTCACTTTGTCACATAGAACTAGTGAGACCAAAAATCTAAAATTATAACCCCCTTATTCATAATGAAACGCTATTATTGGCTAAAAACCTTAGGTTGTAGTTAAAAATGCTCTTTTGAATCTGTTTAGATCTACAAGAGCTCAAGATGATATTCAGAAACTTCTGTTTCATTATAAATAAGATCAGTGTTTTTGTACAAATATAGATAGGAAGTATTATTTAGGTATTATTTTAATTTGTTATTTACTTATATAATATTTTACTTGTAGCTCTTGAAATGTAGCATGTAACAGGTACAACCCTAATAAATCGTCAGATCGTTAAGATCTAATAATGTATCTTGCTAGAATTACAAGATATTTGACTGGCTTAGGAACTATTTTAAATACTATCGCAAGTTGTTTAATTGAAGGAAGGACTTTTACGATGAGCTAGCATGGACAACTTTACAAGAGCCTTTTCTCATTACATTTTCGAATTTCGAAAGGACAAATCGTGTTCTTTCGAACAAACGTCGCTCCAAGAAGCCGCGTTCTACTTGATTCTATATATCGCTTCTGTCAAAGTTTAGTTACGAGTACCTACCTACATTAATGGTTATGCCATCCACTTTGTTTGACCAACTGATTATTGATAGTGAGAGCGACACACCGACAACCATTGTTTTTTCTAGCTGCACATTCCCACCAAGTTTTCATATTTCGGGATAACTTTTTGGTAAACCGGTAATTCTCCCAATATATTACCGGATTACCAAATTTCGTTACGCCAAATATTGGGAAGCCAAACCCTGAAAATAAGTGATTGTATAGTTATTTTCAATTATTCAATAACAAAAACACACGTTTTCAGTAGAAACGGTCTTGCCTGACAATACCGTTAACTGTTACCGTTACCGATACCACAACCGATACAACAACCGCGACTATATGCTCTGAAGTTGGTTTAAAAAAATCACACCGTTCTGTGAATCATTCAGATAGATGCAGCAACTTTTGTTCATTAATTGAATTAAAAAAATGAAATGAATCCATTAATAGGGAACATGCATTAAAATTAAATTGTTTTTTAATTATTTTCTTTGAGATTCTTTAACGTGTTTACATTATACTTGAAAGGTTTTATTTTGATAAATTACTAATTATTTCAACCCAGAAAATATTACATAAACATTGAAAATTACTATACGAAAATTCTTAACTTACAAACAACGCGTCACCATTGGTCGAAAGAAATGTGACGTCATATGTTTTGTTTAGCATTTGATCATTTATATATCATTTGTCGTTTGATTTATCTGTGTTGATTTTGGACGATATCAGTCGATGTTCCTACCGTTGTAAAGTAAGAAAAATTGTTTAAAACTGTATTCCTGTGTGATTATGATTAATTACTGTTGCGGTTCCGCCCGCGGTGAATAGTTTTCGAATTCCTGGTTTCCGGTCACGTTAGCTTCGTTATGTATTTGTGGCGCATTTACTACATCTCCCTCTGAGTAAAACCCCCTAGGACCTCCATGCTCTGGGTCTGAAGATGTCGGGTTAGCCGTCCTCACAGAAGCAGATCAGGAGGGTCCCGTAGTGTTTGGCTTCCACTTGCGCACACCCTTACTCACCGACGCGGCATAGATCGTGAAACAGACCCCCAAAGATGCGAGATGACACCCGACCTACCTCTACCCAACCGAAAAATGCATCTTTAACAAAAAAGTTTTTATCAAAAATCATCATTGACCGAGCCTTTTGCCAACTTGTTGGGGTCGGCTTTCGAGTCTAACTGTGATTCGGCTGAACTTCGATATTTTCCGTGAAGCGACTGCCATCTGACCTTCACAACCCATGGGCGATATCGAGTTCTGTAGTTAGACCGGTCGGATTTATAAGGGCTCCAACTACCCCTAACGACTGATGGCAGACGAACATCTATGGAGATGTTCGTATGACAACCGGGACCGACGGCATAACGTGCTCTCCGAGGCACGGAGGGGTCTCAATGTCTTAAGAAATGGTCACCCATCCTAAGACCGGCCTGACTAGATGTTGCTTACCTTTGCAATGTATTAATATTGTCGGTTACCACTAGACTTTTTTTTAACATGATATATTTTTAAATGATTAAACCAAACCCCTTCACTCAAACTCAATTGTTTATAATGTATCTAACGTTTGCAATTTTGCATTATCTCAAAAATAACTACATGCCATTCCGAATCGAATGACACCTAAATCATAATGGACAATTAAAAACAGATGTGACCTAAAAAGCGCTTGTGAACCCGACTAAATGTGACCAAACCATTACAGTTCAATGATTATGATCACCAAATGTACGTATAATCTCATCCTCGTATGTAGTGACGGATGCTCGACATTTTATACTTTGAACTTTCGTACATTTCCACCTGATCTTCTTACCACGAACTTTTTCTCGTCTAAATGTATATGACCCGTATTTTAATATTTTATTGCCATGTGACGAGGGATAAAATTCCGGTGTCATATCTGCAAAATATTAACATAAATATATCCATAAGTACATAAATAAATAAATAATAAATATTTTTGGACATTCTCACACAACGTTGTCTGGCCCAAACTAAGCTATAAGCATGTGCTATGGGATCTAGACAACTGATAAACATACTTATATATTTCTAATACATACATAGAAAACACCCAAACTCCGAAACCAACATTTGTGGATCACACAAATATCTGTTTCGACCCAAGAATCGAACCCTCCGGAGTCGAAAGCCGATGCACTACCGACAACGCCAATTCAAAAAAGAAAAATTCAAGATTCGGTATTTCGACGTTTACCTTTATTCGGTATTTAAAATATCTTTTTTAACACAGACCCAACACTTTAGCACTTTTAGTATGTTCTTCTACATAAACACAAACAAAGCACAAAAACACATATACTGACCGGTTTCACCTAACGGCATCATCATCATAGATCTCTGATGATGCCGTGAGGTGAAAACGGTCAGTGAAAATAAAATGATAACAGTGGAAAAGTATAATATGTGTTTTTGTGCAATATGTGTAGCAGATTCCACCAAGTGCCGTCAATCGACAGTAAAAAAATTTTTTTTTTATAGTTTTATATCTGCCTCACAGTCACCAAACAAAAAATATTTGAGTTTCACTGCAATCTAAACAATATGAGAAAATGTCGGTATAATGACAACGGAACCAGTGACAATGGCGCCATCTGCTTTTAGCTTTCACCAGCCAACCCCATTGTCAGAATGTTCGAGGTGTCATAACGTCCAGATGTTTTAAAGACCGTTTATCAATATGTGCAATTCTCTGAATGTCCAAGTAGTCATAACGTCCAGGTGTTGTTAGTCAAAATGTACAAGTCTGTGAATGCCAAGAAGTGATCTAATATTCAGTAATTCAGTACCGTTAGAATTTGTTGGTTCATGATGACTGAGTTAAGAAGTTAGGTAAATAGGTAATTACGTAATTTTCCTAAAAATCTGATTGTAGAAAAAAGTTGTTTTTGTATTAATGTAGTAATTGTAAGTGTGTAAAAGAAATGCGAGAAGTTGTTGATGAAGGGAAAATAACTAACGTGGGAATTGGGAACGTGTAATCTATGCCACCTGGGTCGGGGGCTGTGGGGATCAGAAAATAATATAAGCTGTATAATTTAATGTTTTAATACGAATAAACACAACCATAGTTTATAGAGATCATAAAAACACTATACTGACTACCTACTCGTACAAAATTAATTATTGTGACGTTTAAAAATTGATTTACAGCTAAGATGCGTTGTAAACGTCTCTTTTAGTCGTCTTAAAAATAGCATTAAAATTATGATACCAAAACTATTTCAAAACATTCCTTGAAAATTATACGCAGTACTTCTTGCATCAACCATGTTTTCACATAAACACAGTTTCTAATATACTTAAACCAAATTTGGCACAATATCACAGTTGTACTCTTCTACATCTATTTAAGTACTAAAAATAAATGGTAATGTTATTATTTTGATACTTTAGGTTTCAGAGTAGGCTAGACACAGACACACTCTTATAATGACCTTGGGTTATCCTTATGATAGGTCGTACCCGGGACGCCCTGCAGTGGATTACAAGGCAGCCATAAAAAAAAACACTCTTATAATACATTAATTGTGTCCGACCGAAGTTTCGGTAACTATTCCTTGCCAATTATTCACATTTGACTTTTAAAAAAAACAGTCATTGTCGGACTACTTAATAACCTAGACAAAATAAACAAAAAAATGGTAAGCTTGCATAAATTCGCATAGTGTTGAAATACCTACCAGAGACGCCCGGCAACGGACGTGGGAGCGGCAGCGGCCTTGGGCCGCGGAATAAAAAGAAAAGTTATGAAAATTGGTGGAGGTTTTTAGTTCACAATTATAAAACAGAAAAATATCCAAAGTCCCCAAGCATCGATCCGACTTGTGCTAAAAAAGTTATTTCAGGTCAAAGATTGACATTTTCGGTTTTTTGGATTTTTCTGGTAAACGATGTATACTATCCAAAAACACCTTAAAATAAATTTGTAGTTCATAAAAATATCTACAATAAAGATGCCACAGTTCAACAACACAATTTCCAAGTCTCGTATTACGGCATCTGAGATATTGCGGCGATTAATGTCCAACGAGTTACTTTCTACACGCTATGCTGTTCCACTCTTATTGGTCATAGCGTGATGTTATATGTCTTATGTTACTCGCTAACAATTCTCTTCTTAACTCGTTAACAACGATTAGCGGTTTAGACTGTGCGTTGATCCGTCAGCATTTTATATGTTGTATACCTACTATTGTGTAGCTACTGACTGACAGATCAATGTTCAGTCTTAACCGCTGACCGTAGAGACCTGAGACTTGGAAGGTGTGTTTTTTGTATGAGGTAGCCACCCGATAAGCAGGGTTTTCCAAAACTCTACCCTTAAGGGGATTCAAGAGGAATTCCGCCGCGCCGTCAAGAGAGACAAGATATTTTAGCATCAGGGCCTTCCTTGACCAGTCCCAGGGTTATCATCAAACCTGCGACGTTATTATAAAACTTTGTTTTGGTCGGACACCAAAAAAGCTTAGTCCTAGATATTAGCATGGTTGTGTAAATTTCTAACCATAACTATTTGTTTATAAAACGTATTAATACGCGCTATACACCCGGCTTTATTACATCGCCATGAAACTCGATGCCCATTCTGGTAATTTTTCGAATAGCGAATCCCTCGGTAAAGAAGCATTGTCGTTCCTTTTCTAGTCTTCAAAAAATGTGCTGCAAATGAAACGTTTTTCGTAATTTAATCACTTTGTAAAGAAGACAAACAGAATAAATATTCAAGAAATTATAAAGATATTTCAAAGTACTGTGTATATTTTAAAGATGTATAGACAAAATAATAAAAGAATATATAAGTCTTCTCTCGGCACTTATTAAAGAATATCTAATAAGTTAAGCTTTTCCAGTGCATCGTACGAATCGCAATATTCTTCATCGCAGCTATCACGCCTATGATTTCCCGTTACATTTTTTCAAACATTTAGACGTCTACTATTAGATGACGTTTTCAAACGTGAGTCACAATTTATAATTCTTCCTCGCTTTTTCTTTACATCTTAAAACATAAAATATAGAGCTACATTAGACAACATATTTACTGAAATGTATAAAAATATTATTAATACGTCAAGCGAAAAATTTATAACCTTTTTTCCAAAAATTGCGCGGACGAAACTAAAAGTACGCTTCCGAGTATGAAATTTTGCACAGTTACAGCCTTATTACAAAAACAGGTGAGTCCCGGGTGATGATTTACGAAAAGTTTTGCTGTAAAAATAGTAAACTTAACTGAAATAGAAACTTTCTAAACTTTTTTGGAACGTTGATAGCTATGTTTCTTAGGTATCTGATACATTAAAAATTGTGGGGATATGTTCACATTTGTGGCAACAGCATCAAATCATATGGTGTAGGGTATCACATTACCATAATTATTCTAAAAATGAATGTAATACTCGTACATACTCATTTTATTATTTTTTCATTTTTGCCGGGACAGTCATTAACCCGGTCATCGACCGGTGCCTATGGTTGAATTTTGGGACACGTTGTATAGAGGAGGAGTGCATGAAAATTTAAAGATTAAGCCACATTACACACAAAACACTATCTACCATTATTTGGCACACACACACGCTTAATAATTGTATACTATTTTGTTAAAGTCAGTGGTTCTCATTTATATTATTTGTCTATAATTTTCTATGATTTTTTATAGTTATCTTCGTAGTACGTCACATACTTGATAGTTCGTTACCTCCATAGTTTGTTCATACGTGAAGCGAAAGCTTTGTTCCCCTTTTTACGAAATTTGCGCGGACGGAGGAGTATGTAATTTCCCACACCCCTAGTTAGACAGCTAATATTTAAATAGAAAATTATAGTCGAATTTCGATTATTGGCTGTCTACTAGTATAATTAAATGTTAGATACTATATTAGTAGTCCTTATAACATGCACCCTTTTCATTTCCATGCAATTATTCTTCCCTCAAGACAAGATCGTTGAAGAATGCCATTTATTTTTGTGCAAATGATTTTATTGGAAGCGGTTTTCGTTTCGTTGAAGAATCTTTTCATGTTACTTACCATAATAATTTCAATGTTTCTAACAACTATAGGTAGCCGAAGTGGCGAAACTTTTGTGTCGACATTAATTGTTTTTTTCTTTTTATATCCGCGGCCGCTCTAACGTCCGTTGCCGGGCGTCCATGCCCGGTAACGGACGTTAGAGCGGCCGCGGCGCGGCGCGGCCGCGGCGCGCGTATATAAAAAGAAAAAAAAAATTACCCGTTTTGTTTGGCCGTTAGAGCGGCCTGCGTCGCACGATACGTGTGTCGACATTTAACTGCCCTAAAATCGATATCAGTATTGGTATCGACCAATTTGAATCGGTCCAATAAAACTTCAAATATCTGAACAGCTAATATATTTTTATATATTTTACGGACTTGACTCTTAAAGCACGGCAGGTATCAGAATGTCCTTTGACCGAAACATCTACAACGTTATACCCTCCTACATTAAAATCAATCAATATACTGTATCAGAATTAGATTTGAGACCACATTTTCAAACCCTCAGTGCCTCGGAGAGCACGTTCAGTCCCGCCCGGTTGTCATACGAACATCTATGGCAGTCGTTACGGGTATTTGGAGCCCTCAAACAAAATCCGAGTGGTCTTGGTTGTGGGTTGTGGAGGTCAGATGGCAGTCGCTGCACGGAAAATCACGGAAAATATCAAAGTTCAGCCGCATCGCAGTTAGCCTGGAATTCCTGGAAGAATTCCTACAACTGGGTTAAGAAAAGGCTGGGGATCAGAACCCTGCATTGATATAACCAATTTTGAGAAAACTTGCAGTATTCCCTATTTTCAACTAAGCCAAAAAAAATCTGTACAAATGTACAAATAAATAAAATAAATCAGAAGTGTCTGTTTATAATTCCAAATTACGATCATAAAAAATCAACACATCCTCGGGGGTATAAGCGTGATTGCCTTGTAATCAAGGCAATACCGCAAGGCGACGAAGGCGAAGGGGGCAGACCTAATCCTAAAATAAATCAGGGGAGGGTTGAGTACCCCCCCCCCCCCAGAGGGGTAATACCTGAAGTCCCCCCCCCTTAAAAAGGGGGGATATTAAAATTATTAAACATGATGTCAAAACCTTTTTCTTCTTCGCCTGTCGTGTTCTACACAAGTGCTATACCAGGTGGTGACCCTTACAGTAAGGGCAGTATAGTCATCCCATCACACGTAAAAATTCCAGGAAGTGAATACATTTTGAGATGCGATACTGCCGCGACGCGAACGCTTGTAGTTTACTCTGCAGTTTACAAAGCAAGTTCAAGAGTTGTGTTTTGTACTTAGAAAATATATTTGCATGTAGCTTGGACTTGTAAATTTTAATGTAAAAACTAAAATGTTCCCCTCTTACACTGTCCCATTAGAAATAAATTGACTGTCATGGGACGGTGATACTTTCACTTGGAAATTTGCAAGTAAAAGTCAAAAACACTATACTCAATATTTTAAATTATGATGGCAATGCCGCTAATGCTCGATAATAGGGACCCATTTTACTACAATTGATTAAAATTTGAACAAAATCGTTCTAGCCGTTTTTAAGAAAATTATTAAAAACCTGTTCATTGACGGTTTTTCATTCCTTAATTCGGCCCTGAAAAGTTATATCAATAAGCGTCCTTGTCAGCTGTCCCACTGTTTCGCATGGTTTAGGCTGTAACTCTCCTGTACATACATACGTTTTCCAGAAATCACTGTTTTCGACTCACGGAATATTATATACTATTATACCAGATATTTTCACGATTACAATACTTCCACATATAGCGGACGCACGCGGCTTCGCCCGATTGTCAAATTATATTCTAAAACCTTCCTCGCGAACCATCCATTGGTGAAAACCGCATCAAAATCCGTTTCGTAGTTTTAAAAAGGGACAGGGACAGACAGACAGCGGAAAGAGAATTTGTTTTATACTATGTTAAGATAAGTGAAAGGTAAATAGGTATTTTTAGGTATAAGTATACTGACTACTGATAAAATCAATTAGGTAATAAGTTTCATGTCAACACGGTATTATTTAAGTCGGCAAGCGATTCCCATAGAAAAAGTTGAAGATAAGAAGTTACCATACCGATGTATTAAGTTGACAATGAAATAGAGTTGAAACACACACTGCTATTTAATTTTATAAAATTATAGAGATCAACATTATTTTTGTGACATCATTTCGCCCATTTAGACGAAATGATGTCACAAAAATAATGTTGATCTCATATAATAATTTGAGGTTGCTGAATGAATTTCAAATATTTTATAATGTGATTGTACGTGATTTGGTTATAAAAAGGATAATAAAAGATAAGTATTTAAGCACATTATAATTTAAAAAAGGAGCAGTCTATGTTAAAAATACTTTGTATATACAAACAAAATTTTATGTTTTAACAAATCTATTAGAATTACCTTAAAGATTATAATAATAAGGCTCTTAATAATATTATTTAAAAATATCACCAAATTACGTATCGCGTAGAAATATCACTGAAAGCATAGCTTATTGCTCGTCATATCATAACGTTAAATTTTCGAATTATACATAAATTTAGAGATCAACAACTTTAAAGTCAAAACCTTCATTTCTTTATCACTTTTCATAAACTTTTAAGTTTTACTTACACAATTCTTATTCTTATTTCCTTCATTCAGTCTGTCAGGTGGTTTAATTAAGTAATTAACTAACACGTTTCCTCAATCTACACTATTAATTCGAGTAGATGCAAAAAGCCTTCATAATAATAATATAAAACGAAGAAATAATTCGTAAATCACAAAGGATAGACCGAGATTTATCAAGAGCTATCAAAGTGCCTTTTACAAAAACACTATTAACACCATTTCAAGTCGTAACTAACCATATTAAGTATTCGTTAGGTTTAAGGATCTTTCTTAAGTTCAGGATTTGGAGGCCGTAACCAGAGATCCGTTTTTGGAAGTATTCTAGGGAAATTGTGAGCCCGAAGAGCTAAACCTGCCGAAGTAGGATAATTGATGGAAGACGGTAGGAGTGCAGGAGATGTTGGAAGTGGGGTGAGAATTGGAAGACCTCTGGGACGGAGTTGGACGAAAGCGCCGTTTCCACAACGGGCGTGTGATGGTGGCGCATGGTTATGTTCATCTCCAGAGGCAACCAGTTTCCCTGATATAAGACGAACTCTCGCTCGGCAACCCATATGTTTTGAGGAGCAGTAGAAGAACCGCCCACCCACCTGAGAGTACGTATACCCGCGTAGGACCAGAATGTACTTGCCCTTTTCAGTAGGTATGAACTGGATGTCTGTAACACCAACAATGTTTAGTGATTAATTCTGACCAATAAATATAATTATACCTCACTTAAGAAATTAAATTAAACCTTAAAGTGTCATAGGAGTAAATTACCTTTACGATCCGTTGCGAATATGACAAGTATAGTCCGAGACGCCCAGGACTTTAATTGGCTGTACCACAGCGGCTGGCACATAAGATTTTGTTGCCTTTCATCAATATTTCATCGCAGGCAACGGGTTTCAAATTGTTTTTTCAAAATTACTATATTGCTGCTACTTTTTTTACTACGCTTTTATTAGCTTCACTCGTATGTATGTTTGTAAACGACTCTTTTGGGTTCGATTTTGCCCTACTTTGAACGATCAGATTTAATTCAAACTTTGTACACCTGTACAAAATAAAAAAAATGAAAATAAAAACTAAAAAATAAATAATAGTTTAAAAAAACTAATAAACACGCTTTTATAGAGAATCCAACTAAAAAGTAGAAAATAAATTTTAATAAGTTTGAATTAAGAATAGTGTAAATAAGAAATAAATGTATATTATTGTAAAAAAAAGCGTGAGGTGCATAGTGTTAATAGTTATAAATATTTTATTGACAGATATGAGTAGAAGAATTATCATTTTGATAATATCTTGAAATGCACCTCATGCTTTTTTTACAATAATATACATTTATTTCTTATTTACACTATTCTTAATTCAAACTTATTAAAATTTATTTTCTACTTTTTAGTTGGATTCTCTATAAAAGCGTGTTTTATTAGTTTTTTTACCATTATATGTGTGCCCGGTGATGACAATAGGCTTGCCCATTATTACTTGGGACTAAAAATACTGGCAAACTGTGGATGTTTAATGCACCTCTGCCTACTCCTTCGGGTATATAGGCGTGACATGTGTGTTTGTGTGTGTGTGCGAATGTGATACTCAGTACATTACTGTCATGACCCTTGCTAAGAACTACTGGGCACTTTCTGGACTATGCCAAACCAACAGTGTAGTCATCCTGGTACATAGGTATTGATGAATGACTTGATTTGTACGCTGTACACTGTAGACTGTAGGTGGGTACGATCAATATTGTGGATAATACCAAATTCCACAATTCCAAACCCATATAAGTTGTATGTTAGTGACTTGTATGTCTACCTCGGTTTGATGAATAATATATCTATTATTATCTTGATTCAGTGACGTAATATACTGTTAATCGTACGAGAAAGTACCTATAATTTAAAAGTCTAGATGGTTTGTAATGAGCCAGGACCGTGAGAGTTAAAAGAAAAACCAATACAAAACATAATAAAAACTCAAAAAAAATGTAATATGAGCACTTCTAGGAACCATTGCATAAAACACTATTACAACTATTACAATGTTACCAAATAATTAAAAATAACACTCAAAATAAAACAAAAAAGCAACAATTAGGATCTCATTATATCTCGCTCGCTTGTTGTATCGTTTTTTGTTGTATTGCGCGTGAATTGATTGATTTGATTATGAATGATTTGATTATTTCACGCTCCATACTGTCAAAGGTCGAATGGCTTTACTTATATAGTACCAGGCATAGTCAGATGCAGACTAGTGTGTGTGAGTTCTATTGTTCAACTCGATGATGAGTTATTTACGAGTAGGTACATTTATGGCATTACGAAATATAATTATTCAGAGGTAAACAAGTTACTTAATCGCTGGAACAGTGATGTAATGCTATTTCCAAATCATGAAATGAATACGGCCTAGTTAAATTATTCTTCACCGCTGTTAACCCATTAGTTTTAGTGTAATCTGTAAGATAGAATAACAAAACAAATATTCAACAAAATAAAAAAAAATGATTTTCATAAATATTGCAAATCATAACACAATAATAATATAATTCATTCGTTTATTACAATTACTATTTCACAAATTATTTTATTTAAGTTAAACCTCTGACAAGTTAATTAAATAAATAAACAACACATTAACAAGATAGATTAAACAAGTTTTCACAATAACAGTTTGAGCATATTTTTGAGTTTAGAAATTTAATAACTACTAATCGTTGCCTTTATGTAGAGGATAATGCGGGGCACTACCCTTGTGGAGTAATTTAAACAATATTCCATGATAATAATTTAGGTATATCTAAAACCATAAAAACACTCGAGTCACACAACGGTACCTACATATTTTATACAACCACTCAACAAACTAATTTGAAATAACTATAAAAATAAAAAATGCACTGTATATTACACTCAGTATTATAATTTATAATCAAACCTGCACCTTACTTTTAGTTAAAAATAAATAAGTAACTTAATTAAAATGAATTGGTGGTAATAGCGGCGTAAATGACATACATAAAAGGGATAAATTTAAATGCACAATCAAAAAACTTATCGCTCCTTAATTTATAAGCATCAGATAAATATTTTAACAAAAAATAAATGATTTCGCTGCAAATAAAACAATTGTTTAACAATACTAGTACTAGAAATAATTCGAATTGCTCCCGTCTTTAGTGCAATTTTGAAATGCAAATCATATTTTATGTAAGTAAAACAACTTTTTTTGACACATTTGAAGAGAAAAAATGTTATACAGTGTTGATGTATATTTTGG
Source organism: Nudaria mundana (assembly GCA_963556515.1). Taxonomy (NCBI): domain Eukaryota; kingdom Metazoa; phylum Arthropoda; class Insecta; order Lepidoptera; family Erebidae; genus Nudaria; species Nudaria mundana. The sequence continues at coordinate 5,508,051 of OY748297.1, forward strand.
AATTAAAATTGCTCCCGTCTTTAGTGAAATTTTGAAATCCAAATCATATTTTATGTACATAAAACTTTTTTTGACACATTTGAAGAAAAATGTAATAGGTACAGTGTTGATGTATATTTTGGAATTTGTGCGATAAGTTTTTTGCTGTGTTAAAATAGCTTTGGCCCACATCTCCGCTTGCGTGGAACGTTATGGTATCTCGATTCCGATTTCCTCGGAAACATAACCGGGTATGCACAGATAATTGAGTATAATAACTATGATATCTACTAGATATTCCTTGAATTAATGAGGGCAATTTTGGGCAAACTAAAATACTTTAATGATGAATACCGTGTTTAATTGGATAAGGATTTATATACAGAGGTAACTAGCCAGAGGCGTTCATTACCACCACATTTCACCAGTCACTGTTGGGCCCACGTAATAGGGGCGGACCCACTGCAGTTTCCGGGTACCTATTTGAAGTATTATTTAGTAATGATTTCTATCAATGATTTAACGGTCCGTATTCCATCCAAGGACCGGGATTCCCACTCGAAGCCGTCCCGCTGCCCCCGCAGCTGGGAGGAATAGTACGTAAATGAATCACCGACCACGTAAAAAAAACAAAAAAACGGCCATGTGGTCGGTCTCGCGCACTAAGGGTTCCGTACCAAAACGGTAAAAAAAATCACATCATTCTGTTTTTTAGTATTTGTTGTAATAGAGGCATCACAATATCTCAGAAGTGGTAATTAATACATTATTGTAGATAATTTTTAGTCTACAATTTTGTTCACGAATTATTTCCCCTGATTGCATATTTTCAGCGGTTAGTGCTTGGTCTATTTATAATTCCACAAATGTAGTCTCCTTTTCGTTAATTTTTTTTTCTTTATCTATCTGTACCTGTTTGTTCCGGATAATGTTTGAAACGGTTGGACCGATTTTAACAGTACTCACGCTGGCAGATATAAGGCTGCAGAAGAATCCTGGCAGATGGCAGATATAAGGATTAACTAGGCTACTTTATTCTGGGACTATAAATAATACCGTGGGAATTGGAAACATTAAAACTATTCCACGTGCGAGTGAAGCTGTGGGATCAGCTAGCTTAATAATATGAAATTAGTACCTAAATTCTCATATTAAAATATACCATATTAAATATATACTTACATACATTTACTAAAATGTATTTACATACATTTACTAAATATTGATTGAACACTTACATAATAGGTAATTTGTATTATTAACAACCTATTCTTTGTTCCGAATGGTTAATTCAGTCTTCAAAATTAAAAAGAAACGTCAAAATACAACTTTCAAAATATGTAAAGGTCTTAAATGGACATAACTTTTTATAAACTTTAATATAATATATACAAAACGATAACATTTTGCAGATTTCTTTTTGTAACCTACGACTATCTACAATAATACACATAATAATAGTAACTCCTACGAAAGCATCGTCATTTATTCTATTTAACGAGATGTGGCTAAGAATAATTGACCTATTTGCATAAACATAACATGTCTACCATTGGTAACTGTATACATCTTAAAGTATTACCTAAATACTATTTTATATAGCAATGGTAAGTAAAATATAAAAAAAAAAAAGTTTTAAACTTATTTTTTTTTTTTTTTTTATATTTTACTTACCATTGCTTTGTCATGGATTTTTGCCAAGTAACGCCTGGTTCCATCCAATATTTACTATTTTATATGTTTACATCTTGAACTATTAAACTATTTATATTATATTATTGATACACCAACCCTTTCCGCTGAGCGTGTTTACAACAGTGTGGCCCGACCTTTAGATATAAATAAAAAACAGTCATCTTTTATTCAGATCGAAGACTTAGAGAACTTCCAAAATGTTTAACAAATACACAATTTCCCTGTACCTACTTGTTTTAATAATGACCAAACCATGTATTTCGAGTACCTATAATTTAGTAATAGGTAGGTACATATACTAATTAACGTCGCGTTGGTTAAAAATGAAAATTCAAACACCCTTTGGAAAATCCATTCTAGGGTTCCCCTAATACTACTTCCATTAATCATACCTATATCAATTTACTTACCAACTCCATTATACCTACCATAAAAAACACCAAGGTACTGACATGATTACTGATCTTTTTACTTTGCCGCTATAGTAAGTACTTCCTTTCAAGTAAGTAGGTACCTTCACTAATATTCATTATAAACCACCAAAACGCCTAGTCATGCAAACTAATATGTACACAAGTTCTTTCTTACGAACTGCTTTATCATTGTACGTCGTAGGTATATCTTAAACACTTGTATTTCTGTAACTACCTTAATTCCCTTATCGATTACCAATTGATTATTATCGACATCATCTTGAAATTACAATATCGATACTTTTAACATAATTTTATATACATACCTACATATCATCATGACTAATATGCCTATAGATGCATGCATTACCCACCCATACTTTGTCGGTAATTTTGTTCGTCTCATTACTTACCAAATAGAAAGCAAGCATATTGCCATTACCGGTCACTCTAGTAGATCCATAACCACTCTGTAGTGCAAACCAAAACTCCAACAGCCAGGACAGATGTTGAATACTATTGAATAAAATTTCTGCACTGTCCATATTACATGGTCGATGTTATTATAGACATACTTATACGAAAGTATATAAAGTGTACAAACATAACTTATTATACATATTCGTTTTATAGTTTTAAAGCTCAATAATTGCTATAAACTTTTCATCGCCTAGCGTTACTTTTATCACTGTGAAGTTTTGGTAGTCTACTAACACTCGCGACCAACATTCTCAGTTCGCAAAAGAAATAGGTACCTTCAATCAAATAATCAAAATTTTCATTCCTTTAGGACACAAGGTCGCTTAAATTTTTTTTGTAAATTTGTCCATTTAGGTGACCGGCTAGGACGTTTACCTATGCGAATCATAAAGAGTGATTCGACATTGACAGTTATTTTGTAGACAGTTGACAGGACATTAGATATACAATAGACATTGTGGGAGGATCCAGATCATCCGCCATTTTCACATCACATTCAAATTTTTCATTTTTTTACGTTTTTATTTGTTGATTTATATACTTGATTTACGAAGACTGGACATTGGCAAATTGCTATAAGCAGAGGCCATAAAAAAGAATTGAATTGAATTGACTGGACATTGGTAAATTGCTACAAGCAGAGACCATAAAAAAGAGAAGAAGAAGACATTGTGGGAGAATGTCCAAAAATATTTATTTAGTAATAGGGTTCCCGTTTTACCCTTCGAGTACGGAAACCAAAAAGTATTAATTAACTGTAAATGTAGAATCACTCTTTAAGACTTGCATAGGTAAGCTTTCTTGTGCCCTATATTACTAAATATTTAGATTATTTGATAGACAGTACCTATTTCTTTTGCGAACTGAGAATGTTGGTCGCGAGTGTTAGTAGACTACCAAAACTTCACAGTGATAAAAGTAACGCCAGGTGCCGAAAAGTTTATAGCAATTATAGAGCTTTAAAACTATATAAATAATATAATATTTGTACACTTTATATACTTTTGTATAAGTATATCTATAATAACATTGACCATATATGTGCCAAATAAAGTAGCAAACATTAAATGCTAGCTATGATTATGAAAGCCATGTTTTTTGATTATTACTCCATCAATTGTAGTTACCGAAGCAACGCACTGTAATCGTCGCTTTTTGCCGCAAACCCATCTTGTTCTGAGCCCACGTGACCTTTCCCTAATGAAGTTCGCACCTTCGAAGATAATCATAGGGTTTCCGCGTCGAGACATAACGTAGAGAGCACCTGTAACATTGACGATATAGCAATCATTTAAAAATGATAATGGTTTTTTTGGTACCAGTATCGACATCTATCGGCAGCCATGAGAAACCACCTCTCTAAATGAACTACGTAGTGCAGTTTGATTATAACCCATGTATTTTATTACTGTACTTTTTTTATTAAAGTAATGTAACCCTTCTTGACCCATAACAATTGTATAAAACATATAAAATTTCATTTCATTCATCATTTGAAATCAAATAACTCGACACAACAATTATTTCTTGATGCAACCTACACGTCAGAGCATTAAGGGCTCGGTATTGTAGTTATAGCGCCATCTACACAAAAGCCTTGAAATTGTTTGCTGGCTGGGATGGGCCAGGAGAGTACGAGTTTGTTCCAGTAGTTTACCGCCACGTGTCGAAAAGCGCTAGTCGCGCACTATGTAACAAGATCTTGTTGTTTCAAGTTTACTTTGGTATTATGTATAACTAAATATGTATCATTCATTAGGTAGTAATATACCTACTATTAGACCTACCATAGCTCACTATGACGAATTTAAATACTGCGTGCACGACGATAATCAAGTTGAAAGAAAACATGCAGTAGGTTTACCGTTATAAAGATTATCATCATACCTTAATGATTCACTTAACGACCGTCACAGATGCAGCTCTATAGTTTCTATAATGGAATTCGTAAACAACTTCTTTTCTTTTACCTGTTTTAGTACTTGGCGATAGATGTTTTTTATTGCTGATTATACATACATTCATTATTGAGTCGAATTCCTGTTGGTAGGTAGGTATAGGACTTTAAGCAAGCTAATGATGTAGGTAAATATTATAGAATAAAAATAGAATCGCTATAATTCGAGTCGGGTCCCGATTAGCCCGGAATGCTAGATGCCCAAGAAGCATTAAAATACAGAAGTGACCGGTGACAATGAGTAGGATTCCAAAATGGCGTCTTTAGATGTAACTGGAACTTAGACATATATGATAATCATGGCTTAGTAAGGTAGCCGCGTGTGAACTAGTGCCAACTAGGTAGGTACCTATAATGGCAGACATCCATTCTGACGGAACGATACCCGCGTCTCTGTTATTACCTTGATACTCGTACATTATTTATTGTTTCTGCACCATATATGAATAAATCTAGCAAACTGTTCCATTTCGGTACCAACATTCTGAAAGCTAAATCGCGTTATCATAACCTCTTATCGGCGGCCCGCACACTCACCGATTGGCATAATAATAGTTGTATTACCACGTGCATAATAAGGTTTGTACTTTGTACCATGCTTGTGTAACGTCACAGATAATATAAGAATACTATATTTGTACTATACTATTATAATGGTACTGGTATGCTGCTAACTCTAACTCAGTAATGTCATTAATTGTGTAAGTATTGTTTGAGGGTCTGATATGACGATTCGAATGACGTTATCCCGACACACGTTAATTCAAAAATATTTCCAAGTGGTACGCTAGCTCGAAAGTACTTTAAATCGAAAACCGCTATATCGAATGACGTTGTCGCGACGCACGTTAATTCGAAAATATTTGGCCAACAACCTAACCTAACCTAACCTACCCATTTGGTTTAAAGAAGAAATTTATTAACCTAATCTAAATAGTTCAGTTCCGGGTAACCTACTAAAACAATCTCTTTATTCTATTAATGCAAGTCGTTTCTGGCACTCGCCGGCCGCTGCCGCGGCACCGCTCGCTTCGCTCGCTCGGCTCGTGCGTAGGTGGTCGCAGTTCTAACCTAACCAAACCTAGTAAGTCGAATTTGACACTTAAACCTATCTGTAATAGGCAAATAAAACAACGTGCGTCGCGACAACGTCATTCGATATAGCGGTTTTCGATTTAAAGTACTTTCGAGCTAGCGTACCACTTGGAAATATTTTCGAATTAACGTGCGTCGGGATAACGTCATTCGAATCGGTGTCCTCATACGATTGTTTGAATATAGGTCGTAGATAGATAGGTACTTTTTATTCCACAAGATTGTTATTTATTCAACGTAAGTACCTACCTAGATATCTACTTAAAATTAAGATATGAATTATTATTTGACCTATTCCTCCCTTAAAGGTGACAACCATTTGGTATCAAGGTATAACAAGTAAGTATCACCATCTAAGTCGAGTGAGTACAACAGATAAAAGGTAAATTAATCTTGAGGAAACTAGAATAACATGTATCTAACTAGGTACATTTTTATTTTAACCTTTCAATGACGTAAATTTAATCTGTCCATTTGCATTTTAATGTGGTAGTCTGCTATCAAATTACCGTGCCTAAATCGAAACAGAACACGAGTGCCAAAACTCTACAATCAAATAGGTAGTTCCGTAGAAATATATGAGGTGCTAGTTATATGCTAGGTTAGCTTATCTAAGTGTAGGTACATATTTATTTGAGAAGAAAAATGATGAGCACACTAGAACGAAAGTAAACTTAAATTTTTAAAGAGAAAGTATCAATCAGAAAAACTAATTTCATTGCCCGGGATCGAACCTGCGACCTCGCCCTAACAAGGGTAATGCTCTGCCACTAATCTACGATGACCGGTATCATCCAATTTTTGCTTCTATAATTTCTAGATCGTGCTATTAAGGTTAACTTTGCTTCATAGAATTTAAGTAAACTCCTTCCTAAACCCAATGTGTGGGTTCAAGTGTGAGTCAGTGGTGGCATTCCCTCTGGTCTCTATAGCTTTATTTACATCAATTCCTATCGTAAATATGGGTGTAGTTGACTAGAGCTGCATTATTTTTGTGGTGGATAAGTATAGATTTGTTAAATATGGAATGGCTTAATTGGATGCTGCTATGCAAAAATGCTAAATCCTTTCTATAACAAACAAAACACACACAGAGATAACGAACATAAATCCTTACTTACCTCCGTATTTAAAACAACAACACAGTGGTGGTCTTTTCCATGTGATTTGCCCTTATTCGCTTATTGTTCATATTTATGATAAACAACGTACTAAACTAAACTATAGATAGCATGATACCCCCTCGGTCTTTGTAAAGAATACAATATTAGGGTGCCCCCGTCATGCCTAGCAACCAAAGCCCCCCAAGAAACTCATCGTAAGTACCTAGTTACATGTAGGTACATTTATATCGCTATTGAATTCTCTCGCTCCCTTCGCTAAAAACGGTAAGTAGTTTGTGGCCTTTTATAAGCCGACATCTAGCTTCAAAGAAAATTATTCCTAAACAACATCAAGTACTATGTTAGATAAAATTATTATAAAATTTTTAGAACTAGTATTTTTTATACTTATCTAAAATAATAATGACTATATTTAGATACCTAGTTATCCGACCACATCATAATTAAAATTTTGTAATAAACATATCCAAATACTAGACAGCGATTTGATAGAGATAAAAGCAGATTTAATCATGAAACATACTAAATTAGTATTGAGAATAACTCGACCTTATAAGTACAAGGTAATTATGGTTGTTAGCATTGCTAGACTTAGTTATGCTCAACACGCATGACAGAAACCCAAACTCAGTAGTGCGATGACTCCTAAAACAGACCACGTACTCACCGTAACCTTAGTAAACAACTTTAGTGCATTCAACTTGAAACACAGAGGTATATTGTTGAGGCCGAATAGTCGCTAGCTAATGGCTATAATCGCATTTGTGTTAGAAAGCAAGTCATCAATGTAGCAGTCGAGAAAAAAATGTAATCAAGTTAACATTTCAATGGAAGTAAGCAAATGGTTGTTGTCCAGTTTGTTCACCGTAACGGTACGTAGAATACCTGTGGTAGCTCTCTTCAGGTGCTTACCAGTTGGACGGGCAATAGGGTCATGATGCAATCACTATCAACTTATACCTACTCAACTACTCGGATAAGCGACACTAATAACCTGACTATACGTAATTGCGAAGCGTCAGGAAATGCCCTTTTGGAATTAATATATTATAATATGTAATTGTATATGTCTCTGTAACTGCTGGTGTACTGGTACACTTTAAAAAAATATTTTCGTATCTTGATGATGATACTAAAAACAGTCTGAGTTCAGTTAAATATCAAACTAACTCAAGTTAGTTTGTGGGAAAATTACTCGTACAGTGATAAGTAGATATAACGTAATACATTCACAGCTCATAAAATGTAAGATCTCAGTTACATAAAAAATATTTTTTTATCGATTTAAATAACATGGATGAGTTAGGCATCGAATACCTAATAATATTAATTACAGCAGTACTCAAAAATTTACCGTGTATATAACTTTTTGTTTCATTAGGTCACATTAGTTGACTGAATAATAATATAAATTATTATTCAGTCATTAATGTTTAATGAAACCACACTTGACGTCCAATATTAAGAATTACAAAACAGACAAATCGTTTGTTTTATAGGACTGATAACGATAAGTAAAACTTCCACGCAGTAGTGTTATCTATCACACAACTACCTAAGTAAGTATAATTTTTTACTGGAATCTGAGCGAGTTTAGGTAATAATATTTTTACAATTGTACTACTCGTTCTCTCTTAACAAAAGAATGATCCTCTTTGGGTCATAGAAAACTAAAACCGTTGAACGGTAACAATAGGGGACGACTCAAAAGACTAGGGTAAAAACTATCCCTCAGTAAACGTTAGAAATATTTAAATCTAACGAAAGATATCTTTAAGAATAATAAAGTGGTTGGGGTCTCTCTCTACCTGCAGCTGGCGCTAGAACATTGAAAGATAATAAAGTAGGCACCCCATAAAAACATGTTTCAATAGAAAAAGCTTCAAAAGGCAGGACGTCTAGACAATCTTTTTTTAATTCCCAGAAAGCGCAGGTAGAAATCTGTACAATGAGGTATGGACAGATCCCTCGGGATAGTATTATTACGACTAGAGAAACTGTTTCGCTGTTATTGTTTATTACAGCTTTATAACAGAGCGGCTAGTAATAACTAAATAAGTTCCACGCACCCATTTTTTTACAACAAAACTTAGTACAACTCTGAGTAATGTTATGCCAGAAAGATCCCGACGGCAGCAGCTTCCTTTTGCACATTTTTTAAAAGTTTGATAATTGTACTAAGTATATATCACGCGGCTCTAATTCTAACCCAAGAATCTGTTTCATATATATGATGATATAAATGAATTGTTTAGTACGATTGATTAAGTAAGCACGAGTACATAGTAGGATTAATTATTTCATTATCTTGAAATAGGTCAGCACTATGACCTACAATTCTTATATTTGAGGGTCTCAGTAAATAAGCGTGATAAGTATTTGGTGTCCAAATATACTATGCTTTGATATCACCATACAAAACAAAGTCCCACGCCGAGTCTCTGTTTGTTAGTAAAAGACCTTTTATCTACATAACGTGAGGAAAGATTAGGTGTGTTATTTGTAAAATTTTGGACATGCTTTTGTAATCCAAGTGAAGCGAGGGTGGATCGCTAGTACATTTCTAAACCTATAACAAGAAAAATGTTATTTTTCTATGGTGTAATAAATAACCAATAATCAAATGTCGGTACATTAGAACTAATTTTAAGAAAAACTAACAACGGGCGATTGTACAAGCTTCGGGCTTCGGTTTCGCCCGATTGATAAATTATATACACAAAAGCCTTCCTCGAGAACCATTCTCCTCTATCCATTGGTGAAAACCGCATCAAAATCCGTTCCGTAATTTTAGATTTAAGTATGCATACATGCATATGTTATGATACTGACTGAGTGTAACACTGTGATTTTATTTATTTGCTACAGACTTGTTTGTTTGGTCGACTGTTACGTAAAAGCCAGAGCCAATTTGGATGTTTTTTGGCAACTAGTAAGTTTGGAGGCCCAAAGTTATTGTACACGGAAAATTTCGTTCCATGAGACAAGGGATCAGCTAAAGTAAAACATGTGGTGGTATTAGTATTCTACAGTCATTCCAAGGCTGTTGAATTTGCTGATCAATGTTAGTAATTTTTCGGAGGATGCGTATGATCTGATCCCTGTCCAACAATTTCACCGTCGTACGTGAGCACCGAGGCGGGACAGCTCCGTGACTTTCTACACGAACAGTACCATAGAAGGCGCGTCTTGTGTTTGTGCTTGTTTCTAGAGTTTATGTAAAAGGTGTTGCCCATGAAGCATAGCAGACGCCCTCCGCGCGCCGATCTCACGTACTGAAGCCCTTCCAATAACAAATGTTACATTTAGCTCATGTTAATGAGGGATTCGATTAAAAGACTTGAATGAAGGAATAGAATATAATATTTATTTTCTCAAAAGAACAGAAGAAGTTACAGAAATATTTTTCTTGAACATTAAGTCAACTAGTTTCATCAAGGTTGTTTATTATTCTAAACATGCCTTACCTGTTTTATATGTACGTTCGTATATCTTATTTGTACAATAGGTACCATTATACATACAAGATAGGTAAAAGTCTTCAATAGTATCTAATGATGTTAGTAAATAGGTTTATTTTAATTCGGACGGAGTTTCATATCTTCATTCATAATGACTTAGTGACATTGGGTGCAAAGGGGCTCTTTGGGTGCAAAGGGGCTCTACCAACATCTATAGGGCCCCAGCGACCTCACCTGCTAGTGGCGCACCTGCTGATAAACGGACGAGGCTCGTTAATTTACGGTACCTATGGAGTGGCTTCGGCCCCTACGTGGGTACCAGGTGGTACAACAGTGTTGGTCCGGGGGGGTACCACCGTGCAGCTGTGCTAAAGCCCCCCAAGTAACCCAGCCCAGGCTGGGTTGCGTTAGGGGTTCAGCAGCTGCACCGCCGGGCCCGGGGCGATGTATGGTGCAGCAGGCATGGGACCAGTGGGGGCGAAACGGAGTCTAGTGTGGGTGGTGTGGGTCGATTCGCCGGCCAGGGAGACCCTTAGCAACGGCGTTGCCGCGGCCGCCCGCAACACAGTCATGGGGCCCGCCTGGGGCCAACCACCCCAGGAGGCTGCCCCACATGTTGCGCATAATCCTGATGTGGGATCGCCGCTCCGGGTGGTAACCGGTGTGGGGTAGCGGCGGCCTTGCATCAGGGGGGTTTGGGAGCCCTTCCGTCCGGCGGGTCGGCTCCGACCTAACCACACGGTTCTAGACAAAGCTAGCCCCTGCGCTTTGTCACTTACTGCTGCACCAAATGTCGCCCTGTCTTCACGCTTCTTCTTCAAAATCTACAATGGCAGTGCAACAAAAAAGAAATAAACGTTACACAGCGGCCCTAGGAAACCCCACAACTTCACATTTCGAGGTGGAGTTCACTAACGTCCGTGGACTCCATGCGAACCTCGATACCGTCCACCACCACCTTGAGACGGCACGGCCCGCTGTGATGTTCCTCACGGAGACACAAATACGCCGCCCTGACGACACGTCTTACCTGTGTTACCCCGGCTATGTCATCGAGGAACAATTTCGAGACAAAGCCGGGGTGTGCGTGTTCGTTAGGGCGGATGTTTGCTGCCGCCGGTTGCGCTGCCTAGAGAACCCCTCCAATTCCGTCCTTTGGCTGCACGTAGACCATGGCTCTATGAGCCAGATCTACGTGTGCGTCTACCGATCCCACACAGGGGATTCTGAGACAACAAAGCTCTTCCAGTACCTCAGCGAGACGGCTGATGAAGCGCAGGTGCGGTTCCCGAACGCTGACCTAGTGTTTCTGGGGGACTTCAATGGCCATCACATTGAATGGCTGGGGTCCCTCAAGACTGACATGCGGGTAGAGCCGCCCATGCGTTCGCTCTCTCCCACGGTCTGACCCAGATGGTATGCGGGATCACCCGGATGCCAGACAGGTCAGATCACGCGCCCGCTCTGCTGGATCTACTGCTGACGAGTCGCCCAGCCCAGTACAGTGTTTCGGTAGGAGCCCCACTGGGTAGTTCCGACCACTGTGTTGTTCACGCTGGCATGAAGGTGTCACCTCCTGCACGTCCTGTGCAAACGTCACGACGACTATGGCACTACTCGTCAGCGGATTGGGACGGTCTACGCGATTATTTTGCGTCCGTCCCCTGGAGCCAGCGCTGCTTTGTAGGAAAGGCTCCTTCGGATAGTGCTTCTGCTATTGCTGGCGAGATCAGTTTAGGGATGGATTATTACATCCCTTTCACTGATGTCGCCAGTATCCGCAGAGCCCGTCCCTGGTTCGGGCGAGATTGTGCCAAAGCTGTTCGACAAAAACAGTCGGCATATCGCGCCTGGATCAGGGCCCGGGCTGTGCGCGACCCAAACGTGGGCCACCTCAAAGCAGCGTACAACCGGGCCACAAAGTCGAGTAAGAGGGCCTTTAAGAGAGCGGATGCCCAGCGCGTCGCGCGGCTTGGTCAGGAGCTCACTTCCCATCCCACGGGCAGCCGTGGATTCTGGCAACTGGCCAAAGCCGTGCAATCTAACTTTTGTCAGCCCTCGCTGCCACCGCTGCGTTACCCAGATGGAACACTGGCTCACAAAGCCCAAGAGAAAGCGGATATGCTCGCAGACCTCTTTGCGGCTAATTCCCGGGTCGACGACCGTGGCCTGCAGCCCCCCGCCATCGCCAACTGTGGCCACACAATGCCTGATATTGTTATCAGGCAATGTGATGTACGGGCAGTGCTGCGGTCACTCGACACGCGGAAAGCCAGTGGCCCTGACGGCATTCCGGCGGTGGTGCTACGAAAATGTGCAGCTGAGTTGTCTCCAGTATTAACGCGTCTGTACCGCCTGTCATACTCTTCAGGGCTCGTGCCGGAGGTCTGGAAGGAGGCGAACGTACAACCGATCCCCAAGAAAGGGGATCGGTCCGATCCAGGCAACTATCGACCCATAGCTGTCACCTCAGTCATTTGCAAGGTGCTTGAGCTCCTTATAAATAAGCAGCTCATGCAATTCCTAGAGGATCACTCGCTAATCAATGATCGACAATACGGCTTCAGGCCAAAGCGATCAACGGGTGATCTTCTGGCATTCGTAACGCATGTCTGGGGTGGGGCTATGGAAAGGCACGGCGAGTCCTTGGCTATTAGCCTGGACATCGCCAAAGCCTTCGATAGGGTCTGGCATGCTTCGCTCCTTTCCAAGCTTCCGGCATATGGTCTACCTCCTCAACTGTGCAGCTGGATTGCCAGCTTTTTAAACGAGCGCCGAGTGCGGGTCCTCTGCGATGGCCAGGCTTCTCGCTTCTTGCAAGTGAATGCCGGGGTACCGCAGGGGTCCGTACTATCACCAACTCTCTTTCTTCTGCATATCAATGATATGCTATCCCTCGGGAACATTCATTGCTATGCAGATGACAGCACACTGCACGGGAGTTACTCGGTTCGTCCGACGGCGGGGCGATCTGAGATTGAGGAGGAGAGACGACGACTCGTGGCTGATCTCGACCGTAACCTCGACAGTATCTCTCAATGGGGTACCGAGAACCTGGTCGAGTTCAATGCCCGCAAAACACAGGCGTGTGCATTTACTGCGAAGAAATCCCCTTTCCTTCCCCTACCCTCTCTTCAGAATGCATTATTACCAATGAAGGACAACCTTGATATCCTTGGCATAGACGTTCGTCGAGAGCTCAATAATAAAAACTACATCGAAAGATGTATAGGGCTAGCTTCGCGGAAACTAGGAATACTGAATAAGGTAAAGAGATTCTTTACACCGGACCAGAGGTGTCTGCTGTACAAGACGCAGATTAGACCCTGCGTCGAATACTGCTCTCACCTCTTGGACGGCTCCGCGAAGTATCTGCTGGACGCTCTCGACGCTATGCAGCGACGGGCTATCCGTATTATTGGTTGTCCGGAGGTAACGGGAAGCCTTGAGCCGCTAGCTCAGCGCCGAACAATAGCTTCCTTGGCCGCATTCTACCGTATTTACCACGGCGAGTGTTCTGAAGAGCTCTTCAATCTGATCCCACCCTCTTCCTTCCGATCCCGAACGACTCGTGCCGGGCAGAGATGCCACCCCCACACAGTGGATAGCATGTTCGCGAGAACCGAAGGTTTTAAACGTTCGTTTCTCTGCCGAACGATAGTGGCCTGGAACGCCCTGCCTGTGCACGTGTTTCCTCCCACATATAATCCTGGGTTCTTTAAGCGGAGCGTGAAGAGGCACATCAGTAGGTCGTCAAGTTGAGGGCCACTCTCAATAGTAATGTGTGCTGTGAGTGGCCCACAATCGCTAGACGTCGTCACGACTTACCACCAGGCGGGCGGCGTCAATTTGGCGAACCAAATATAAAAAAAAAAAAAAAAAAAAAAAAAAAAAAAAAAAAACATTACACTAATTTCCAATATTATATTATCTAACACTTTACTAGTTCTCTGTAATGTGTAATATAAGACTGACTTAAAGATAAATGACAGCTTAATCAGATTCTAAACAAAACGAACGTCCCATCGTATCGCGGTGCGCCGAAGCCCGGCTATGGAATAATATACTTAGCGTTCACAAATCAATTACCTACGCATAACTTCAAAGCGGAGATTAACAGGTATATCGTAGAGCCTCATAGCTATCGATGCGTAGGTAACATAAACCAGACTTCTAAACCCAAAAAGATAAACCGAAATCCGGTTTCAAGAATACATGTACTCAGGGCTAGATAAGTGTGTATGAGAGTTATAAAACATGTTGGAAGGTCGCGTAGCAGGGAAACAGGTTGGAAGCCCTGTGTAGTACTACAAGATGTTCGAAAATAATTTCATTGATTATGACGCATGCGTGTTGAGAATTCTACGCAATACAACCGCACCGTCTGTTGGTACTATACATAGAACTTCTAGTATAAGAGCATGTGCGGACTAAACAAGATTACAACACGTGGTAATAGGTATATTTTTACATACGGATACAAATGTCTTACGATATTGAAAAAATATGGAGATTAAGTGAAATTAAAACTAATTTCACAGTTCTTACAGTCATAAAAGGGCGGAGTACTGTATTGTATTACGACTTCTAAAACCACGTGTTCAGAACGCATGTTTGTGTCTACCTAATCGTGAATAACAATTAGAAAACATACATTCATACACAGACGTTGATGTGTTGATACCTACTAGTTGATAGGATATGACAATGAGTAATCACTACATTCAGCTACATACTACATTCCGCTACATACTACATACAGCAGCGTATCTGTTCGCGATGAACTCAAAAACTACTGCACCGATTTTCATGCAGCTTTCATGCAGCGAGTGGTTTCCGAGGAAGATTTTAGTATATAATTAGTCACGGACGAAGCCAGGGGCATCCGCTAGTAGATATTCCTCGCTTGGTCGTGTTCGGAGAAGACAATCACACAGGTGTCTGTCGTGGAGGGTGACGTAGCAGGAGGGCGCGTGTCGCAGAGACACGCTGCGGCCGCGCCACGCCGGACTTCTGACCCTCACGCGCACACCCACCGACTCCCACACACCAGCTACAACCACCAACCAATACAACTATACTATCTAACTAAACATTCTACTCTACAACAACTACAGTGTGCTAAACAGGGATACATAGTTATGTTCCAATGTTATTGGTCTTATATTATACAGTCACAAATACAACGTTTCATTTAAAAATCTTCAAAAAAACAATGCTTTACTATTTATACAAGTTCCTATACTAACAGAAACGATAAACTGTTCTCTAATATTCTAAAAACACTGGAACACAAAGAAACAACATTTTCTTCAAAATAATCTTTATAGCGACTATTAACCATAACGGAAACATTAGCGGAAGCGGGTAAGTAAAAACGACCTTATTTCTACAATAGCATGTTATAATTTGAGGGGCATGGTGAGCCTAGGGTCGGGAGAGAAGAGGGGTACTCTTAGTAAGATTCTGGGGCATTATCGATTGAGGGCCCCATCACCAGGATGCGAGCGCGCATGTCTCGCGGGGCAATGTGGGATCGCGTGCCGCGAGACCTAGCGCGACCTGCGTCTCGCCCTAATAGCTACGAACCGTGCTAAAGCACTCGTAACTGAAGTATTCCTTTAGATTCCTCTGTTACGTTAATATAATTAAATCTCATTATAAAAACCTTACACAAAGATTAGGAAAATTAGAAACTAACACGAAGTCATCCGAACCTCGTAGATAAGGTCATAGCACCGTTACCTCTCATTAAATACAACACATTCTTAATTAATGTTTGGCTCGGCTGTGAGTATTAGGTACTTTTCCCACAAGAAATACTACGAAGTTAATAATACTATACGGTACTACGAACAAGAACCGTAGACGTGTATGGGTTTCATTTAATAGAAAGTGACTATTAATAAATAAATCATAGAGGCATTAAATATCAAAACACGCTACGTCAAGGGAGGCGCACTACGCACAAAGTTAACTCACACACAGACACCGGCACCCCCGAGGGTGCGGGTAGGGTAGCACGTCAAATTAGGGCATACAGGGCGTAACTAGGCTATAGCGGGAGATGGAGGGCACGCCCATGCGATTCCCCGTGCCCTGCGGAACTTTCTTCTTTCATAACTTTGTAGGTATTGATCCGTCACAACTGCGCAATTCATTTCTTCTCGATTACATCCAATATTGCAACGATAATAACGCTCGTGTGTCTACTACGAGTACGCGTCAAGTTTTATTTTAATGTCCTACGTCTTCTGTGTACACTTTGTATATCATTTTAACTTTTGCGTTACGTATCTTATTGTCCTATATGTTAAGTACTTAAATAAAATAGACTCAATATATACTTAAGGATTTTGTATCCATAAAATGTTTAATCCCTAGATTTTTATTAGGTACCTAGTAGATACCATACAAGTTGGATATATTTATTAGTACAATACAAAGACGAGTGCAACACCACCCTACTTTGCGGAATAGGTTGGTCGAGTACTGGAAAAGTAATTTTAAATGAAAACCACAGAGTCCAGTAGCTACTACTGAACTCAGTGGTTAGTGTAGAAGTACAATTAGGGTTTCCCAAAATTTCAAATTACTTTTTCAGTACTCGACCAACCTATCTCGCAAATTCGAAACTTTAATTTAATATTGTAAATTGTATAAGTACATACTTATAATACATACATACTTATGTATTTATTATACGTCGACTTGAATACGAATCATGAACTGGTTTGACAATGCTAAAATAATATAAATCTTAATGCAATAATTAATAAACAATCAGATCAGCAATAATGCTGACTCTACAACTCTACATGTACGGTTTGCCCGTACACATAATGACGTTGAATCACAGAATAGGGAATAGTACTACGTAGAATGACGTCAATTGTTGATATGTGACTTAGATGAATAGACTATTTACATTTGAATCACATGGTAAAGACATCCAAACAAATGGCAAAGTTTACGTATTTCATAGTATTCTGATTCCAATACTACAACGTCCACCCTCCGCATCGCCTCCCACCTCGACCCCGGTCGCCTACTCGGTTTTCACAGAAACACTGTTCATTCATTCGTAACTTTTAATAAAAGCTTACTAATCTACTACAAATTACTTCATTCTTTAAGGAAATAATATTGTCAAATTATTAAATTTATTAATAAAACATATAGGCGCCTTTTCACATGTTTGCTTACACCATAACGCTCACAATAATAATGAAGTTATTTCACAGTTTACTTGGAGCACAAATAGAAACCTACACATTCTACATTATTACGGTACCTTCTGGTTTCGGTTTAGTACTTTATCATTAAAAGTTACATTATACATAGACTTGTGTTGATTACGACTTGAATAAAATATACTTAAGTACCTTCCGACTTGTGATTCAACAAACATGTGGGATAATAATATCACAGTTATGTAAATGAATTAGATTCATTCGACGCATTGAACTTCATTCGATAACAACGATTTAGGAGATTTTCTTCTAATCTCATCATTTTGAAAAGTAAAATAACGTAGACAGATTATAGTCACAATCAAAATACACCCATTACAGCTAAAACTTATTATTATATACACACGATAATGAAGACCTCTCAGGCAATTAATTGTTAGACGAGTTAATAAACACCAAAAATATTACCCAACATCCGGGACACGCTTACCTTTAATTGACTGACTTTAGAAATACTACAAAATATACTATTTCATACAAAAATCGTACCTAGTCTTTTTCGTTCGTATATTTCCATGAACAATGTACCTACGTTGTGCGAATAACATGTGATACATTATTAGTCATTTTTATCAACGTATTAATCGACTTTAGAATACAACATCACAATTAGATCATAATACATTTTAAGTACAACAAAAACAGATGCATACTTGTTTTAAAATGTTAGGAACTTTTCAATATTACAATTTATAAAAAAAAGAACAAAAATGTATATAAATAAAATAAGTACATTATGTGTATAATTAAAATATGCATTAAAAAAAATTGAGCCTAAAAAGCCTGCGGTCCAGCAGTAAATCTCAGAGGCCACCTGTTAAGAAGAAGCTCAGAAAAAAAAATCAAAATAAAAAAATATTTAAAAAAGCATAATATCGTGTGGCGTTGTTATCTGTATCTATGGTATACGTCTTTCTTTCGGACATATTTGCCGTCAGGCGTGAAGTAATAACTTGGAGGTTGATGTATGTGCCTTCCACGCACGAGGAATAAGACGTCGCCCGTGCCGGAGCGAGCAGGGGCCGTGATGACGTCAGCACGGCAACCTGCCATATCTCTAGAGGAGCAGTACCATTGCTTCCTCCCATGCGCTTGGAGATTCTTGAGGTAGAAAGTGTAGCCGTCGTGCAGCAGTAGCGCCTTGCCCGTCCGCGACGGCACGTACACTGCTGGCACTGTGTCAAAGACTCAACATGTGACAACCTACATTCGGTCGATGGTGTTCGCACACCACCGACTGAATAATACCAAAGGCTCTACAAAATTATCTACAATGATATCCTATACGACCATTCATTACATGAAATCGCATAATGATTCACAGAAATGTATAGTCACTCGAATACGCGCGTCGACGTCGGTTCGAAAACGAAATTTTCTCTACTTAACTACATCAAAGTGTTTGAATACATAGGTTAGGTATAATAAATAAATATTAGGTAAACACTGATCGCATTCAAATTATGTGACGTACTACTTTTCGTTTATCTATAGGTGAATAACAGGCACAAATATCGTTATAAAATTTATAATATAGCAAGTAACATTGCATATAAAATGTAGATTAAAGATATAGAAAGTGAAAAGGCCCAACCTTAGCATTAATTGAATAAGAACCGGGCATGTTTGAAGACCGTAGACTACTCGTACAAATAAAATTGAGGTTTTCAAAATTCCAGCTGCAAAACGCAGAAGGATTATTTTTGCCCCTTGGTTGACATAAAATCAGAGTTACACTAAAATGCCGATCCATACTTTCGGGTTTCCAGTTACATTAATTTCTTTTCAATTAAGACTATTCGAAACCTCTTCTTTAAATAGTTCTAGTATAACGTAGTTTGACAATAATTCAACATTTTGACTACATTTAATTAGACTTTTGTAAATATTACTTATTTACTTTACAAATTCACGCAAATAGAATTCGAATGTTTAAAAACGTTTAGCGGTGTAATATTATGTAATAAAGTAATTTGACACTCAATTACCCAGTATGAGACATATACGTACAAAACAAACAGACGCAAAGGTTCTCTACTAAAATCAAAAATTTCAAAATGAACATACATCCTACTTTATAGAATATATACTTACATGACCTGACTACTGACGACGAAACAAGGAATTCACTGTTTAGTTTTAGTATGTCCGTGCGATCCAGGTCTCTGGTGGTTATGGTCACCGACGGCAGCTATCACCTCACCGTTGTAAGTCCTCAGGGTTGCTGTACATTGAAATTTATTTCTCGCCGCACAATACCATAAAATTCTTGGTTGTTTCCTGTAAGCATTGTGAGGACGATACATGTAGCCGTGCAACGAAAGCCTTGGATACCCTGTGTTTGCTTCCACTTGTATTACTTTCACTGTAAAATAAACTCTTAGTTAGTTTGTTGTTATTACTAATGGTTCGTTATTTAAGTAAGAATTACCTTTGTAACGGTCGACGTTGAAGCTTAATAGAATATTTATTACACTTAATGTACAACACAGCTTTCGCTAATCGTTTACTCCAAAGGTTCAGTCATAGAAATAACCAGCAACCTGATTCCATAGTATACTATCTCACGGTTTCTATCAATGAAAATGGAACATTTGTCTTCCTCTAGCATCATACATATCGTTCATCTAAGAACATAGCAATAAATCTTCTGCACATGCTATGGGGACCTCCAGATCCAGGTACTAGCGAAACACGTTCTGACCCTTGTCGTTTCAGGCTCTGAGTAGATGGCAACCCTCAATATTATGCTGCAGGGATTACACATAATAGAAGATAACATAAACGAGAATATTTCCTTAATTAATTATGTTTATCTATGCTTAAAAAGTAAAAACGACGGTAAATACATTTTGGAACTTTTAAAAGCACACTATGGAGGAAGACACGATTTAAGGTATGTATTGTATTTTTTCAAATTGCTAACTACATATCGCTACATTTTCACTCCAAGGAATCAGACCGTGTGGTTTTTGTTTTTGCAGCAATGTCTGAAGTCAGAAAATATGACCCTTTTCCCTATGGTATGTAGTCGGGCTCCACAGCCGCGCGCGCATGTCCACCTTCGCTTGGCCTTATAGCACCCGTCTAGTTTGTACCAGTACTCTCGAATTTTCAGCAGCGGTCCCTCGGCCTCGCCATGTGTGTTCGTCGACAATAATACTGCCCAACAATTTTTAGACGAATTATGCAGTAGGTACCATACTTTGAACGCGTTGAAGAAATAGGAGTCAAGGTTTAGACGCCTCATGCAAAATGTCATTCCTTGTGTAGTAATAGCAGCTACAATCTTGTTTCATATTAGTTTGTGAATTTGTCGAAAAATTACACTTGACTACATACTTTAGTCATTAAAATATTTAATGATACTTATTGTTAGTTTTAAACATTGGTATATCGCTTTAAAACAAACAGGAGTGTAAAATAGTTTCAGTGATAGTTGAATTTACTTTAGAAATGATAATATTTATCTCAAACTCACGGGTGGCGGTACTAAACCTAAAGATGAGGTTAATTAAAAAAAAAGAAATCTTCATTATAATCGTTTATAAATATAAAAACTTTTGGTATTAAACAAATCATGAATCTCTTTAAAACAACTCACGAACAAACTTAAAAATATAAAATAACATAGTAAAAATAAAGATTATCGAATTAAACTTACTTTTTGGCATAGAATTAGGGTATACTCAACATGAGTCACTAAAAATAATAACAATAAATAATTACAATTATACGTTGTAGATACGTCACTACGGAATACCGGTTAACACACTCTACGATACAAATATCTACTCTATATAAATATGTCACAATAAGGTATGGTCCTATCTGTTAAGTAATTTATTAATATAATGTTCGTATTATATACTTCCTGTTCATAAGCTGGTAAGTTACCCTACGGACTACTCTACAGCTAATTACAAACCATAAATATTGGATTATTTCGTAACATCGTCTATCAGTCACACCGCGTACAACTACAATGCGGTTAATAAATAGATTTTTTATAAAAAAAAAGCATCAACAAGACGGCTACGCTATCGTTAAAGCTATACAATTTGTATAAATAATTTATAAACAATTTGGTATGAGAATATTGCACGTTCACGTTATACAATGTTCATAGTATCATAGTCGTGAAGACTAGGTATATATAATATAACCTATACATAATAAATATAACCTAGCCACTAAGGCATTACAAGGCGACCTTAAAGCGTCTATAGCCTCCAATACTTATAAATAAATACATAATATAGGTAATAAATATGTTCCAGTACCTAAACAAAATGTTTAGATCTATATCACACAAAACCCAATGGGCCCCTCATACTATCTACGACTAATGGAAGATTGATAAATAACAAGTTCGACGTTGCCACGCATCGCCTCATCGCGAAGTTACTATGACAACACCTGTCTAATCCTCTGAATGCACTGAGGGAGGATTACTCGTCGGAATGTCTTTCCAAATTTAATGCATAAATTCTTGGTATGTAGTTTCTATACCTATAAGTCGATTACAGCATTGCGAATGCCCATTATTATTTCTACAAAATATAATACGGTCTTTTAAAAACTTAACGGAGGAACAAAATCTTAATATTTATTATTCAAACTCAAATTTTTGTTCATTCGTCAATAGTTAGACATGCTATACAATAATGCTATATAGCTTTCAAGTACGCGACACCCCTCGCACGCGTTCAGTGCCTACCATCCAGTAGGCCACGCACGAGGAGGTCGCGCCAGGCCTAGAGTAGAAGCGCTGCATGGGGCGCTGGTGGCACGAGGGGCGCAGGGGCCGCAAGAACTCCGACGGCCCTAGGCGCTGGATTAGCTATAATCTTGTACTTGCCCATTGGATCCACTTGAAAACGTCTAGATTCATGTTTTGTCGCAACATATGTGGCGGGATGATTATGTGAGCCACGAAAATACACCAACCGCCCGTCTCTTAAACATAGAGCAACTTGGCACCTTTCAGCTTTCTGGTATGAACGTGCACATCTCCATGTGACGCGGCGAGGATGAGAGCCTCCATCTTCGTAAAATATGTGCCCATCAGCCACCAAATGGAGACCTCCTCTCGCCGAGCGGATGTAGAACCATCCTGAAACGAGATGTGGTTAATCCTTGTTGCACCATCGTCATACGCTGTACTACCAACTTATATTTAAGAGTAATGAAGAACACAAATAAGAATGTTGAAAAAAATAGTTGACTGTACACCGAACATACAGTATGCAGCTATTGCTAGACATTTATATTTTTGCAATCTAGATGGCTTGGTAAATATGGTAGACAATTCTAGAGGGCTATTAAATGTATTCCAAATAATTAAGAATACAAGAATGTTATTTACCTTTACCAGCAATGACAAGCATGTTTTATAGGTACTTATGTGTGAGTGGCAGTTAAACTGTTAAGTTCTATTTATACCGTGGATTTTCTGATACAACATATATTTCCCTGAGATGTTCTATAATATAATGAAAGTCACATAGGGGTTCTGCTCAATATAATCGTTCCTTTGTACCTACAGATACGAGACTCATTCTTTTTCTACCGTCTACTTACACAGCATAAACATTCTCTGTCCGACAACCGCTTACTACCTTTATTCCTTAATACTTTCACGACTAAATGTAATAATACAATAAGTAAAATATTCTTATCACAATAAAAATAATACTTTAAATAATACTTTCCAGGTTAACATAATCGTATACATTTTGTAAAATATTTTGTTGGTGCATGGTTAACAATTACAATAACTTCTTTGTGATCATGTCACAGGAATATGATAAAACAAGTGATTTGGTCAAATTTATGTTCGCCCGGATTGGCGGGTATAATTTTCATATTTCATAGACTTTAAATTTTGTCGCCGTACAGACCTTAGTCGAGGTTTTTACTAAACGAGTCTGGAATTTAGCAGGCTTTATCAACCAGTTGTACAAAAGACAGCATAAATACTCTATTGGTGACTAATTATATGTGGTTAACTATTCTTGAAAAATTAGAAATCTCTAGAAATCCCTTAGAAATCTCCAACAAGCGAAAGACAAAATCTTAGAAGTGTCGCTTACAGAATGTTGTTCATCGGAATAGACGATCGTGCTACGGCTAGATAAAACGCCTGACTGACGATGAAATAATGTAAAAACACGTCAAACATTGACACAAAAATCGAATTAAAATTAAAGGAATGGAACCTAATTGGAATGGGACCAGTCGGAAAGCCGTAGTTTTATTAAAAAAAAAAAAATCAAAATCACCCGATCGAAAGATATGAGGTAACGAAGTCGGTTACAAATGCCCATGCTTCTTGAACCTGCAACAGAGGCACTTTTTCGGATACGGTTTATTTATAAGAATAATCCAAAACACGAAGTTCAAAACAATAAATCCACGTTTCGTCTCCTGTGACAATGTCATAAACAGCATTAGAATGTCCGTGGTCGTACTTCAGTAGCATCTGTGAGCACCATTCCACGCGAGCCCGCTTCTGCTCCGCTGTCAGTTCATGAGGGATCAAACGACAACAAAGTTTCCGAACTTTTCAATTCTTCGTGTAAAATTTTCTGGATTTGACTCATAAAAATCCCCAATAGTCCTCGAATTGTCTCATAGGTAATCCGCGGGTTTTCTTCAATTAACCGCTTAACAGTAGCCACATTATTTTCGTTGACGGCAGTTGAAGGCCGCCCTTCACGAAACTCGTCATGTAAAGAAACTAGACCTCTTTCAAATTCAGCAAACCATCGCCTCACGGTGCTCAAACAAGGTGCTTCTCTCCCAAAAGCATTTTGAAGACGAGCGGCACAGTCTTGCGGAGAGAGAGAACTTTTAAAATCATAAAAAAATATCGCTCTAAAATCTTTTCGACTTCCATTTTCGTTGCATACGTAGAACTTTGATGTGTGATAAAAAACAATTGACAAATGATTTCCCGCCAATTGTTTTTTTTATTACTAAGAAGGTTGCAACGTTTAAAAAAATATAACATTCGAAATTCAAATAGTTCCGATTAGCTAGAAGTGCAAAACTTTTAGTGTGCCCCATGTACAATAACCGTTGCGTTATACGATTCGGAGGATGTGTGGAAAAGTCTACAGAAGTCAATTACCGTGAAATATTTTAAAAAAATATTTCGGTAACTGGCCCCGTAATTCTATTTATCAAAGAAAAGAAAACTTCAGTAGGTACATACCACTTAACTGTAGGTACCACTCCTATTAAAAGTGCATAAGAGCTTTTGAAACATGGTTGACGTGGTACGATTTTAACATATTCCTGTGACATTCACCGAACTTCAGTTATACAGACCACATATATCTAGGATAACTCTACACTCGCTCTAAATACAGCCCACGTTAATAAACGTAAAGTATCAAAAATCTTAATGTCTCACTAAATTAAAACTTACAACTACAACGTATACATGAGTATTATTATTTAGTCAGCTTTTCAATAAATGCAGTTCCTACTTTAACAAGTGTTACATTACATTTCTAATCGTATACAATGACTTGTCAGCTTTCTCTGCTACCTATGGTGTAAGCGTAGTCGACAACATAACCTTGACATTCGCATAGTCGCAACCGAATCCGACACTCCTGCGCACGCGCCAATACCAACAATCGCAAAATTTTATATACATTCAAGACTAAAATTGTAAAAAAATAAATGTATAAAATAATGTATAAAAATACTTAAGTTATCATAAGAACTATCACTTTGTACAGGTAAACTACAACTCTAGACCGTCGATATACAAATACGCTAGATTAAACGAAGTCTGTGACGTGAGAGCGCAACCGCGGTTAATCCTGTTTTCTGCTGAAATATTATACCTACAGCTCAGATCGTTGAAATTACATTTGAGGACTTTTCTGTTTGTCGGTATAATTTTAATGTGTTACATTTTGGTTCAGTAATTTTCCAACCCTTCCTTTTTATCTAATTCCATTAACTTCCGAAAGAAGCGAGAGGCATTGTGCCAAGATTTTATTTCCGCCTAACCTAAAAGGAAAGAGGGACACAATACTTCTTACCGACATGTTATCTTTAAAAATATTGCAATTTTAACATGTTAATAAAGCTATAAACTAGATTCAGTAAATTTGTGAACACCATAAAATATAGTTATGATGATAAATGACCGCAATGAGATCAAATTTTAGACCGAGGACACGGTCATCCTAAAACTTATAAAATAATCGTATACTTTACACACCACAAAAATATCCACGGATAATCTATTTAATACAGTACCTACAGATTAAATATAATATGTCATAATAATCTCTTTGGAGTATTAAATAATAAAAGACTTAAAGACCAAACCGTAT
The DNA here is from genome assembly GCA_963556515.1 of Nudaria mundana. Lineage (NCBI taxonomy): Eukaryota > Metazoa > Arthropoda > Insecta > Lepidoptera > Erebidae > Nudaria > Nudaria mundana. The sequence goes on from OY748297.1 coordinate 5,533,868, forward strand.
TTCTCGTCGTACATAATCGTAATTATTAATTCACAATCGACACAAATCTTGAATACAAGATCAAACCACCGCCCGGCATAAAGGCACATGAGCAATTTGACTTTCCACGCGTATAATATACGCCAGGTAATATTTGTGCGTAAAATTCAATCGCAACATCGTTCTACACAACAAACACCTGCAGTGCGTTCTAATTCAAACAGTGAAAATAAAACTAATGCCATATCCCTACTTCATTTTGTAAACCGGTGGTCGATTCGATGACATAGTAAATTGACTTTTCGTCTGGTATTCTAGAATATAGTGAATTTGTGTCTAGAACATGGGATTTAATGGTGTCGCTCTTACACCACACGTATGTGCACTGTTCATCTGAACTACCCGCAGGCCAAAAGTGTGAACCGCTGCTCTACAGCGAGGGTTCCGAGAGCAACGCCACCATACCTTACCACTTGCAGCGCGGCCATTGAAACAAAACCTGTGTGCACCTACTTCAATGGCTGGTTTCCCTCTCTTGCTCAAACAGTACCGAAATTGTCCAGGGAAGCAAGGAAACGGAAATGGTAGACCCAGCGTCGGCGTCGGTTCAGGGTTACCGGTGCCTGCAACTAATCACATTACCGTTAGTATACTCCCGTAAAATTTTAACGATAAAATTGTTAAGTTATAAACTCCTGTAAAATTACTTGTTGATAAGAAACTAGATCCAAACAGTGCCAACATCGTGTCACTAGCATAGGTAGGTGTGAAAGCAATATAACCAATCAATTACAAAATTTTATTACATAACCTCATGTCAACTTGTAATTATTAAATACAACATAATCTATCTTATAAAAATGGTTTACTGAAATGTATCAGAGCGTAACTTCAAACTACTAGGACACCAAATTTGATATTTCTTTTTTGTAAAGTAATTGACTTCTGATGTAAGAAAATTGTAAAAGAAATAGATTAGATTTCTTTGAAATCTGATAGAGATGTAAATATTTTCAATATCTATCTGTCTTTACAATATAAAAATTAATCACTATTTGTGAAGAAATAGCATCACACCTGAACGGCTGGTTCGATTATGCTAATATTTTTTGTTGGTTTCGTTATTATTAGGTGAAGGACCTTTAGGAAGAAAAAAAAAGAAATTTGTACGGAACATTAAAAAAATTAAGAAAACGTAACGACAAAACTTTAGGCTCTACGAAGTTCGCCGGGACAGGTAGTTGGTGTATAAACAGCTACTTGTTGTCTAACTCTATAGTGTGATTTGACTTTCGATATAAATTATATGGAATGAAAACTTTTAATTAATGAGATATTATTGCAGCCTTGGTTGTGGTCATCTTGGATACCTTGGTTGTGACGGTGTTCGAGATATTGAGCCTGACTGTTCGAAAGTCAGAGATTGAGAGTTTGATCTATGAGCTGGGTCAAATTTGTAAGTGGGAAGCCGCCAATCTCCGGTAAAATATGTGCTTTTCCACATATTTCACCGGAGCTTGTTGGCTTTTCTATGTTCATTAAGGTAACTGTGTAAATAAATATTTCTGTCAAGCTCCGCTTAGTTTGAGGCTAGGGAGGAGGGAGACCACGTTGCATGTAAACGTCCTAAAATAGTAAAATAAATTGACCGCCATGTCAAAGGCAGACCTTCACTTGGGTTTCAAACAATCATGACAAAAAAATTGAGGGAACCCTTTGACTACAACTGACGATTTCAAATCATCTCAAAATCGTTATTTTTACACTAAAACAATACTTTCACTATGAACATAATATGTGGAAGTAAAAGTCCTTGAAGGTATATTTTGACTAGTGGCATGCACTAAGGTATAAATATAACATAAAAATATACCTAGTAAACTGTACAAAACAGGAATTTCTAAACAAGTATCACATCTCAATTTTCTTTTTCGAGTCCTCATAAAAAGGCATTACGTTTACGACGAGATTTCTTGACTTGTCGCTTGCGTACTCTAACATAATGTTCGTGTTGGTGGCCCATACCTACAATCAGGCCGTTTAACGTAACAGCATAGCATTTGCAACCAGTATCTGACTTGATGCAGACCCAGGTGGATCTGTTACCAACCGGCTTTCCGGAGCGTCGGAATCGCCAACCTCCTATTACTAGGACAGGATTGCCGTACTTCGAGATACTCCAATGCGCTGTAAATATATTTTTACTAACAATCCAGTAAAAACTACCAAGATTTAAGGCGGGGAGTGATTTAAAAAAATGTCAAATGTACAAAAATATTCTTATATTTAGGTATTTCACATATTTTAGAACATAATTTGTCTTGAGTATTAAAATTTACGACATTCACTCTAGATCACCAGTCGTGAGTCAAAATAAAGGTCAGAAACTTATGACAAAGTTACTCTTTGAGCTGAGAGAAATACGTGGTCTCTGCCTACCGCTATGGAAAAGAGGCGTAACTGTATATTGTTTTGTTACTAATATAATAAGTACATATGACCTAAAAAGCCCACAAAAGAATTAACACATTTCTTGTTAGAATAGTCCGAAATGAACTAAGTAGGTACCCATAATAGCTAGGAGCTGCGGTCGCTGCCGTGGTACTGCGCTGCAGCATGCAATTGAGCGAAGTGACTATTTCTATTAAGGCATTTATCAATCTATAAGGAGCAGGTTTTGTTCGAGATATAATTTTGATTTAGGACCCTCAAAACAAGTTATTGACATATTTTTGGTCAATAACTTTTTTTGAGGGTCCTAAATCAAGATTCGGTCTCGAACAAAACCTGCTCCTGAGAATGCTTGATTTTTGAGTGAAAAAATCATGAAAATCGGTTGGGTAGTTGTCGAGAAACAATTTCACATCGAGTTGCATTTGAGTCCCCTGATAAGGCGATCCGCTCGCTTCGCTCAATTATTACCTACTTAGACTTGATTTTGATTCAATAATTAGAACAAAATTGGGTTATATACAAATAAAATACTTCTTAAGTTTAAGTTACCAGCGCCTCTTTTAACTGGACTGCGCCTTAGAAACCAATTAATAAAATATGGAGACCACTTAATTATGGAAACATAGGTAACTTAAAGTTTTTACAACTAGAATTATTCATGATTAAGTACTTAACTTATTCGATTTACATTAAAACGTTTGATACTTAATTAAGTATTTAACAATACCAAAAAGTCTCACGTTATTTTCCTTGGAACAAGACCTGCAATCGTGCAAAACTTAATGCTAAAGGAATGTAATTAATTACTAATACAAACGTAAAATATCACCCGTTAAGTCATGGTTTTTTTCACAGCCACTAGGAGTGAAATGTATGGCCAATTTGCGTCAATTTTAAAAGTCCTTTACTCATCAAAACAACTGATTGCACAGCAAATAATTACCTCAAACTATATTAATTTTATCACATGCTAACCTAGCAGGTGATTACATATTTGAGCCGTTTGGGGTTGAGACACTGGGGTCATGGGGTCCGAGTGCTCGCCGCCTTTATAGAGACATTGCTAAACGCCTAATCGATGCTTCTCAGGACCAGAAGGCTGGCTATTTTCTGGCCCAAAGAATAAGTATCGCCATCCAACGTGGCAACACAGCCAGCATTCTGGGAACCTTCCCAGTCGGCAATGAGGATTTTTTAAACGATATTTTGTAATGTAAATATTTTTAGTCTATAATTATGTTTATTTTGTATATTGTAATTCGTATTGTTAATAAATAATTTTAGCAGCAATTTAAGTTCCTGACACATAGTTATTTAATTCCAAATACTAATCTAACATAATCAATCTAAGTTGGATTGCCCTAAGACTTAGGCAAGTTTTGCTGTGCATTCAGTATATTCTGATATGCAAATCATTTTTGTACGTTAAATACTTTTTTAACGCATTTAAAGGAAAATACAATTAATTTATATTTTGAAATTATTTCTAGTAATAGTATTGTTAAACAATTGGTTTATTTGCAGGAAAAACATATTGCTGTAAAAAATGTTTATCTGATGCCTATAAATTTAGGGGCGATAAGTTTTTTGCTGTGCATTTTAATTTATCCCATTATGCCCAAATTACTTCAATCGAGTTAACTTTGAAATTCAAATACTAGCTAAATCCCGTTGCAAAGATTTCCTAAACGAACCCTATACCCGGAATTAAAAGGATACTTCTTCTTTTAAGATACCAGTTACCTTTGTACCAAATCAACACTATTACATTTATAATATGACATTTTTAGGACATTCCCAGAATTATGGACTTATTTATTTATTTGTTCTAGTAGGTACAAGGGTGGTTAAAACACATGCAGAGGCTGTCTAATAACTATTCACAGTGAGACCACGAATCTTAAGACCGTACTTACGGCCGTTTTACGTACGTACATTTTTTTTGGAAAATGTATATGCCGTCGAAAATGTAGTCGGCCCCAAAAGTCGCTGAACACATTAAAACTTCCAAAACATCTGAACACCAAGAATGTCATAAGTCAGTGATGCAACAAGAGAACAAAATAAACTCAACATACAAAAGGTCCATAAAACGCTGAGCACTAGTATTCCAAAAGTAGCTGAACACTAGTATTCCAAAAGTAGCTGAACATCATTAACATCATAAGTAGATTAACAAATCATATTTTCAATGTTGTTGCCTGTTAATCTAATTTTGGTGTTCTTGATGTTACACGACTTTTGATCTTTTGACATGTAGGATAATTTGAGAAAAGTTTTAAAGCTAATATTAATCTCCATTGGTGCAGTGCTCCCTATGCCTAGGTTATGGGCACAGCAGGAAGTATTGCAAGAGTACCGACCCCACGTGCAGCCACTGCGCCGGCCTTCATATTATGAAGGCCAAGTGCCCGGAGCTGCAGGTGGGAACACAGCCTTCATGTTGCAACTGCCGTCGGGAGGGGCTGAGCGACACACGGCACAGCGCGATGTATAACACATGCCAGTAAGAATGAGATGGGACGTAATAGCACGGAGAACCACTCAGTACTGCTAAGGGCGTCCCGGGCATTGCTACCCTAAACAGTTTTTTTTTATGTACGCTCCTCTACCAATGGCAGAGCCTATTCTACAGCTTTATGTTATTCTATCTAGTCTACCTAATTTTATCGACAGCCCTCTCGGGACTCCACAGGCCTGCGTCTCGAGAAATCGAGGCTCAGCGGTCCCAACTCCGCCAGGATCTCATGGAGACATGGAAGGTGCGACTTCAGCAACCGAAGTGGGGAACCACCACCATAGCGGCGGTGAGACCGATCATGGAGGAGTGGCTGCAGAGGCAGCACGGTGGCCTCACGTATCGTGCGGTGCGACACAGATCATCACCGGGCACGGAAACTTCGGTGAGTATCAGTTTCGCATGCATCGTGAGGTCACACCCGCGTGTCAACACTGCGAGGCTTCCGGCGTAGACACGGCATTATACACGTTGGTGGAATGCTCAGCCTGGACGAGTCAGCGCCGGGACCTGGTTGTGGGGCTGGGCGTAGATACGCTCTCGCCGGAGACCATGCTACGAGCCATGGTCTAGCGGGAGCCAGTGGAACGCGGCCGTTTCCTTCTGCGAGCCAGTAATGCTCGTGAAGGAGGCAGCCGGTAGGGTGAGGGAGCGTACCCTCCCCGCTGAGTTCCGAAGTATGCCGCGAGGGCGTCGCAGACGTGACTACGCCCAGGACCATCGACCTCCATGATCGAGTCCTGAGGGCGATGGATTAGCAAACCACCGTCCTTACAGAAGCAGGCTAGAAGCTGCGTGATGTGGGGCTGCACCCCACACACGCCTTCACTCACCGACGCAGGATAAAACCCGACCCCAAAGATGCGGGTAACACTTATGACTTATGACATTTTTAGTGTTCAGATGTTTTGGAAGTTTGAATGTGTTCAGCGACTTTTGGGGCCGACTGTACATGGTTGTCAACGCGCGGAAAGCCCAACATACATTGAGAGGCAGATCGGATCAGATGAAACTGTTTGGCCTGAACAGATTGGAGCACATACACGATAAAATCGCATCAGTTCATTCCCGTTTTAATCGATTCGAGTAGCGATCTTATATTCACAATACACACACGTAATGCGAAATAGCATTCGGTCAGGTAGATCTAAAGGTAAATGGCTTCGTATATGGTGGGCTTTAGGCTTCAGCCACACGTCTCGGTGGGATACCGCACCGTTTTAGTTCCTGGTGACATGTCAGATGACAAGCTGTCACGTTGTACTTCGTACCGCACCTCACCGCAACCGGACCGGAAACGGACCGTGTAGCTAAAGCCTCAGCAAAACGCGCGTTAAACGTTGGCATCTGAACAGAGTCTTAGTGCACCTACTTAATGGCGGGTTATAAAGATGTGTACACATAGCTATAGAAATCAAACCAAAAAAATAGAGTCGATCCATAGGCGCACAGATAGTGTGGGGTTTATCTAGCTTTTATATGGATGTAAACGATAAATTAATACTATTTGTGACTCAACCGAAATTACAGCTTACTTGTCTACCTATTATTGCATAGTTTACTTACAAATGGCTTTCAACATTATTCAAAATCACTGTCTTATGCCACTGTATAAATTTACTTTGAACCAAACCGCCAGAATTGAAATTATCGGGTGTAAAGTTGGGTTGGTGAGTGTGGTTACCCTTTACACGGATAAAACGACCTTCCATAGTAGTTTGAACTCTGCACAGGCAACCTTTGGTATCCTTGTCACGGCACGCCCAGTTCAGCTTGTCGCGGTACTGATTGTTCACCCAAAATTTGTTGCTTTTGAATATCAAGACCATCTTGCCCGCTCGAGATGGTAAAAAGAATGCCTCTGTAAAATCAAATACCAATCAACTTCTGGATAAAACGTGATGTTATTAGGGGATAATAAAACGTGATGTGGGTTATCAAATGTTCTAAAGCAATGGTTTAATAGTTTGTAGGTACTTTTTATTTGGCTACTATAATACTAAGTTTTCTGTTGCCCCCGAAAGTTCGAATTAAACTTCAAATTTCCTTCAGTGGGTATCGGATTTAAAATTGACGGATCATTCAAAATACCATTGATCCAATTTAGTCATTAAGACACAAAATGTGTTCGCGAAAAAAGACAAGTTCATGTTTAATCATTTATTATTTTCTTCAGATTGTTATCATTTTCTTAGTAGTTTTACTATAAAACTTAGGTTTCTCATGGTTATGGCTATTATCGAAACGTATTACTTCACCCTTCTTGTTGGTGCGTGCTGTTGCCTTGCATTGCATTTGCTTGCGACGTGAACATATCCAATATGTCGGTAGTCCTTCAGAGAATGAGTACCCATCAAGAATTAGGTTTTTCTTTCCTCGCCCAGTAGGAATATACGCAGCTGCAATATGTCCTACAAAAATTTTAAACCAACAAACTTATTTAAGCAACGTGCTCTATAAGTAGCTGAATATTATTTGAAACTAGTATAGGTATAACACAGAAAAAAACTTGAAAACATTTTTATGTTCAGCAAATTATCATTTCAAATCTCTCGTGGAGAGGACTTTGTTGTGGGTCTGAGCATGTGTATACATACACATACTACGAGCCATGGTCTCCCGCGGGAGTCTGTGGAACGTGGCCGTATCCTTCAGCGAGCAGGTCACGAAGGAGGCGGCCGGGAGGTAGAGGGAGCAAATCCTTCTGGCTGAGTTCCGAAGTGTGCAGCGAGGGCACCGCCCGCCGACTTGAATACGCGGAGGACCATCGACCTCCATGATCGGAGCCTGAGGACGGCGGGCTAATAACCCATCGTCCTTACAGAAGCAGGCTAGAAGGGTTGCGTGCTTTGGGGCTGGTACCCCACGCAGCCTTCACTCACCAACACGGGATAAACCCCGTCCCCAAAGATGTAAGGTAAAACCCGAATACTTCCGAGTGCGGAACTGAGGCGACCGGCAATGGAAGTGGAACAATAAAAAATAAAAATGTAGAAAATACTAATGGTTCGCCTCAGCTTTGCAAGAAGAGTGTTATTTTTTCTAGTAACAAACATTACTCAGGAATAATGTACCTACCATGAATGTCGAAAACATTTTTTTGGGTTAATTCCATGCAAAAAATCCAAAACACAAAATAAATATTTCCTTTTTTTATAAAAAGGAAATATTTATTTACAGTTTAGCTTTCGCTTTGGCAACCTTGCAGTTCTTGACCGTTCGTGAACCACAATAGGTACAAAATCCAGAATGGATGACGGTTAATACATTATTGATAGGTAAGTACTGATAGATAAGTTATCAATAAATAGTAAATATAACATTAATGAGCTTATGATAAATATGGCTTGATTTGATGGAAGACTAAAAACTTATTTGAATTCAACTGTTTAAAAGAAATACATCGGCGTACAGGCGTCGCGTCGCCGCGTCGTTCATGAGTTTACTAATATTGGTAACGAAATTGAAATTTAGGCTTGTTTAAACACTGATTAAAACATGTAGAAGTATTCGACATACAACCTAGAGTTCATACTCTTTACAAATTGTTCTCGTTGTAATTTCTTAAAACTAAAAGAAACTAAAGAGAACTTATAGTACCTACTTTGTAACTACCACTTTTCACCGGAAAAAATATGAAGCCGATTCCGCCATAAAAAAACATTCTCATTGCCTGTATGAAAATTGCATTTTTTCAATGACTTTCAGTATATACCTAGTTAAATAGTGTGCGAAACCGGTCAGGTTTATGAACAATATGTAGTGTGATGACAAGTTGCAACTGAACTTTTCTTCTAAATGAAAAACGGTGTGCACGCACCCTTTAATTAAATTAAGTACTACCTTATACAAGTAAAATATTAAAATAACAATAAATGGCATTTAAAAACATGTCCCTGTTTATAAACTAACATTTATTCATGATTATGTTTATCGTAAAAAAGAATAACGTCGTTATCCATGGTGTGTATGGTGGCAGGGCAGTTTCCATCTGCATGGTAACACTTCCATCGCGTCTTACCATTTGGAAACACATGCTCCTTAAGGAAGGTATACTTCCCCGTAGAAATTTTTGGTGTATCCGCGTGATTACTGCTGCCAAACTTAAACACCTTCCCATTATTGGATCCTGTTAAAGCTCCGAAGTTATTAACATCATGTTCAGTGTAATAAGTTTCTTTTCAGACTATATTATCTGTGACCTACTTTCAAAAGGCAATAGGTATAGGTAAGAAAAGGTAACATTTTGATAAAAGTAACACTCAAAACATCCAACCAAAGAAGAAAAGCATTATGTGTCTCTTAAAGCTTTTTAAATAAAAATATTCAAAAACTGATTTACATGACCTATGTAATATATAGTGATAGCAAACTATAGCTATATGTGTACCTACTGATATGTGTACTTATATTATATGTGAACCAAACGTTTTAAACGTTCGTTTCTCTGACGAACGATAGTGGCCTGGAACGCCCTGCCTGCGCACATGTTTCCTGCTACATATAACCCTGGGTTCTTTAAGCGGGGCGTGAAGAGGCACATCAGTAGGTCGTCAAGTTGAGGGCCACTCTCTTTAGTATTGTGTACTGTGAGAGTCGCCCACAATCACTAGACGTCGTCACGACTTACCGTCAGGCGGGCACCGTCAATTTAGCGAACCTAATGTAAAAAAGAGTACAGCGACGGTTGGTATTTGATTAAAATAGGCTTCCGTTAAGGCTAAATTTAATGTGTTCGGTTACCCAGAACCGAAAAAATATTTAAATATGATCAAATCCGAATGAGCTTCTACAGTTTACACACGTCACGTCGTATAATTTGTTTATGTTATACGAGCACTACTGAGAAAATTAATAATCTAATCCTATCCCAGACTTCAGATGAGTCATACTATGTAGTAAAAATTATGCCACTTGAGATATATATACAGACTTACAGGTTTTTGTTGTAGGTTTTGCAGTTTAATCATTCATAAAGCGTGCCTACCAGAAACGCCCCGCAATGGACGTAAGAGCAGCCGCGGTTGCGCGAACTTAGAAAAAATCATTCATAAAGATCTTCTTCCGGAACATTTGGGTCCAGAAAAACGTATGTTGGACAAACATTATATAATAAATATGAAATATCAACTCAGCATGTCTGTCACTAATAAATATCCTTTATCTACTCTCATGTTATAAACTTAAAATTAAGATGACATATAAAAGCCAATATTATGACACCAGTACTATTTATTATTAATGATTTAAAAGGTTATTTTATGATACAGATTTAGTTTGACATTTTCCGCAAATCTCTATCATATTGTAACTTTTTAAATTATTACAACAGAGTTGGATAAGATCTACTTGCGGTCGGTAAGTGACGTCGATTTTTTTTATTACAACATATCAATCGTATAATAATAATGTCATTATTCGTTTGTTTTGATTCATGTTCAGTGTTTATACTTGGTAATACATAACAACAAATAAAAAAGTAATTTATACCTAATAATAATATCTAGTGAAATCCAATAAGTTTTAAGAATAAAATCAGCGAAACTGGATTATGTTGTATAAACTCACTTTGAGTTTGTATCCATTCATATTTCGCAAAATAGCCTAAACGTATGAGATTAGATAAAGTGGTGTATAACACTGCACATAACTAGTTATAAGAACACTCGTAGGAAACTGTAAAGAAACTCGGCAAGGCTCGTTTATGTAAAACCAACTCGTGTTCTAATACACCTCTTTATCATACAGTTTTATTAACTACTATTATTATTGTACTACTCGTATTATGACTCCAGTATGGATCGAAACTTGGAAATTCCAAAAAGACCGTAGCAGAAACAGCTAACTAACATCTAACGGCAGTTGGTACTAAAACAGGGCTATAGCCAAATCAACACATACACGAACGGGATCTAGGCTTTAGAGCTAAGTCTAAATCTGGGTAGATCCCTAAAAAATGTAGTGTCAACTTTTAAATTTAAATCATATATTTGCCAGTTTTTTTGTCAACTAGCTGTCCCGGCGAACTTCGTACCGGCCTAAAAAAACCCTTTTATACCTTCCCTGAACTTCTACAATTCATTTAAGACTAAAATCAGGAAAATCGGTACATCCGTAAACGAGTTTTAGCGAGACAAAAGGCCAGTGTTACCAACTCCCTGAAATATTTACCCCTGAACCTTAAAAAATATGCCCAAATCATTAAAAAAATCCCCTGAAAAATAAAAAGTACTCAGAGCTAATTTAGTTACATCAACATCCACTGAGCCTTTTTCCCAACCCATAAACATACTTATTACCCAAACTCCGAAAAAAAAAATTGTGGATCACACAAATATTTAATTTGACCTGGGAATCGAACCCGAGACCTCAGGGACGAAAATCTAGCTATATACTAGTAAAATAGTATTCAAAATTGGTTTATTAATTTCGGAGCCTATTCAATTGAACATAAAAACATATAAACAATAAAATCTTTCCTCTTTATAATATTTGTATAAATGTCAAACAGGCAAAAATATTCGTAACAATGCCTATCACTAGAAATAGAACGTCCCTAAATAAAATCGCGCTAATTTACCCCTTAATTTAATTCTTTGAATTAAAAGATTGTCAATCGCATCAATTGCAAATTCAAAATTGCAAGCGCTTCAAACAAATTTCTTGTCCATGCCGCGTACATTTACTTGACAATGGCGTCAAACACTAGTCTCGCAATTTGTGTCGTCGCCGTGTATACACGCTGACACAAGTGTTGGACGCTCGTCATGTATTAACCATTAGAACCATTAGAATTTAGATAAATGTAGGTACTTAAGAACATAAGTATTTGGAACATAAAAACCAAAACTATTTTTACTATAAATATAAACTTTAATTAAAATCTTAATAAGTAATACTCTGAATATTTTTTTATAACGATGTCTTTTAAGATGATACTATGGTTATCTAATATTACACTTACAGTAAATATTACGCACAGCGTAACTTTTAATAGGGAATGTTCAGTACATCAATAAAAAAAAAATATATAATTGGTCCCTTTGTTACACACAAGGCACTTTGTTGCTTAATTTAAGATACTACACATAACAATATCGTACGCCAAATATCAACATGTAATAAATATGTACTCAAATTTATAACCTTACCATAAGTACAAAAAATTTACCTATCTGTAAAAACTTAAATCTAGGCTAACAAAGTCTAAAAATTAGCTCTACTCATATCATAGCATATTGAGCATCTAGCATTATGGTATATATAATTTAGTGAGACTCAATCTCGAACTTGGGAGTGACGCTGGTCCTGGTCTGGCGCACTCTGATATGGTAACATATATAGACATAATATGTATTTTTCTTGTTTACAATAAAATACAATGGGAAGCGTCATCACACGCGAGTTTTTCTATAAGGCACCCTTTGGAATGAATCGTCGAAATATAAAATAGGTAACTTTTGGTGAACAATCGTTAAATGTACACTTAATAAATATACAAGTCTTGTTGAAAAATAAAGGACCTAATGCTCTTAAAGACATAAAGCCAACGACATCTCTTTCCTCAACCTCGCTCAATACTGAGTATGTGAGCTAATTCACTTTTGCTAGTTAATCAACGACGATTATCATAAGCTGGTATTGTCAATGTAAGTCTTCTGTAATTGTCAAATTGTCACAGTTCATAATAGTGACCGCATAAAGTCAATTTGTGCCAATAACAATCTTATTCAATTCATTTTTACAACTACACTTATAATATCGACAATTACGTGTTTCAGTTCATGTTAATAATTTATTTATATTATCCAGCCACAACCACCACGAAGTATCATAATAACAAAATAAAATGGAATGAAGCTATTAAAAAATATTGTGAGCGTTTTGATTAGGTACTCTCGTGTTGAACCATAACCTCGAGGACAGGAGTTAGGGTGTTAACATTAAATAACTAATAATTATTCGGCCGTTTTTTTAATATTACTAAATTAAGGCGATTAACAGTGAAGGTAAAGTTACACTGAGCCCACGTACGCAGCGTATGCAATGCATTATAGCATCTGACTGAACATGATCTGAACTCAAAAAATTGTATCATTTATTTGTCATTCGCAACACAGTCGTACGCGTCTCAGAACGAGATTCGCCTGTGCTATCCCACGCGTACACCAAGTTTGACAAAATGTTAAGTGTATTTATATCATGAATCTAATACCTTCATATATCTTACTTAATTCTTTTTTTTGGCGCGAGTATATTCATTTAACAACAACAAACCTAATAATCGTCCTCAAATTCACTCTGAGAATCATCAGAAAACATTTTTCCACTGCTGTCCCACGCGTATCACCGTATCATGTCAATATAGGTCGTATACCTACGTGAGACATGTGTGCATCTATCTCCCACGTTGCATTGCATACGTTGCGTACGTGGGCTCAGTGTGTCTTTACCTTAACACTCGACTTAGAATCCCGCGCCGCGGTTGTGTTAACAGCGATGAACCGTGAAATACGTAACGCATAGCCTACGCATTCCAAACGAAATGAAAATATCGTTTTTCTACTCAGCAGTCACAACTCACAAAGCTCTGTTTCAGGAGTTCTTACTTCATCAACTGGATCAATTTTCTTTAGTCGTTAAAATATTATACACAATATTGATAGTTTCACCATCAGTCGTTGGTCATTCATGACATGAAGACTGCATAGCTAAAGCATCAAGATTGCTGATGGAAGTAGACGTTATGATAGGGTTTGCCATGGCTTCGATTTGTTTACGCACTACGCCAGGCTTTCGCGAAGGTAAGCTTAGTGCACGCGGTGGATGATTGTGCATGCCCTTTACTGCGACTACACTTGTGCCTAGCATATGTATCCTCGCTTTGCAATTGGTCTTCTTCGAAGTACAACGCCATATCACTTTGTCCCTTAACTTGGATTCCTCACAGAATGGAAACGTGTTCACCATCATTATGACTTTCCCACGGCGAGATTTTAAAAATTTAATACCTGCGGAAGAATTAAATGTTAGATCAACTGCATAATACAGTATTATGTAAACTTTGTTGCTGAACCTTAGTACCAACCACATTACATTATTACCACATTATTAAATAAATACTTAGCACCTCTTCGAGATTACAAATCATAAAAGAACATGAGGGTTGAAATAAAACAAACGGCTATTTATAAGTACAATTTAATATGAATTCACAAAAAACATTCCCCGTCCATGAACTAAACCCCTATAATATAATGTTATAAGTATAAAATTACGATATTAATAAGAATAGTTTGTGATAAGGTTAACAGTGAATAAGGTAGTGAATATCAGAGGCGGAGAGTCCAGTGGTATCTATCTAGTGCGACGAAATGAAACCGTGGCGGTAGCGCTCAACAATCAACACGATCATAATGCACTACCTGCCTGGGTACGAGATTCATAACAGTAACAACATGAGCAATCATAGAACAAGCACTTGACTCTACCGTCGCGGTCCATCGAGAACACAAACATGCAAAGGAGGTATTGAACAATATTTACATAGAAACGATGTAAATCTTACGATATCACTTATATATATCAACTCATGAATTGTATCATATTATAATTGACACATATTGTCATTGCTGTAAAATATACATATTAAAATTAAGAGTACATATAAAATTCATAATAATTACAATTACTTAACTATAATCGCCACGGTTCCATAATAACATATATTTTATCGCCCATATTATTTGGCTTAGTGACAGTTCAGGTACAATAGAGCGTGCCAAACGATCAGCAATAGCGAACATGTACAAGACGATGCGTCTCAACTATACCCCGCGCCCGCGCCCGCCGCAATGATAGTTTGGCACAATCTATAATAGCACTTAAATAAAGTTGACGTAATTAAGTAAAACACACATTCTAAGACCCCATAGAATTAAGTCTAAATAACAATTAAAATTAGTAATAATTTGTACTTAAATCAGAGTCATTCATACAAGATAAAATTATCTTCGGCAACCCATAGCATGGGCCAGGACACAATCATAATGGCTACCTAGTTTCAGTAATTAAGGTATAATTTACAGCACAGTTAAAACATGACGAAACTCACAAATATGTGAACAATACAACATAATACGGTTTATCAAATAATTGTGTCAAACTATTAAGTTATATTTAACGAACTAACTGTATTTGCAATGGAAATTTAGCAGTTAAACCCTCGTCATGGAAGGTGGAAAATTATCGATCAGGGGAAATAATTCCTAGTGTTTTTAAATTGGTACAATTATACCTCAGGGATTGTTTTATATAAATTTGGAATATAATAGTAGATTATATTATTATCTACCATAATGATCCTTGAATTTAATTCCTAAGTTATACCACTACTGAGTTATTGCGGTAATAAAATTTCGAACGAGTCATATTTTACATAATATGCTGCTCCGCCCCTATTGGTTGTAGCTTGATGTTAAATAGCCTGGTTTTATATTTTAACAATGTGGTTACCTGGTGGATAACTAAGGAAAGAATTTTTAATATCGGTACAGAAGTTTCTGAGGAATCATTGTATAATCCAAAATACAGAAAACGTTGACATTTAACCTTGAAAATCTTTTTTAGCACAGCCCCTACACTAGAGGACTTTTAGTATGTTCATCTACAAGCCCTAAGGTATAATTGTACCAATTCAAAAATACTACAGGAATTATTTTCCCTGATTTTTCTTTATTACCTAGGGTATCGATGGTTTGTGAGTTTCCTCATATGTTACCTTGGGGTTGCTGTTGTGATACTCAGCAGCACAGTAAATGTCAGTTGTCTTTTATTAATTAATCGTTTCTGGAGGTGGTTACCTACAAATTGATTAGGTACGGGGAAGATACGACTATGTGCTATTGTGGTGACAGGGCTGCTGACCAGCACGACCTATATACAAACCGGGACATCGTTTTATTGACAAGGTCACGATGAGCAACAATGTACCTAATTAAACAATTCATAAAATATATTCAGAATATATATGTAGTACTTACTTATATATTCTTTTATAAGATGTCAAAACAGCAAACGATCAGTATACATACAGGTACCTAAGATAAACTAAGTAAGGAGGTAGTTGAGTTGCAATAATTACTAGAGGTAGTGATGCGACGCGCCGGACCCTGAGCGGCCCGGTCGGGCCGCCCCGGCGCGCCGCCGCTAGCCTATCTTACATTAAGTGCTTATGACTAAAACCTTACACGAGTAAAGCTTCTGAGTATTCATTCATCCTTGTATATAAACATTGTATAATTAAACTAATATGTATAAACCCGTATAAAAGTGAAGAGGTAGATGATTGAGCCTAAGTACTTTAAATCAAACCTAAAAAGCACAAGTCGACTGAAAACCACCAGTCACTAGTGCCGTACAAGCACAAAATGCTGTATTTCTATTGTAAATTCTTATAGATTTATGAGGCGGACATCTAAATGTCAAGTATTAATAAGTATCTGAAAAGTGTAAAGTTTTAACTCTCAAAATAAATTAAGTAATCCTAAGTACAGTCCAGGGGACGTCACATTGCTTTAATTCGAACGAGTTTCCTCAAAATCAGTCACCGACACGTTGTCGGCGGCCCGTGATGGGCCCCCAACCTTACCGTTACACTCGGGTCGACAGCTGACTCGGCTGCGTTCGCAATAGTTCGCATCGCGCACAACCCTGCCCTGCTTTTGACCAGCCTGTGAGTATCAAGCATGTCCGCCTAGCGACCGGCCTGAACCTGATAGATACTGCACGGCTCGTAAATACTAAATCAAACGCTAAAAGCGATCTTTTCGGATAATAACCTTTATAAATTTGACACCAAGACGAGCTGACACCGTTATACATTCAGAAGTTTCTTATACATATAACTAGCCCTATTCGATTCGATAAATATCCCACACCTATACGGGTAACATCAAGGGGTTACTACACCGATTGTTAAGTTTTTAATCAATTGCACATATTTAAGTTAATAGTTTAATCAAGATAGATGTTAATACCGATTTGTCCACTGTTTAACTATTATAATGCCAACTTCTAGTGTTACTCTATAAGAACCAGATTCAAATGGCCCTTACAGAACAGCACTAGTGTACTCGCTCGATGTTCCGTGTATCGGTGTTATAACGCCCTTGCTGATCTCGAAGAGACCACCTAACTTATACGACACGACATCTTAACCCATAGTACTGGTTGTCTCCATGTTCCCGTCTCTGGTGGTGAAAACATTCAATATACCACAATACCTAATTATAATGTTGACATACATCACAAGACCGATATTAAATAACCAACAATAGCCATCGCAGAATCTTAACTATACAACACCTTATCCCCTCTTAGCTTACTTAAATATGTTAGACAACTATAAATTATGCTATAGATGCCAAAAGGCAATCAGAAAATATTGAAAATTGATTACGCATCAAAGTGTGAAAATCGCTTATTTATAAATGGTGAATCGTTATTATATACAGTAAAATCGATCGATGTTTGTGACAGAGCCGCAGCCTTCGTTTATATATTAAAATAGCAGAGGTAAATCAGCTAAGTGTAAAAGGATTTCTCTAGGATTTAAAAGATAACTATTTATTTTTGTACCCTTGTAAATGACGGAACAGTGTGAGTTTCACAAACCCTGTATATAGTAGTTTACGAGATATTGGCCATATGTCGTATGATACCAGTGCTACTTGTACAGGGCAAGGGTTCCGAGGTTCTTAGGTCTCCCAGACTAGCCGAATGTAATCAACTGAGTCGTCATTTCTGTGTACTAACATTCAAAAAGCAAAGGGTCGTGCCTCTTTTCCTTTGAGTTAGGCAGATTTCTATCTAAGTCTACCGGTCACGTATAGATGAGTCATTATTTTATCCCTGCTGATTACCACTGTTATCTACACGGAGCTGTGCTCATTTAGTCGTCCTCATTACACGGGGTGTCGACCAGCAGCGGTTTTGCTGCGTTGGTGTGTTGTGGGGCAACTGGAAGTGCATTAGGAGACGGCTGTGATGGAGGGCCACTGCCACCGGAAACAGCAGCAGATGCGCTTGCAGTGGCAGTAGCATGCGCAGTAGCGGCGTACAGTGCCAACGCATGTTGTAATTGCAGCAATTGGTGATGAGGGTCAAGAGGTGCGGGGGCGCGATGTCCGCTCTGATGCGGCGTCCTGACTACGTAACGTCCATCTGCAAAACGCCTTACATTGGGTGGCGCGTGATTATGTGCGTAGCGAGAGCGCACAATGCGCTCATGTCCCTCAGGTCCTTCAGTATTCACATCGGCGAGGCAGCGTGATGTTAACCGCGACGAGCAGTACCATTGCTTTCTCCCATGTGCCAGGTTGTTCTTCAAGCGGAATGTGTAACCGCGATGAAGAAGAAGACGACCCTTGCCAGCGCGGATGAAGCGAGCTAAAAAAGATGCAATCATTAGTAACTGATTTGAGTGACACCTACATTGATCCACATGAACTGTTGGCATTCGTCAAACTCTTGACTATGTGGATATTTCAGTTGGATCTCTGCATGCCAATAAACTAAACCTAAACAACAATCTTAACAGCAAATGCTAACAAGACATAGGTACTTCAGGAAGGTGACTAATAAAAACCACGATAAAATTTCCAACACGTTTTTAATGAAATGTTTACGAATAAAAACAAAATATTTTGTACAATATATTTAATAACCACATTATACGATACAGCACATGCCTTTGCTTAGTAGGACTACTATTAGAGATTAGAGGCTCCACAAAAAGGACAAATCTTAATACTACTTTCTCTAAGAGAAATAATATCATGAGCAAAAATATTTGGCACGTAATACTTTGACATACTTTTTGTTATGAGCGTTTAAACTAAAATAATAAATAAAACACGAGAAACAATAACAAATCACATCGATATATAGGGAAGACCAGAAACTTGCGTAACATTACACTAATATATTTATATATATACACTATTATATACACTCTACCTTATGATTGTTATGAGGTATTTAAACTTAGTTCTTAGTTAATGTAAATAAACTCCTATCCTATACAGTTTCTAAAATAATATTTAGTTTCTTTGGCACCTAGTTTATGAATAAATTAAAGCAAGTTTTTACGAAATGGCACTAAATTACAAATTACCTACCTATAAGTTATTTATCCTAAAAAGGTTTACTCTTCTTATTCTCTACATTTGGTTTGGAAAATGGTTTTTGGCTAATATATATTACCCGCACATACCTACCATAGTTAGTTTTCGTAGTTTTTACATAACTATATGTTGGAAATGAAATACATATTGATATGTTGGAGGTACAGACGAACGATTGTCAACGGACAATGCAGTCATCCGCTGTCATCTGATATAAAACAAACTAACAAAATTTCAATAGAATATAAGTACGCTAGTATAATTAACTATTTGTACAGTACAATGCAACATGATCCAACAAAATTTTTGAATGCTGTTTGAAGTGCTTCATTTGGTTGAACTTTAGTACACAGGTAGCTCATAATCTGAAAGAGGTCACAGAATACTCGTCGTCCCGGTAATAGGTTCTTGTGGGAAGAGGAAACTTGTAGTGGACGAGAGGAGATTCGAGTGTCAGTAAAGGGTCACGGTTTAAAACGGTTGTTTAAAACCAACTATGTTCTATTGAACACTGTTGGTTTTAAACCGTGTAGCCAGCAAAGCGCTCCTTTTAATACCACGTTTAAAACCGCGTTTACAATATGTGTATTTATCCCTTTAACCTAGTAACGTACCACCCAGGCGTTCGGATCAAAATTGTCAAAATCCAAGTTCGGCACAGGAGGGAGAATTATTGGTGTGGAGGGAGCGGAAGTAGGAGTGGATATGGAAGGTGGAGCCGAGACAGAAGTCAACGGTTTACCGGGCGGTCGTCGACCGCAGCGACCGGCGTGGTTGTGATCTCCCACCAGTTTGTGCAAGGTTCCTTTCTGGGTATACGCCTTACAGCCACAGCCGCCCATAGTGCACCGCCAGCGCACGACCCCCGAGCGCATGGTGTGTGCCGCGTAGAAGCTGCGCCCGCGCACCCACAGCCGTGGCCTGCCGCCCGGGCCCACACACAGCCGCACGTACTTCGCTACCGGAACAATCAAATCGTTACAATCATATCATTAAGTAGTTACCAACAGTTAGTATCACATAACCGCATGCAATAATCATCCTCGTGTTAAATAAGCACCCCGGAGACCAATGTAGAATCCTAAAAGAAATCGGATAACCTGGATTTACTGTCCTATACAACAGTTGTCAAAGCAGAAAATATATTAACTACAAGGAAATTGAATAATATTTCTAGTTGTACAGAGAATTTGTACTACATGAGATACAAGGTAAAACGAAAGTTGTAAATTTCACATTATTAGTTTAATTAATGTTACCTAATATTATATAATAATTATTGCCTCGAAAAACACGTTAAGCCGCCAGTCCCGGTTGTCATACGAACATCTATGGCTGTCGTTAGGCTTCGATATCGCCGATGGGCTGTGAAGGCCAAATGGCCGCCTTGCGGTTAAAATTAAAGTTCAGCTGCATCGCAGTTAGAATGGCAAACCGACCACGAATGGATTGGGAAAAGACTAATGATTGGGAAAGATGATGATTATATATAATAATTATTCTGTGCATTGATTACTACACTGCCTCATACCCGGCTCTCAATATATCTGCCAGCATCTAGTCGCGTATTTACACCATTTAAATGTTCGTTTTAACAGCATGATAAACGTCCTGACTAAGTCATTGGTCTTGATATTTGATTTATAATGATGTACTTAATACCTGCACCACTTTGCAGCTCTATACAAATTAATGCAACCTTACAATTTTGTTCCGAATATTTTAACTGGATAACTCTGTTAGCTACCTGATTTGAGATTTCTTTTTGAGATATATGTGGGAAACTAACTAACTCGGTAAAATAAAGCTACTTACGAAAAATGAGCTTGCTGTTAATATTTTTCAATGTTCTACGGCCCGTGTACTATAACGCGATCATCGGCCAAACGCGAGTCTGACTGAAGAATTGACCAAATTACGCGCCGCGCCGTCTGGTATTATCTACCAAGAGCCCATGACTGACAGACAATGGTGCTATTTCACCCACCTTTGCTCCCTGATATGCCCGGAAGTAACCACAACCGACAGTTCATACTTACTGTCCGTTCTCACCTGTGTTGGGAACATGCTCTGAGAAATTACCAGCCTTTATAACGTGAGGTTTGTCGGTCAGTCATGGGCTCCAAGTCCTTTATGTAAGATGAACGTCTTCTTCAATATGTCGGTAGGTACCTACGCAATGTTACTAACTATAGAGGTAATATTAGTGTCCGGCTGCGTTACGTGTACCGTGTACATGTCCCGACCCGGGTAGGGCATTTTCTCATATAAATAATAATAATACATTATAGCTCTAATCTTCACCTACCATTTTCTTGTATATTAAGAAATATTTGCTATTAACAACTAAAGTAAGTTGTAAACTGACACTACGTTACAATCTTTGATTATCTATATGAAAATATAGATATTCAAAGTTCACAACGTCGAAATGTCTAACATTATCTTAAACTATGACTAGAAAGTATTGCATATCTACAACCTAGTCTGGATTACTGCCAACCAATAACTAGTTAAGCTAACAACTAGTTAGCTCAAGAATAATTGCTACTTCTCAAATATGGTTTTGTAGGCTTAATTAATAATGTATATTTATAATAAGATCAATACCTTTCACGACTAAATTGCTTTGTCAACCATAATGAGACTAAGGATCTATTTTAAATGTATACCAGTAAACCCTAGACGGTTTTACAGCAACGAAATTTTCTACGTCTACTGGAGAAGTACGTTAGAACACAATTTTGTTATGAAATTGTTAACACTCTTGGTGTATTTCAAAAGAGACAGTTTGTTTCATTGCTTTCATATAACCCGTTGGTTTACTGTCTAGAATCATACTGATACAAAGTGTAATAGGCCCTAAAACAATATTTTACAATACAAATACTTTTCATGCACGATGGCCTTAAGGAAAGTAAAGTAGCCAAAGGTTGCAAATATTTTACCTCTTCTGAAAGCAGACTGAATTAAGCTATAATCTATTAGTTTTAATCAGATTAACCCAACACCAAATTAAATAGTGATTAGTATTAGGTTTGTATTAGTATTTAGTGTCAAAACATGCCAGCTCAGCCCAGGTTGTTATCATTAATCGTGTAATGGAGATTTAGCTTGCGCATCAGAGGTCAGTGTGAAGAAGCGATTAGGCACCAGTACAGCGGCGGGTGGCTCATGGGAGTGGACGTTGCTGATCGCAAAGATACGATCATGCAGCGTGTGTGCATATGCGCGACAAGTCCGACGTGTACACCTCCACCTAACTTTATTCTTCTCAGGAAACACCTTCTCCGCATAAAAAGAGAACCCATGGAGCCGCATATGGCGACGCCCACGGTTCGATATCACGAATTCCACTGCAAAACACCACCACCATAAATATCCGAAACCAAATTTTATTATCACAGTGAACGCAGTATCTGCGATGCCATTAATTTGTTACATGAAGCAGAGACAACATGCAATGGGATAATGTGATAAATAAAACTAGAAAAATCATGAAAACATTACATAAGTAGGTATATTTAGTTAATGGCAGTGATAGTTTCTATTAGGCTCTCGATGCGCGCGTGTTCATCGACTGTCGGCCTATGTGGGGGGTGTGTGTGAGTGCCAGTGCGCGCCATGAGGCTGCCGTGGGCCGTAAGAGCCCTCGCCGGGCAACCGTGCGCTCGACTGCGGCACGACCAGTAGACACGAGGGCCACGTCTCTTGCGCGCCACGTAGCTGTGCCCACACACCACCAGCGACGGCGCACCCCGTCGGGTCACCGTGTAACACGCCTGAATATCTCCTCCTGTTGCAGTTACCATTACAACTATTTGCAATTTCTGTCAATAAAGTTACTTTAATTTTTAATATATTAAAAATTAAAGTAGTTAAAAAACGTGGTTTTATTTTTCTCGAAATAAGTTAGAACTCTATAGTTGTAAAGAGACATTACAGTAATATAGTATATAGTAATATAGTAATAGAGAATATTTAATTGAAATATTTTATTGATTAACTTACACTATTAACTTAAATGATATTTGATCACAATGTTCATAAAAAATTCGATGATATCAAAGTTTCATCTACTGAATTGGAACCACATTCATTCTCATGCAAACATATCTAACATACAATACTTAAACAAAGTTTTTTTCCTATCCACGGTGTTCCTCCTTCGCCTTAGCCGAGCCCCCGGATAGGCAGAAACTGGCAAGCAACGGCGGCCTACTTAAACAATGTTAGACTTTACGGAAAAGGCTATCGGCAATACTTTTACTAATATAGTACACGGGCCGTAGAACAATGAAAAATATTGATTAACAGCAAGCTCATTTTTCGTAAGTAGCTTTATTTTACCGAGTCTCCCACATATATCTCAAAAAGAAATCTCAAATCAGGTAGCTAACAGAGTTATCCAGTTAAAATATATGGAACAAAATTGTAAGGTTGCATTAATTCGTATAGAGCTGCAAAGTGGTGCAGGTATTAAGTACATCATTATAAATCAAATATCAAAAGTTCCCATCGATCCGACTTGTGCTAAAAAAGTTATTCAAGGTTGAAGAGTTAAAAAGTTGAAAATATTCGGTTTTTTGGGTTTTTCTCGGAAACAGTGAATTATATCAAAAATTGGTTTTGTACAAAATTGTAGATAACAAAATAACCTACAAATAAGTCCTGACAACTTTTTTCCTAGGAATTACCATTTCTGAGAGATTGCGGTTATTAACGTCCAACAAGCTGTAGTCTACACGCAATGCTGGTCCGCTCCTATTAACTCTGTCGTGATGTTATATAGCCTATGGTACTCGCTAAAAATGTAGCTTTAAATTACCGAAAGAAATTTTAAAATCGGTGCAGTAGTTTCTGAGGTCTCACGTTGTCCCGTACAAACAATGTCCCCCCTTTTTCACCTTTTTCACGTAGAATTTTGGAAAATCCTTTCTTATCAGAAGTACACGCCATATAAAAAACACGTTTTCTAAGTTTTAGGTTTCTACGATCAGCCGTTTAGGGTAAACGTTGAATCGTCAATCAATATTAATTACAGTTAACAATACATTATGACATTCTATGTCCTAAATGACTGACTGCTGAGCCTAACCCACTGATCGTAGAAACCTTGGACCAAAGAAAATTTGGAGGGAGTGTTTATTATATGGCGCATACTTCCGATAAGAAAGGATTTTCCAAAATTCTACTCTTAAAAGGGTGAAAAAGGGGGACAAAATTTGTACGGGACAACGTGACACCTCAGAAACTACTGCACCGATTTTAAAATTTCTTTCGGTAATTTAAAGCTACATTTTTAGCAAGTAACATAGGCTATATAACATCACGACAGAGTTAATAGGAGCGGACCAGCATTGCGTGTAGACTATAGCTTGTTGGACGTTAATAACCGCAATCTCTCAGAAATGGTAATTCCTAGGAAAAAAGTTGTCAGGACTTATTTGTAGGTTATTTTATTATCTACAATTTTGTAGTACAAAACCAATTTTTGATATAATTCACTGTTTACGAGAAAAATCCAAAATACCGAAAATTTTCAACTTTTTAACTTTTCAACCTTGAATAACTTTTTTAGCACAAGTCGGATCGATGGGAACTTTTGATATTTGATTTATAATGATGTACTTAATACCTGCACCACTTTGCAGCTCTATACAAATTAATGCAACCTTACAATTTTGTTCCGAATATTTTAACTGGATAACTCTGTTAGCTACCTGATTTGAGATTTCTTTGTGAGATATATGTGGGAGACTCGGTAAAATAAAGCTACTTACGAAAAATGAGCTTGCTGTTAATCAATATTTTCAATGTTCTACGGCCCGTGTACTAATACGTCTCTAACGACCGTATACTGAAACGTCACACAAATATTTATGTGCTGTTTAAATGCTTGAGCGGCACTTACATAAAGTCACTTCATACAAAAACGTCACTTTGAGCATCTGCTTATTTGAGTGACGTTTCAGTATTCGGCCGTAAGTCTCTATGGGCAATAGTTCTGTCGATGCGATGTGCTATTTGACTATTTCACTTAATTGTTTTTAGACTTCCGAGTTCCAAACTCATTATTATTGTTTAAAATTGCGGGACCTAAAAGTTTATTTTCCCTTGAATGTAGAGCAGTCAGTCTGTGGCCACGATGCATGGACCTGGTTCGATGTAACTCGGTCGAAACGTCAAGGAACATTCAAGGAAACATAGGCATGTTAAGTGTGTTCAGTCCCGCAATCTTGAATAATAATAAAAAAATCACTGAAGTAATAAAACCAATATTTCAGCGGTGTTAACGTCCACAATAGACAAGAAGTTAAACCTTTAACACATTGGTATAAGATAGCATGGTGTTGTTATACTGTAGGAGATGTGACTACCTCGCCTAACTCGTATTTACGGGTAATCTTTTTCATGTGATTTTCAATATGATTATGTACTGGATTTGTTATTCGTAATATATTATTTTTAGACGTTATTCTGGCTCGACAGCGTTTACTATAGTCCATACATCTCCAAAACGTTCTTCCACTGCGAACACTGTCGGTCACAAATATGTACGGTTCATATATCAATTGCAGATGACCACTTTTTGTTTGTATGAAGTGTAGATCACTCTTAATGTTGCTCTGTAAAGCTCCCATGACTGAAAAGCAAGCAATTGTTAGGATCTGGTAAAATTGCATTTATTGTTGAATATTTTAAGTAAGTTTTTTAAATATTGGATAGAAACAGGCGTTACTTGGCGAAAATCCATGACAAAACAATGGTAAGTAAAAAATTTTTTTAAGAAAAAACTTTTTAGCATTAATTAATAGCATTAATTTTTCGCAGAATCAAAAGGACAACAAAACGTCGACAATTGTTTCGCCTCTAAACGAGGCATTATCAAGACTGTCTCAGAGAGAACAGCAAAATTCGTGGTTGGAACGTGTTTGCTTATAAGTAAACGCGTGCAAATTTCATTATCGCGATGTAGGATTCTTTACAATAACCAATGTGGGTAGAAACCTCAGATCATGCTAACTAAGTTCCAAAAATAGGTATTCACCAATACTTGACCTTATCTGTTTGATTTAATTACTGTCTCTTGATAAGTTGCATAGAAAACCCAAACAACACATACAAACCAACAACAGTTAATGTGTCTGTCTGTTCGCAAACAGATTAAGTAAGGGAGATGTGTGAAAATCTATTTGTTCGTTGAGTAAGGTTTCCGCATCTCTTCTAACTATTTCTAGCCTTTCCCAAACACTTAACTTGAACCCTTTCTCACATAACCGTAAAACTTTAAAAGTGTTACTATTGTTCAAGGAATGACCAGTGTCAAGAAGATGCTTCGCGAAGAGGGACCTTTCGGGACAACCATTGCGGGACGCCGCTCTATGTTCCTTATATCTAATATCGAAGGACCTGCCAGTCTGTCCCACATACTTCAAACCACATTCATCACAACTCAACAAATAAACACCTGATCTGCGTGAGACCGACACCGAATCCTTGCCATTACACAGCTCCCTCAAGGCATTCTGAGTTCTAAAAGCAACAAATATATTACTTTCCCTCATGATCTTAGCTATACTCAACGAGACGGGACCCACGAACGGCAAACAGGCCGTGTACTTCCTAGGTGGATCTTGAATCGGATATAATAAATGAAAACTAGCCTTTCTACGTTTTTTATTTAATAATGAGTGAACCATTCCTACGTCATAGCCATTACTTTGTGCTATGTAGCAAATGATGGACAATTCTTCACCAAATGCCTGTGGGCTCAACGGTACCGCCAGTAACCTGCTCAGTAAGCTGTGGAAAGCTGCCATTTTATGTTGCCATGGATGATTGGATGAGTAAGGAATAACTGTGTCTGTAACTGTTGGTTTCCTATAGATACGGAACTCATGAACACCGTTCCTTCTAGTAATTGAAAGGTCCAAGAAATTGAGAGTGGAATCTGACTCCAACTCTAGTGAAAAATCAATTCTAGGGTGTACTGAGTTCAACTTGGAGACGAGGACACTGAGCTGACGTTTTGTTCCTGTCCAACATATAATAATATCATCCACATATCTAAAATAATACAAGACATGAACGTTCCCAACTATGTGGTTAGTCTCGAATGCATCCATAAATATATATAGATATAGATATAAAGGAATGGTCTGGCTATGGGGTCGCCACTCAGTCCTTTAATAGCTGAAATATTTATGGATGCATTCGAGACTAACCACATAGTTGGGAGCGTTCATGTCTTGTATTATTTTAGATATGTGGATGATATTATTATATATTGGACAGGAACAAAACGTCAGCTCAGTGTCCTCGTCTCCAAGTTGAACTCAGTACACCCTAGAATTGATTTTTCACTAGAGTTGGAGTCAGATTCCACTCTCAATTTCTTGGACCTTTCAATTACTAGAAGGAACGGTGTTCATGAGTTCCGTATCTATAGGAAACCAACAGTTACAGACACAGTTATTCCTTACTCATCCAATCATCCATGGCAACATAAAATGGCAGCTTTCCACAGCTTACTGAGCAGGTTACTGGCGGTACCGTTGAGCCCACAGGCATTTGGTGAAGAATTGTCCATCATTTGCTACATAGCACAAAGTAATGGCTATGACGTAGGAATGGTTCACTCATTATTAAATAAAAAACGTAGAAAGGCTAGTTTTCATTTATTATATCCGATTCAAGATCCACCTAGGAAGTACACGGCCTGTTTGCCGTTCGTGGGTCCCGTCTCGTTGAGTATAGCTAAGATCATGAGGGAAAGTAATATATTTGTTGCTTTTAGAACTCAGAATGCCTTGAGGGAGCTGTGTAATGGCAAGGATTCGGTGTCGGTCTCACGCAGATCAGGTGTTTATTTGTTGAGTTGTGATGAATGTGGTTTGAAGTATGTGGGACAGACTGGCAGGTCCTTCGATATTAGATATAAGGAACATAGAGCGGCGTCCCGCAATGGTTGTCCCGAAAGGTCCCTCTTCGCGAAGCATCTTCTTGACACTGGTCATTCCTTGAACAATAGTAACACTTTTAAAGTTTTACGGTTATGTGAGAAAGGGTTCAAGTTAAGTGTTTGGGAAAGGCTAGAAATAGTTAGAAGAGATGCGGAAACCTTACTCAACGAACAAATAGATTTTCACACATCTCCCTTACTTAATCTGTTTGCGAACAGACAGACACATTAACTGTTGTTGGTTTTTATGTGTTGTTTGGGTTTTCTATGCAACTTATCAAGAGACAGTAATTAAATCAAACAGATAAGGTCAAGTATTGGTGAATACCTATTTTTGGAACTTAGTTAGCATGATCTGAGGTTTCTACCCACATTGGTTATTGTAAAGAATCCTACATCGCGATAATGAAATTTGCACGCGTTTACTTATAAGCAAACACGTTCCAACCACGAATTTTGCTGTTCTCTCTGAGACAGTCTTGATAATGCCTCGTTTAGAGGCGAAACAATTGTCGACGTTTTGTTGTCCTTTTGATTCTGCGAAAAATTAATGCTATTAATTAATGCTAAAAAGTTTTTTCTTAAAAAAATTTTTTACTTACCATTGTTTTAAGTTTTTTAGTTAAGTTTTTTACAATAACACAGACAGAGAGACATACATCACGTCTATATCCCCAAAGGGCAGGCAGAGGTGCATTATACACCGCCAGTACTTTTGTCGGTCTCACGTTATAACGCAAGCCTTTTGCCGTAAGCGGGCACTAAAAAAAGAATATCGATCTATTGATACCAGAAAGAGTATTGAGTTCTAAGTAGGTACAGCGATAAGTAAGATCGATTCGAAATAACTCGTAGATATTTTTAATAAAATTCAAGGGCCGCTCGCCAAACATTGCATAAGTTGTTTTTACAAATAAGTAAGAAAAAAAGTAGCTTGGTTTATCGCAAATATCTTCAAGATATTTTTAGATATATTAAATTTGAAAAAAGATTCAAAAAGACATGGACTAAACCACAGAAAATTCCCAACTCTCGGAACTGTAGGACCAATATTTATGAGTTTCCTAGAGGCACAGAAGATAGACCGTGGTAGAGGGTTCAGTAAAATTCAGGGGCCTTCAGGATAGATCAAAATTTTTTATTGCGATTTTGTATTTAGTTATCCATTAGTTAATGGAAACAATTTTTTTTCTTTATTTTCTTTCAACTAAGTTTAGATGTGTACCTTATTTGCAATACGTTAATTTCTGGATCTAGGATTTTTTTTATTTTACTAATATTATAAAGAGGAAAGATTTGATCATAATAATCTATAAACTAAATTAAAATCTACAATAAAAACTAAATTAATAATAAAGATTAGATAGTTTGTTTGTTGGACTTGAATAATTCTCTAGCGATTTAAAAAAAATCTTTAACAAACATTCATTTTCAATATCAAATCTCTCTCTCAAATATCAAAGCTACATTACCCCCGAGTAACACACTACTTTTTATCCCGAAAATGTGTTCCCACGGGAATTGGCACCGAGAAAACTATATCAACTATATCACGCGGGCAGAGCGGTGGTAATCAGCTAGTAAATACAAATATAATATAAGTTATCAACATAATTATCTCTAACACTAGACAGATCAACTATTTTAGGAACAAATACAATAGTATAAAAGGTTTCTCGAAGATAGATACATTATAAATAAAACATAAATTAAGTAGATTAGATAAATTTTATAGCATGAACTTTATATATTATTATATATATATAGCATGAACATTACAAGTGCGATAATTATTAAACTATTAATCTGAGAATTTTCCCCTTTGCCTGGAGCTATTCTAAAACCTGTAAAAAAATAACTCCACGACGGAGAGAAATCTCAGATAAAAAATCATATGGGGCGTATTGTCAACCCTATGGGGTAATTGTATTGGTCCCTTTTTTTAAATTCCATACATAGGAGCACGCGGAATTTTAAGTCCATTGACGAGCGCCTCTAGTTAGCACTAGAAAGAATTTTCAGTGGCGTCCGGCGGACTTTGGCTACCTGTGTGGCCTCTGCGTGTTGGTCGGGTTTTACCCCGCATCTTTGGGGTCGGGTTTCTCCCTCGGTATCTGACGCAACCCTTCTAGGCTGCTTCTGTAAGGTCCGTGGGGTGCTAGTCCGTCGTCCTCAGGCCCCGATCATGGAGGTCGATGGTCCTGCGCGTATTTAAGTCTGCGGCGCATACTTCGGAACTCAGCGGGGAGGGTCCAGTCCCTTTCCCTCTCAGATGCCTCTTTCACGAGCATAACCTGCTCGCAGAAGGAAACGGCCACGTTCCACTGGCTCCAGCTAGAGACCATGGCTCGTAGCATGGTCTCCATAGTGGGTATCTACGCCCAGACCCACAAAGAGGTCCTGGGGCTGACTCGCCCACGCTGAGCATTCCACCAACGCGTAGAGTGCCGTGTCTTCACCGGAAGCCTCGCAGTGTTGACACCTCACGATGCAAGCAAAGAAGAATCAAAGAATCAATTTCGTTTATTCAGGCACAAAGAGCACATATGAATGTCAAAATTTTACAATTTATTGTCAAGTAATAAAAACACTAAATTAAGTACATAAATAACCATTTGAAAATGATTCTTTCGCTGGTTCGGTAAGTTGGTTCTCCTGAGAAGATACCAGCAAGAAACTCAGGTAGGTTATCCATTTTCTTTTTTAATATTGTTTTGTTTACATTGTTACAATTAGTTTATATTGTATATTATACGAGTGGCCAACAACAGAAGATTAGGGTGACCATGCATTTTATCATTAAGATATTCGTCTACATTATAGTAGCCTTTCTTCATCAAACATTTTTTAACTGCTATTTTAAACTTATTAAGAGGCATGTCAACCAAATCCTAAGGAATTTTATTAAAAAAATTAATACATTTGCCTACAAACGAATTACCAACTTTATGAAGTCTAATTTTTGTCATTGCCAGTTTATTTTTATTTCTTGTACTAAAATTATGGTTATCGGATTTTTTTTTGAAGAGCTCTATGTTCTTCCGTACATATAAGATGTTGTCGTAAACATATTGAGAAGCAACTGTTAAAATATTAATTTCTTTAAATAGTTCTTTCAGCGAGTCACGGGGTCTGAGTCTATAGATTGCTCGTATAGCTCGTTTTTGTAATATGAATATTGACTCAACATCGGCAGCTGAGCCCCACAGCCCAGCAGACCTATGGTCTGCTGCTGTGGAGCTCAGCTATTTGTCATTATTTTAGCTACTTTCATAGCGTTATGTCATATGTGACATAACGCTATGAAAGTAGCTAAAATCGTGCCGTTTTTCGTCAGTCAGTGACCTTATCTTTCTAACCGCATAGGCGGCTGAGCTAGGTCTTCCTGCCAAGTGAGCTGTTGGAAACACCATAATAACCTAATTTCAATAACAAAGTCTCATGATCAACACAATCAAAAGCTTTTGATAGATCACAAAATATACCAATAATAAAAAAGCAAAAGCTTTTTAAAAAAGCAGGAGCTTTTCCTCCCAAGCATCAAATATACGTTTCACATGTGCAACTCTGCATCCGTTGTGTTTCTGCCTTTAGTGAAACCAAACTGTTTGTTATGAAGTAACTTATTGTCTGTAAAATGTGAAAGCAATTAATTAAATACTACTTTTTCAAAAATTTTACTGAGGGTTGGGAGTATGGAAATAGGTCGAAAATTTGAAGGATCACTTTTGTCTCCTGCTTTAAATAAAGGAATGATTTTACTGTACTTCATAAGATTAGGAAACTGATTTTCATCAATACATTTATTGAATATGAATGCAAGGTGAGGTGCTACAGCGGGCACTATTGATTTTATTATATTGGTTGAAATGCCCCAAAGATCCTCAGTATTTTTTATACTTAGTTGTTTAAAAGTTTTAAGTATAGTGACAGAGTCAATATACTGAAAATCAAAGTTAACTCTACATTTATCAACAATAGATTTAAGAAGAGAATTGGCTACGTTTTTTGACGAATTTTACTTATTTGTAGTGGTGATTGGAACATTTGTGATAAAAGATTCAAATGCATTGGCCACTGCAGAATCAGTTTTAATGTGTTTATCAACTATTTTTAACTTGAAGGATCGATCACGTGACCTTGCTTTACAAGTTTCTTTGTTAATAACATTCCATATTGCCTTCGTTTTATTATCAGATTTTTCTATTTTAGCCCGTATATAATTAGATTTAGCTATTGAACATACTTTTTCGAATAGTTTGGAGTAATTTTTAATCTGTTCAATTACTTGTGGCTCATTAGTAGATGCCTCTGTCTCGTATAATTCATATAATTTCCTTCTACTTTTATAGATTCCAGGCGTAGCCCAATCACTAAATTTAATTTTGAATTGATTTACATTTATTGTTTTTTTAGTGAAAATGTTATCACATTCGTATTTGATTACTCCGAACAAATCTCCGTAATGATCATTCGGGTTTTTATCATCATTCAACTCCAAAAGAGGTACTTTATTCTTAATGTTTTCTTTAAATTTTTCTAATCTATATGTTGTGATTGGTCTACAAACAATATTTTTTGATAATGGAACATGTTGGTACAATCTAGCTAACTGACCTGCTTGATCTGAATTTATAAACTGTATTATGGATTTCTCATCTACATCACTGTTAGAAAAATTATTATCGAAACAGGTAGCTGATGTGGCTGTGGTGCGAGTTGGTTCACAAAAAAGATTTTGTAAGTTAAAAGATTTAAAAAGGTTGAGGAACCTTAGCGCGTTCTGAGAGTTTTCTAAAATATTAATATTAAAATCGCCACATACAACTACAGTCTTCTTACATTTACATACTTTTTTTAAGGCTTCTTCCATAATGGACACAAACAGGTAGTAATCTCCAGAAGGAGGTCTATAGACTCTAATAATAATATATTGTTCTAGCTCTGCACATGATAGTTCAATATTTCGCTCACTTGTAAGTGCTAATACGTCTTTTCTGTCTTTTGATTTTAATTTGTCATTAATTAAAATGAGAGACCCACCTCTTATAGCGGAATCTCTAGTAAACGCACTAATGATTTTATAATTATCACTATTAACTAATATATAATAAATAAAAACTTATGTTCAGTTAAACAAAGTACATGGATACGTTTTTCATTTAAAAATAATTCTAGTTCTAACTCTTTGCCAGAAAAGCCTTCAACATTTTGATGAA
Source organism: Nudaria mundana (assembly GCA_963556515.1). Lineage (NCBI taxonomy): Eukaryota > Metazoa > Arthropoda > Insecta > Lepidoptera > Erebidae > Nudaria > Nudaria mundana. The sequence continues at coordinate 5,567,189 of OY748297.1, forward strand.
TAATATTCATGAACATAGACTTTTCCTTTGTCCTTAAATTTAATTTGCTAGGGATTTCCCCTATTGTCCTACAACTAAGTTTAAATTATTGTCACCCTTTTTTGGAACAGATCCCAAGGTCACAAACACGATTGGCAACACGGTGGCAACACGATGGCGAAACAGATACTGGTTAGTATCTGGAAGCACCCGTGCCCGGTAATAATCTGTGTCGCACGATACGTGAGGCCACAGTGCTGCCTCTGCAGCCACTCGTCCACGATTGATCTCAACGCCGCGATGGTGGTTCCCCACTTTGGTTGCTCAAGTCGTATCTTCCATATCTTCATGAGATCCTAGAGAAGGTCGGAGCGCTGAGCCTCGATTTCTCGCGACGCAGGCCTGTGGTCCCGCTCCAGCGCCTCCTTGTGCCATTGAAACAATGACGAAAGGGCTCTCGCTTCTAAGACCCATTGAGTGGTCACGGCTAAGAGACCTGCAGCCTCTAGGGAGATCGTGCGGCACCCTCTTATTATCCTGACGGCTAAGGTCTTCAACGAACTGTTCTAAATAGACACGTTGTTGGCCGTCATTCTCGCCGAATATACGGGAGCCCCGTATACGGCCAGGCTCCGCACAATTTCCAGGTACAGTCTTAAGCATTAGTCCTAGTTTTGAGATATTTGCGAAAAACCAAACGTAACTTTTTTTTCGAGCGGCCCTTAATTTTTTACAAAAATATCTACAAACCATTCTGAATCGAATAACACCGTAATAATAATATTCAGAGAATTAGATAAAGTTTTGACCTAAAAAGCACTGGTATTCATAAGCATTACTTGTACTACTATACAATGTGCTATGGGAAAATAAATAGGTAAGGGAAGCTTTAACTATTAGTTAAAGCTTCCCTTACCTATTTATTTTCCTCTTTCCTCTTAATTAAATGGATAATAAAAAAGACACCTCCTAATTTCTCAAATTATAATTCATCTCCTTGCCAAATCACATCAAGACACCATTAAATCTTGACTTTTCACTACCTACTTAAAAAAACCGGACAGACGGACTCGCCCACGAAGGTTTCCGTACAATCACTATCACTACATATTATAATACTAAGTCGCCTATTCTGTATGTATGCGTAGATCTTTAAAACTACGCAACGGATTTTGATGCAATTTTCACCAATAGATAAAGTGGTTCTCGAGGAAGGTTTTTATATTTAATTTGGCAAGCGGGCCGAAGCCGTCCGGGCGTCCGCTAGTTATCTACTCGTATAAAAATGGCAAAAAAAGGTTACATACGTTTGTTGTATTAGAAGGCTCCTTAAATATTGATATTATTCTCTTTTTAGGTATGTGTTGTTATAACGGCAACAGAAATACATCATATGTGAAAATTTGAACTTTCTAACTATCACGGTTCATGAGATACATTGATAGACGGACAGACGGACGGACAGCGGAGTTTTAGTAATAGTGTTTCTGTTTTACCCTTTGGGTAGGTTCAGAACCCTAAAAATATCATAAATAGTTAATTACTACACCTGCATAAAAAAAACAGAATTGCGCATTTATCAATTTATTTATTTTTCTCCTAAAATCAACACAATTTTAATCAGTTCTAAAATAGCGACATGTGGGTCAACAATTTATTTGTATATCCCTAGTTCTGGTTTATACCTACCTGAAAACTATTAACCTACAAACACACACCCTTATACTACTTACACATACTACATACACCCTTATACACCTTACACTATAGATTAATACAACCAAATACAAATTATGGTACGAAATGTTCACGTAAAGTTCCTAACTATATATTATATAGGACCATAGTAAATATTGCTTGCAATAATTCAAAAACCGCATAAGATCTGAATAATTACAATAAAGAAAGAAAGAAATACGTTTAATTCTCAGTAGATCTCATGGAGAGCTAATGGACCAACTCTTACACACCCTTTTTTGACTACGATTAGCCATGAGGCAATGGAGCATCGGGAATGCAGGCCTTTTCGTCGTCTATTTGAGAGAGAGATGCCCGGAAGTCATAGGTATCCATATTCGCGGGAGGCACTACTGCAGGTGTTCGCTGGTTTAATAAGGTCAATTGTCCCAGCGGCTACACGCAAGGTAAAATGTGTAGCGCTTGAGCACGTCTGTTCGGCTTAGTTCATGTGTTTCTTTCTATCAAGAGTTAAAAATAGTGGCAAAGGAATAGTTGATTTTGCGTACGGATGACGTAATTTGGCGCTGATATCGTTTTAGAATGAGACAAATTTCCTAAAGAAAGTTAGGAATAGTTTCCATTACCTATTCAATATAAGCCGGTGCTGGTAAATATTTGTGTGATCCACAAATATTTGTTTTGTAGTTTGGGTATTTCCATATTTAAAATGTACGTATTAAGCATCTAATTATTTAGTATGTAATGTAGTAACTTCCGTGCCTCAAAGAGCACGTTAAGCCGTTTCCGGTTGTTTTACGAACATCCATGGCAGTGGTAAGGGGTAATTGAAGCCCTAAAAGCTGCTACACACAGTGCCGGCGGCAGCGCCGCCGGATTTATGCCGAACGGCACTGCCGCCGGCAATACAAGCCGCCGGCTTAGGCCGCGCATAGCCGCCAAGCATCATTCTGGTTGTGACAGTAATGTATGTATAAACTGACGCCGGCACCCCGCGCAACCCGCCCGGCACGGCCCGGCGGCCATGCCGGCGGCTACTTTGTGCGGGTTAGCGGCGGCATGGCCGGCGGCACTGCCGCCGGCACTGTGTGTAGCAGCCTTTACACAAAATCCAACTGGCCTAGCTGCAGAACTTTGATATCTGCCATGGGTTATTGAGGTCCGAGAAGCCCAGGACTAAAGTCCGACGAACATTTCATCGCAAGGCAACAGGTTTCAAATGTGTGCCCGGTGACAGCAATAGGCTTGCCCTCTATTACGTGGGACTAAAATATCTGGCGAATTTTGGATGTATAATGCACCTCTGTCTACCGGGGATATAGGCGTGGTATGTGCGTGTGTGTGTGTGTGTGTGTGTGTGTGTGTTATCGAGGTCAGATTACAATCGTTTCACGGAAAATATCGGAATTCAGCCACATCGCAGCTGTCTAGCTGTAAAGCCGACCCTATCTGGGTTTGGATAAAGCTCGGTGGATGGTGATGAAGTATATCTCTCGCAATCTCAATTCGTTTCTCTTGTATGCTTAAAACTAAAAAGCTGTAAATAAAACACAAAAAACCCGACTGCGCTTAACTGGATACTTAACTAAGAGCATTTTTAAGTTAAATATTTCAGAAATATTAATAAGAAAGTGATAACCTATGTAGTGTGTGAAAGTGGATATCTTTGAGGAAGTCATATATTAGGCGAAATCGGTCAGAATTTTAAATAATAAAGGAAAATTGTGGAATGTCCATATGAGTTCCAACATCCAAAATGAGTCCGGCATGCTTTATAGTTAAATATCAAGTTAAAGGCAGTGGATTTTTTATATTATTTAATTATTACTAAGTAGCTTGTTTTGCAATTTATACTTTAAAACAACTTTTAAGTTTTGAAATAAATGTAGGTCTATATACAGTGAAACTTGGTTAAGTGACAAACCTGCATAAGTGGAACACATGTTGAGGTCATGTCACAACACTTTTGCACTGAATTATCTCTACTAGTGAGACGAAGGAGACCTCCATAACTGAGGCAGCGAGTGAATTTTATATGCATTTACCTCTGTAACTGAGATTACATCGTTTTGTTTGTTTACTTTTAATCTTATTTTGCTCGTAAATTCCTCACTCACAGTTTTGGTTTTGCCTTGATTGACTCATGATTATTTGAAAAATGCCTAAACGAAAGCTGCACTCATTATCAACTTAGGTAGGTACCTACGTGAAAAACTGAAATTAGTAAGTAGGTAGCTGTTTATGAAAGTGGGAAGATGAAGAACTTCGTAGAATACCTAATTCAGAATAAAGATAAAATTCAATAACTACGAGTATGTTCTGAAGTACCAAGAAAAAGCAATACGTGTAGGTTTATTAGAATATCCTCAACTTGAACTTTCTTTTTTTTTATTGTCATTAAAGATCAAAAAATGTACAGAAATACATAATACGTTATTTTATTAAATCTCGCAGCTCTGTTAGTTAAACCCGCTGTATATTTTATTTAACATTTACACCTAGAGGTGCAAATGTTAAATAAAATATATATAACTAAATATTTAACTAAAATAACCTGAATTCTGACCTCTATTAGTGGAATCATCTGTAAATAAGACATATTTATATTATTTATACCTGGATCTCTTTCTTTTTTTTTAATCCGCAGCCCTCGGCCGCGGCCGAACCTCCGGTAAGCACTGGAAGAATTCCTAGTGGTGCCCGGCGGACCTTGGCCACCTGTGTGGCCGCTGCGTGGTGGTAGGGTGTTACCAATCTTTGGGGTCGGGTTTTATCCCGCGTCGGTGAGGCAAGGCGTGCATGGGGTGAAGCCCCGGAGCATGCAGCCCTTCTAGCCTGTTTCTGTAAGGACGGTGGGTTGCTAATCCATCGTCCTCAGGCCCCGATCATGGAGGTGGATGGTCCTGGGCGTAGTCACGTCTAGACGCGTCTGCGGGGACCTCGCCGCACACTTTGGAACTCAGCGTGGAGGGTACGCTCCCTCACCCTACCGGCCGCCTCCTTCACGAGCATAACCTGCTCGCAGAAGGAAACGGCCGCGTTCCAATGGCTCCCGCTAGAGACCATGGCTCGTAGCATGGTCTCCAGGCAGAGGGTATCTACGCCCAGGCTCACGAGGTCCCGGCGCTGACTCGCCCATGCTGAGCATTTCACCAACGTGTGGAATACGGCATTCCACACGTTGGTGAAATGCTCAGCAGGAAGCCTCACAGTGTTGACACACGGGTGTGACCTTACAGATAACCACCAAAGTTTCCGTGCCCGGTGATGATTTGTGTCGCACGATACGTGAGGTCACCGTGCTGCCTCTGCAGCCACTCCTCCATGATCGGTCTCAACGCCGCGATGGTGGTGGTTCCCCACTTAGGTTGCTCATGTCGCACCTTCCTTGTCTCCATGATATCCTGACGGAGCGGTCCCACCGCTGGGGCTCGATTTCTTGAGACGCAGGCCTGTGGTGCCGCTCCAACGCCTCCTTGTGCCATTGAAAGAATGACGCAAGGACTCTCGATTCCGGGTCCCATGGAGCATAGCGGGGCTTTTAACTACAATTGATGAAAATCTTCGACCGTTTTCGACAAAAGAGAGAAAGAAAAATTAAAAACCTGTTTTTTGCCGGTTATTTTATTCCTCTGCCCCGAAAAAGTTATGTCAATGAGCTTTTCCGTCAGCAATCCCACTATTAAAATACAAGTTCGCGCTAAATTTCAGCGAAATCGGTCGAGTGGTTTAGGCCAGGGTGTAGTTCTGCATACATACGTTACATACTTACCCACAACATCATCAGGAAGATCAGGGATCATGGTAACCTCATAATCTCAAAATCGATTTTTTACACGATCACAATTCTGCCGTCAGAGCTTATAGAATGTAGGTGAAAGTAAAAATGTACAGCTGATACACTATTACTGAGTATTGTTACTGTTCTATAAGAATTACTAGCTGTTGCCCGCAGCTCCGCCTGCGTGTTGCTTTAGATCTACATAACTTTTTTATTTATGAAACGATTGAAAACCAAACCGCAAATTCAAATCAAACATTCAAATCGGTTAAGCCGTTTCTGAGATTAGCGTGTTCAAACATTCAGACAAACAGACAAAAGTTCTAAAAACCATTGCTTTGGGTTCATAAAGCCCCCCTACAACAGTTTATCTATTACATGGGGCCATAGACCAACGCGGTCGTCGTATACGCTGTCGCCGTATACGACGGGACAAGGCATTATGCATTTTCCCGATACATAAAAGTCTGCCATGTTTGGTGCGGGGGGGTCATCGAAACGCACACATTCTCAGACGCTCAAACCCAATCGGGTGCCACTACGAAACTCACACAAGACAATAAGAATAACACATTAACATTTTCACAAACACATACATTACATTTTGTATCGTACACTATAATGACAAGGCAACAAGTTACCGCCCACTTTTGATGTAACAGTGTCGATACACGATATCGATAAATTTGATAAATCGACTAGGAAAATCAGGTTTCAAAAATGTCACAAACGTGGATGTCGTTTATGTAAACAAGACTTTTTACTATTCATAAACATATAAATAAGTATTATTTTGTAAAATTACAATATTTACAAAGATCGTGGAACAATTCATAGACGTCGTCACTGACTGAATACTTCCCAGAATGCTGGCAGCAATGACCACCCTTGAAAGTAACATTCAAGAAGTAAGACCAAAAATATTAACATCTGTGGGTTCCTTACGCCTACTGCACTTTTGTACGGTAGTGAATATTGGGTGTGGCAGAAGAAGAATGAAAGTAAAATAAATGCAGTGTGGAGTGAAACTGAGAAGTTTGAAAAGTATGGCTAAAGTGAAGAACAGCCGCGTGATACGGGAACTATGCGGTGTGTAGTGATCTAGATAAAGGGATGCTTAGATGGTTCGGGCAGGTAGAAAAGATGGATGAAAGGAGGTTGATGAAACAGGTCAGTACATATGGCGGGTGTTGATGGACAGGCTGGTAAGTAGAATACCATAGTCCAATGGAAAAGAGACCTAACTGTAAGTTTGAAATATAAAAATAGTGGGCTTAGTTTATGAGGCCTAGGTCCGTATTGCTAATGTGTATTAACAAAATGTTCACGCCGGCAAAGTCGCGCTAGATAAAAAAGACACAATTATTAATAGGTATTAAACTGAATGATATAAAAGTAATATTATGGGTATTTACGTTATTCTCAGATCAGAAAAAAATACCTTTAACTAGCTTTGTAGGTAGGTACTAATAACCTTTCTTGAGAACCACCATCATCCATTGGTGAAAACCGCATAAAAATCCGTTGCGTAGTTTTAAAGATCTATGCTTAGGCATAGGTACATACGGCAAGAAGCGACTTGTTTTATACTATGATATGATTACAATAATGATTTTATTGAACCTCTTTGCATTTGCAATTTTTTATCGATATCTAAGTTGGTACATCGTGTTGTCATGGCGACATATAACAAAGTAATTGTCAGGATTACTGTTAGCATGGCATCGGATGAGTTTGTCGATAACCAATGATATCGCAGAAAATTCCGAACGCGTGACTCAATTAACACATTTTTTGAAATTTCCTGCGATATTATTGGATAACGACAAACTCTTCCGAGCGCCATGGTAAGGGAGAGTGACAACACTCATGTCAGTCGTTCGACCGATCAGCGGACTTTAGACACCATGTTGATAGAAACATCCAAATACAATACTGTGATTATTGCAAATAAATAGGTTTATAAAGAAATTAATAATATAATTTGATTAAATATTAGATGGAAATTAAAGGTAAAAACATCTTCTTGTAAACTTGATGTAGCAGATCGCTTTTACAGCAAAAAAACTGAACATTTTAGTGTAATGTCATTTCAGCCGCGTAACTAGATTTAGTCTAGTGTGTGTTCAAGACTCTAAGTTATTTTATTCCTAACTTATGACCCATAGGCCAAAATCATGTGAGCGAGGGGAAACGCCTGTTATGGCGGCGGTGTGCATGGGGCACACTAAAAGTTTTACACTTCTAGCTAATCGGAACTATTTGAATTTCGAATGTTATATTTTTTTAAACGTTGCAACCTTCTTAGTAATAAAAATTGGCGGGAAATCATTTGTCAATTGTTTTTTATCACACATCAAAGTTCTACGTATGCAACGAAAATGGAATTAAGTCGAAAAGATTTTAGAGCGATGATTTTTTATGATTTCAAAAGTTCTCTCTCTCCGCAAGACTGTGCCGCTCGTCTTCAAAATGCTTTTGGGAGAGAAGCACCTTTTTTGAGCACCGTGAGGCGATGGTTTGCTGAATTTGAGAGAGGTCGTGTTTCTTTACATGACGAATTTCGTGAAGGGCGGTCTTCAACTGCCGTCAACGAAAATAATGTGGCTACTGTTAAGCGGTTAATTGAAGAAAACCTGCAGATTACCTATGAGACAATTCGAGGACTATTGGGGATTGGTATGAGACAAATCCAGAAAATTTTACACGAAAAATTGAAAGTTCGGAAACTTTGTTGTCGTTGGATCCTTCATGAACTGACAGCGGAGCAGAAGCGGGCTCGCGTGGAATGGTGCTCACAGATCCTACTGAAGTACGACCACGGACATTCTAATGCTGTTTATGACATTGTCACAAGAGACGAAACGTAAATTTATTGTTTTGAACCTGAAAAAAAACAGCAATCTTGTGAATGGGTGTTTGAAAATGAGAACAAGCCAACAAACGTGAGGCAGGCGAGAAACGTTGGTAAAAAAATGATCGCGTTTTTTTTCTCAGCTACGGGTCCCATCTGTACAATTCCACTTGAAGATCAAAAGAGTGTTAATGCCGAGTGGTATTCTACCATTTGTTTACCCAGGGTGTTAGAAAAAGTTCGCGATAGACGACCCAAAAGCCGCGTTCTCCTACATCATGACAACGCTTCTTCACACACGGTCAACAAAACAAAGTCAATTTTAGCTTCCGAAAAAGTACAACTCGTCACCCATCCTGCGCATAGCCCCGACCTAGCACCCTGTGATTTCTGTATCTTTCCCAAAATCAAAGATTTGATGAGAGGTTTCACTTTTACCAACTCCGAAGAGGCAGTGATAGCGTTCAATCAGCACGTAGAAAACATGCCTTCAGATCTGTGGTCCTCCTGTTTTAAAAAATAGTTCGATCGCATGAAAATATGTCTAAAATGATGAAAGGAGAGTATTTTGAAAAGCAATAAACATAATATTTTAGTTTTAACATGTTGTTTTTTTAAGTTACGCAAAACTTATAATGTGACCTACGTATATCTTCTATTATATTCTCTCCGTTCTCTTCCGTGGCGTGCACAAACACTTGGATCGTTCAAACTTTTGACTAAAGAATATTATCTTTCGATCTGTAGTTAGAACTGTCATTAAAACTGTACTTATTTTATATACTGTATTCATATATTTGTATTTAAGAACTAAAAGTAGGTTACTATGTAATTATTTTATTCATCGGATTTTTCGCAAACCATTCTTTCTCACATATTTGTTTTTTTTCTCCCCACCTTTCTTGTATCTATTACTTAAGTTATTTATATATTGTACACTACCCACATTATATCGTATATATCTCTCTCCATCCAAAAGTTGCCTGGAAAAGATCGCTTATTAGCGATAAAGCCGCCCTTTGTACATTAGTTTTAAGGCATGTATGTTATACGTTAATATTTTTTGCTTGTGTACGATGTACAATAAAGAGTATTTATCTTATCTTATCTTATCTTAAGATACGAAAGTATGAAATATTATTTATTATCTTCGTCGTGTGTGATAGTCCATTGAATTGTATGGCGGGCGATATTGTATCTTAAGTTGAAATATTATAGTATCTTAGCCGTGTGCAGCGCCCCTTAGTGACCTCCACTGCGGGTGACGTAACCTGTTCTGAAGAGCTCTTCAATCTGATCCCACCCTCTTCCTTCCGATCCCGAACAACGCGTGCCGGGCAGAGATGCCACTCCCACACAGTGGATAGCATGTTATCGAGAACCGTTCGTTTCTCTGCCGAACGATAGTGCTCTGGAACGCCCTGCCTGTGCACGTGTTTTCTCCCACATATAACCATGGGTTCTTTAAGCGGAGCGTGAAGAGGCACATCAGTAGGTCGTCAAGTTGAGGGCCACTCTCTATAATATTGTGTGCTGTGAGAGTGGCCCACAATCGCTAGACGTCGTAACGACTTACCACCAGGCGGGAGGCGTCAATATAAAAAAAAACCAATATAAAAAAAAAACCTAAGACAAACTTATTATTTGCGGTTGGTATAGGAATCGGGTCTAGGGATCGCACCGCAAAATTAAGTTTGTTTTTTATTGTATATACTTTTCCGGGATTAAAAGTACCCAGTGTGGTGCCCAGGATATTAAAGAATAATTATACCAAGTTTCATCGTAATCAAACCGGTAGTTTTTGCGTGATGCCTGAACAAACAGACAGACAAAAAATTTTTTAATCACATTTTTGGGTTCGGAGTCGGTCTAGTAACACCCCCTGCCATTTATTCCTATCTATCTTCCATCTATGCCTGCTATCACGGACTTTTTTGTAGACCTTTCTATGGTGTACAATACTGTAGTACATTATTTTGATCTGTCTCGTAGGGCTTCGTCAGCGTTTGTAATGAAAGACAAAAAAAAATGTGTTTATTTACGACATTACATTAGAAACTTCTAAAATAATCGGTATTACTCTAGTATATTATACATGTATTATACATATAAACCTTCCTGTTGAGTCACTCTATCTATTAAAAAAAAACCGCATCAAAATCCGTTGCGTAGTTTTAAAGATCTAGGCATACATAGGGATAGACAGACAGGAAAAGCGACTTTGTTTTATACTATGTAAAGATTATAGTGGGAATAAATTTTCTATTGAGTTATTGCATTAACTACTTGATGATATATTTCTGTATTTGAAAATATTGAGTTTGCTTTGACAATTCTTAAATATTTATATAGACACTAGTTGTCCCGGAGAACTTCATACCGCCTTTTAAACCTTCCCTGAACCTGCACGAATATTTCCAAATTAGCCAAACCGGTCCAGCCGTTCCCGAGTTTTAGTGGACAAACAAACGGTGATTCATTTCTATTTATATAGAAGATTATAAATAACAAAAACTAAAATGTCATATAAGGGGAATGCTCAACTGCTGAGCTACAATGATGATACGGTCTTATTCATAATTAGGTAAGTACTTATTACATTTCATGATTAAAAATTTTAATAATTATAATATTAAAATTTATCCCAATGATTGTAAATTACAATAGGATCAGTCAAAATGTTTGGTATGTCACTGAGTTTGCAATAAATTATTGTTATGTTGTATGTATTTAACATAGTTATGTCTCCACATAGACATCAGACATACATCACGCCTGTATTCTCACTCTTTATTTTATGGTCTTACTTAATATGGGGCAAGCCTATTGCTGTTACCGGGCACTATAGAAAGTTAGTTAGGCAAACCAAATCTCCTTCAGCCAGAACAGGTGTACATACCACTAAATATAAAATTCTGCAATCCAAGCTAAAATCTGCACCACAGTTAAGTTGAGGTCATAAATAACATAATACACAAGCTTGGAAACTAGGACAATTCACATTCAACTGAGTCGTGGATGCAGGATCGTCATTACAAGTGTAAGTACATGTAGTGGGTAATTGTAGTCTAGTACATATCCTGATGAACCTGTGTAGATTCCCGTCGAATGTAGATTCCTGTGAAAACTAAATAGAAATAAAGCCCCAGAAATATGTAATTTATTTATAGCTAGCGCCCCGGCGAACTTCTCTGAACTTTTACGAATATTTTGAGACCAAAATTAGCCAAATGTTCCTACAATTCCCAAGTTTTAGCAAGACAAACAATTATCAATTTATTTTGAAATAATAAGCTGTCCTGGTGAACTTCGTACCTCCTTTTAAACCTTCCCTGAACTTCTATAAATATATTGTATATATATATTGGGACCAAGATTGGGATAATCTGTCCAGCCGTTCTCGAGTTTTAGCAAGACAAATGAACAAAGAAAAAGATAGATGGAAAAGAAGATTTTAACTACAGCATGCTCTGACTGCTCAAATGAACATCAAATGAGGAGCTGGCGAACAAATCGGGATAATTACACTTTTGGTCAAAATACTTTTTTTTTTAATCAGGTAGTTTTGGACCTGCTGAATACGAATCTGAACTCATTTTCAATCAAAATAGCCTAAAACCCTATTCAAATGGTGTCCATAGTTAGCGGTTTTAAACAAAACGGAATAATTTCAATGAAGTCTTGACAACTTTAATTAAGTAAACACGTTTTCATTCAAAGAAATTTTTAAGATGTCGATCAAAACGGATTAAAAGTCAATTTTTGTTACGTCATTTTTTAATAAGGTAATACAATTATTTTTTTTAACGTGTAGTAAATAAGAGATGTAAAGCGTTTTTATATAAACAGACAGTATACGAGGAGTTACACTAGAGAAAAACCACAAAGAAAGGCAAACAAGTAGTCACATCAAAAATGGTAACAAAGATCACCCGTGTAGCTTAAGAACCTCAAAATTTTACAAAGCCGATCTTGAAAACGGAACTGTCATTAATTTATTAAAGAGTAGAAAAGAACATAGAACTATTTTACAAAAAATGGAAATGAAAAATGAGCTGAAGAGACCGAAAGTTAAAGATGTAAAAGTATTGTTAGAAAAGCATTTCGGAAACAACTGGGACCAGTATGAAGAACTAAGTTGGTTTAAAGAAATTTTAGGCAGTCAGCACGAGAGCAATATGGTGATGAAGATGAAAGGGAAGACGAAGAGAAAGAATATCAGGCAGATGAACACGACAGAGGTTGCGATTGCGAGGAAATAGACATTGAGCTTAATATCTAAGAAATATTTTTTGATTTTTTTTTGCAGTTTGTGTTTTTTTTATTGAAAAGTTTAGTAGGAACTTACCTATTATTAAAAAAACAATAAGAGTTAACATACCTATTAAACTTTTTTATTTGTTGAAATTAATCTTACCTAACTAATTGTTTGCAATCAAAAGGGCTTAATTGCATATTAGTGGCAATCAAAACGTAATAACTGCACCTGTTGCAAACAGAACGTCATAATTGAATTTTTCAAATTTAAATATTTTCCATCGTATTATGGATAGCGATCAGGTTTTAATATAATGTCAAATCAGGTCAAAAACTACATCATCATTCACCGAGCCTTCAAAAAACTACATATGGATAAATAAAACAAATACCCAAAATCCCACTGTAAGTACTTGATTCAGTTTTTTACTCCTGGAAAATTATCCCAATTTGTTCGCCAGCTCCTCAAATCATTTTTTTATATAGTTCTCTGGAGCCTCTCTATGGGCTAACCTATGAAGTGTTGATTCCCCAAACCCATTTAAACAGGACTCCATTGTAAGGAGACAGTTACAATTACATATTTATTTGTAATGGGAAGTACATATTATTTAATTTTCGTAGAGTAAACTCTCCTATTGCTCAAGCACATCATTTTCTTATTATAAAATTGAGACATGTGGGTCAGTTACACGATTTTTGAGATATACACATACCTCTTTCTGAGCTCACACCAGTCAACCGTGACCACGACTCATGTAACAGGGTCAAAACGTCAGGAATAAAGAGGTTTGTATATATCTCAATAATCACGTAAAAGACCTGCTTGTCTCAAGTTTATGTGTACAAAACGCGAAACTTTAAAAAAGTATCATTTTCTTACTTTTCAGTAGCTTTATATGCTGCGCACATAGCAATGGCCAATCGCAGCGAGATGGCAATCTATTTTACATATTATGTTACAGGTTACAAATAGCAGATACAATGATAACCATAAGCAACCACAATCTGCATATCCAATGTTGAGCATAACTTCTGAACTTTCTTCCCAATGACCTAGTACTCAAGTTTGTAGTTAAAATAAAGATATGAAAATAAAACCCAAATGAGTCTTGTTAAAAAGCATTTCATTCTATTTTGCATCAAATGAAGTAACAAGTTGATAACTTTACTTGGCCTATTAATATACATTCAGATTATAATACATTTTAAAGGTAACTAAACAGTTTTCCATGCATAGAATGGGGTCAACTAATAATACTAAACTAATATTTATGTTTCATGTGAATTAACATAATACCTATTATTTGATCAACATTGATTCAGGTTAAAAGTACCTATTAGTGCTAGTGCTGCCTAGAAGAATCTATTAGTGCTTAAAACAATTTCGAAACTTTCCTAACTGTCAACGTCTCTTGACCCTTAGAAGTTAATAAGAAGGATAACACAACAAGCAAATAGTTGAAATACAGTCACTTTCAAGTTATTGCTAATTGTATAAGTAATTGTATAAGCTGTATAGGGATCACAACACTTAAACACCATGTGGCTTTATCTAAAAAGTCACACAGCGGAATTAATAAATATTGAATGTAGTTTAGTGACCAACACTGTGACTCAATTTGTAGGTTATGTTTACAAGCTGCTAAATAGTGCGTGTTATTTAAGGTAATTCTTATACTATATGTGCCGTTACTGATTACGAAAAATTACCAAGAATTAAACTTAATTGAGTACTTGATATAGGTAAACAATAATAATTATAAAAGTAATTCCTGACTGACTGAGTGACAAACACTAAGAAGTGATAATGTGTTACATTAGGTAGGTACTTATTATTCAGATCATGAAATAAAATGTAAATACATACCACTAGAGTATTCTGCCCAATGGATGGTTAATATTACACTTATTATTAAGAACACATTATAATCACAAAACTACCAGAAACATCACGTAAACACTTCTAAATATAGTACGATATTATTTTTCACTAATTCCACCACATGATGATCCAAAACAATTGCACTGCAGTCCAAAGGTGACAGTTTGTTTTTAATACACATCTATAATTCATTATAATCACAACAAACTTTCATTATTTCTCAAATTAGTAAACAATCTCATCGGGTGACACAATTGCAACCATAGATCCCACGGCGGCGTTAAGACGGAGGAAGGACCACAAATAACGGAATTACGTTCCTGCTTACACAGAATAATGAAATACGGTATCTTGAGCCGATTCCACAAGCGTTCTTAACATAGGTAACCGCCACAATAAAAAACCACACATGGTTACCATCATCATAGATTCTCAAATAGAATAAAGTGTTTTATTTTATATTTTTAACCATTGTTCATTTAATAATCATTGAAAATATGCCACGATAGTCAATAGTCTAGTAGTTAATTATGGTATATTATTAAATAATTGGAGGGGATTTTAAGGAAAGATGAAATATCGTCCTCTTGTTTAAGACAAGTGACTAGATAATATATTTTCAAATATTTTGCGTAAATCTATGTCATGTTTGTGATAAACGGAACGAAACGTTTAATAAGTTATAAATTATGTAACTAGAGGGCGCTTTAATCATTCCATATAAACAAAAGGACAGAGGGAACTAAACAAAGTTAAAATTAACAATTCTAGATAAATTTCAAATAAAAATATTCTATGTCCGCAACAACAATTAAATTAGAAGTTATTTCACATTCGAGATTGTTCACTTGCTAGGTGACACGATCTTAACAAAAACTATGTAGGAGTGTCTTTAATTAAGTGTTACGAATTTTAATATATATACGTAGGTCACAATTTCGAAGGGATCGAACACCAGGTCGAACCATTTTTTAAAACAATAGGACCACAGATCTGAAGGCATGTTTTCTACGTGCTGATTGAACGCTATCACTGCCTCTTCGGAGTTGGTAAAAGTGAAACCTCTCATCAAATCTTTGATTTTGGGGAAAATACAGAAATCACAGGGTGCTAGGTCGGGGCTATGCGCAGGATGGGTGACGAGTTGTACTTTTTCGGAAGCTGAAAATGACTTTGTTTTGTTGACCGTGTGTGAAAAAGCGTTGTCATGATGAAGGAGAACGCGGCTTTTGGGTCGTCTTTCGCGAACTTTTTCTAACACCCTGGGATTATCTGAGGTGAATAAAGATTACTTATGGTTTTAATATGTCTTTTAATCATTTCTTTTGTTTTATGAACGGCGCTAAAGGTGTATACAATTTACTAAAAGTGTATTTAATGCACCTAGGTGAAATAGCTCAGGTGAATTAGGTTAACGGTGCCCCATTTTTTAAGGAATATTATAATAATGGAACGTAGGTTACAAAAATCCTCACTTTGAGTCCACACACTTTGAGTTTGTTTGACTAGTACCATCATGGAACTGTTACGGTAGGTTACTTACTAATGGCAATGAAGCGTAGAATGAAATCAGTTCTGTGCTGCAAACTCTAATAGTACCTAGGTAAGTATCTAAAAAAAATAGCATGATCTTGATTCATGACTTCTACGTAAATTTACAAAATTGCCATAGATTGTAACTGATAGCGCCATCTGGTAAGTTAGATTGTTTTCTGGAAGGAACATCGAAGAACAATAATTGCAGAGTCATGGTCTCGGTTTAAGAGCGAATCACTTATATTACCAATCAAGGTAGCAAATAAATACGTAGGTATCCTAAAGGCAGAATAGTCTATGTCACCAGGGGCGGATCCACCGTGATGGGCAGTATGGGCTTAGGGCTAGGTCAAATTTTCTATTTTTTGGCTTGCCTCCAGATCGAGGGCTATCTATAGAGGGGTCAACCATTATTGTAGCATAAGCAGTTCTTTCCGAAGACGACACCGCACTCCACACGTTGGTGGAGTGCTCAGCGTGGGCGAGTCAGCGCCGGGACCTCGTAGTGGGTCTGGGCGTAGATATCCTCTCGCTGGAAACCATGCTCCAAGCCATGGTCTCCAGTGCGAGTACGTGGAACGCAGCCGTGTCCTTCTGCGAGCAAGTCATGCTCGCGAAGGAGGCGGCCGAGAGGGAGAGGGAGCGTTCCCTCCTAGCTGAGTTTCGCAGTCAGCGGCCAGGGCGCCGCAGACTCATCTACGCCCAGGACCATCGACTTCCATGATCGGGGCCTGAGGACGGCGGGATAGGCACCCGCCGTCCTTACAGAAGCAGGCTAGAAGGGTTGCATGCTGCAGGGCCTTTGCCTCACAGTACGCAACCAGATTCACTCACCGACGCGGGATAAAACCCAACCCCAACGACGCGGGATTTTCTGTCCGACCAAACCCCTGAAGAGGCCACACTGGTCCCCAAAGTCCGCCGGGCGCCACTGGAAATGCCTTCAGTGTCACCAGAGACGCCCGCAGCAATGGAGATGGGAGCGGCCGCGATCTCGCGGAATTTAAAATAAACAAAAAAGCAAAGGGGTGCAAAGGGGCTCTACCAACATCTTTAGGGCCCCAGCGACCTCACCTGCTAGTGGCGCACCTGCTGATAAACGGACGAGGCTCGTTAATTTACGGTACCTATGGAGTGGCTTCGGCCCCGACGTGGGTACCAGGTGGTACAACAGTGTTGGTCCGGGGGGGTACCACCGTGCAGCTGTGCTAAAGCCCCCCAAGTAACCCAGCCCAGGCTGGGTTGCGTTAGGGGTTCAGCAGCTGCACCGCCGGGCCCGGGGCGATGTATGGTGCAGCAGGCATGGGACCAGTGGGGGCGAAACGGAGTCTAGTGTGGGTGGTGTGGGTCGATTCGCCGGCCAGGGAGACCCTTAGCAACGGCGTTGCCGCGGCCGCCCGCAACACAGTCATGGGGCCCGCCTGGGGCCAACCACCCCAGGAGGCTGTCCCACATGTTGCGCATAATCCTGATGTGGGATCGCCGCTCCGGGTGGTAACCGGTGTGGGGTAGCGGCAGCCTTGCATCAGGGGGGTTTGGGAGCCCTTCCGTCCGGCGAGTCGGCTCCGACCTAACCACACGGTTCTAGACAAAGCTAGCCCCTGCGCTTTGTCATTTACTGCTGCACCAAATGTCGCCCTGTCTTCACGCTTCTTCTTCAAAATCTACAATGGCAGTGCAACAAAAAAGAAATAAACGTTACACAGCGGCCCTAGGAAACCCCACAACTTCACATTTCGAGGTGGAGTTCACTAACGTCCGTGGACTCCATGCGAACCTCGATGCCGTCCACCACCACCTTGAGACGGCACGGCCCGCTGTGATGTTCCTCACGGAGACACAAATACGCCGCCCTGACGACACGTCTTACCTGTGTTACCCCGGCTATGTCATCGAGGAACAATTTCGAGACAAAGCCGGGGTGTGCGTGTTCGTTAGGGCGGATGTTTGCTGCCGCCGGTTGCGCTGCCTAGAGAACCCCTCCAATTCCGTCCTTTGGCTGCACGTAGACCATGGCTCTATGAGCCAGATCTACGTGTGCGTCTACCGATCCCACACAGGGGATTCTGAGACAACAAAGCTCTTCCAGTACCTCAGCGAGACGGCTGATGAAGCGCAGGTGCGGTTCCCGAACGCTGAACTAGTATTTCTGGGGGACTTCAATGGCCATCACATTGAATGGCTGGGGTCCCTCAAGACTGATCATGCGGGTAGAGCCGCCCATGCGTTCGCTCTCTCCCACGGTCTGACCCAGATGGTATGCGGGATCACCCGGATACCAGACAGGTCAGATCACGCGCCCGCTCTGCTGTATCTACTGCTGACCAGTCGCCCAGCCCAGTACAGTGTTTCGGTAGGAGCCCCACTGGTTAGTTCCGACCACTGTGTTGTTCACGCTGGCATGAAGGTGTCACCTCCTGCACGTCCTGTACAAACGTCACGACGACTATGGCACTACTCGTCAGCGGATTGGGACGGTCTACGCGATTATTATGCGTCCGTCCCCTGGAGCCAGCGCTGCTTTGTAGGAAAGGCTCCTTCGGATAGTGCTTCTGCTATTGCTGGCGAGATCAGTTTCGGGATGGATTATTACATCCCTTTCACTGATGTCGCCAGTATCCGCAGAGCCCGTCCCTGGTTCGGGCGAGATTGTGCCAAAGCTGTTCGACAAAAACAGTCGGCATATCGCGCCTGGATCAGGGCCCGGGCTGTGCGCGACCCAAACGTGGGCCACCTCAAAGCAGCGTACAACCGGGCCACAAAATCGAGTAAGAGGGCCTTTAAGAGAGCGGATGCCCAGCGCGTCGCGTGGCTTGGTCAGGAGCTCACTTCCCATCCCACGGGCAGCCGTGGATTCTGGCAACTGGCCAAAGCCGTGCAATCTAACTTTTGTCAGCCCTCGCTGCCACCGCTGCGTTACCCAGATGGAACACTGGCTCACAAAGCCCAAGAGAAAGCGGATATGCTCGCAGACCTCTTTGCGGCTAATTCCCGGGTCGACGACCGTGGCCTGCAGCCCCCCGCCATCGCCAACTGTGGCCACACAATGCCTGATATTGTTATCAGGCAATGTGATGTACGGGCAGTGCTGCGGTCACTCGACACGCGGAAAGCCAGTGGCCCTGACGGCATTCCGGCGGTGGTGCTACGAAAATGTGCAGTTGAGTTGTCTCCAGTATTAACGCGTCTGTACCGCCTGTCATACTCTTCAGGGCTCATGCCGGAGGTCTGGATGGAGGCGAACGTACAACCGATCCCCAAGAAAGGGGATCGGTCCGATCCAGGCAACTATCGACCCATAGCTGTCACCTCAGTCATTTGCAAGGTGCTTGAGCTCCTTATAAATAAGCAGCTCATGCAATTCCTAGAGGATCACTCGTTAATCAATGATCGACAATACGGCTTCAGGCCAAAGCGATCAACGGGTGATCTTCTGGCATTCGTAACGCATGTCTGGGGTGGGGCTATGGAAAGGCACGGCGAGTCCTTGGCTATTAGCCTGGACATCGCCAAAGCCTTCGATAGGGTCTGGCATGCTTCGCTCCTTTCCAAGCTTCCGGCATATGGTCTACCTCCTCAACTGTGCAGCTGGATTGCCAGCTTTTTAAACGAGCGCCGAGTGCAGGTCCTCTGCGATGGCCAGGCTTCTCGCTTCTTGCAAGTGAATGCCGGGGTACCGCAGGGGTCCGTACTATCACCAACTCTCTTTCTTCTGCATATCAATGATATGCTATCCCTCGGGAACATTCATTGCTATGCAGATGACAGCACACTGCACGGGAGTTACTCGGTTCGTCGGACGGCGGGGCGATCTGAGATTGAGGAGGAGAGACGACGACTCGTGGCTGATCTCGACCATAACCTCGACAGTATCTCTCAATGGGGTACCGAGAACCTGGTCGAGTTCAATGCCCGCAAAACACAGGCGTGTGCATTTACTGCGAAGAAATCCCCTTTCCTTCCCCTACCCTCTCTTCAGAATGCATTATTACCAATGAAGGACAACCTTGATATCCTTGGCATAGACGTTCGTCGAGAGCTCAATAATAAAAACTACATCGAAAGATGTATAGGGCTAGCTTCGCGGAAACTAGGAATACTGAATAAGGTAAAGAGATTCTTTACACCGGACCAGAGGTGTCTGCTGTACAAGACGCAGATTAGACCCTGCGTCGAATACTGCTCTAACCTCTGGGACGGCTCCGCGAAGTATCTGCTGGACGCTCTCGACGCTATGCAGCGACGGGCTATCCGTATTATAGATTGTCCGGAGGTAACGGGAAGCCTTGAGCCGCTAGTTCAGCGCCGAACAATAGCTTCCTTGGCCGCATTCTACCGTATTTACCACGGCGAGTGTTCTGAAGAGCTCTTCAATCTGATACCACCCTCTTCCTTCCGATCCCGAACGACTCGTGCCGGGCAGAGATGCCACCCCTACACAGTGGATAGCATGTTCGCGAGAACCGAACGTTTTAAACGTTCGTTTCTCTGCCGAACGATAGTGGCCTGGAACGCCCTGCCTGTGCACGTGTTTCCTCCCACATATAATCCTGGGTTCTTTAAGCAGAGCGTGAAGAGGCACATCAGTAAGTCGTCAAGTTGAGGGCCACTCTCAATAGTAATGTGTGCTGTGAGAGTGGCCCACAATCGCTAGACGTCGTCACGACTTACCACCAGGCGGGCGGCGTCAATTTGGCGAACCAAATATAAAAATAAAAAAAAAATGAAAAAAAAGAAGTTCTATTAGGCCTATAACTTTGGACCCTTTAGGGCTAGGTCAAATTTTCTATTTTGTGGCTTGTCTCCAGATCGAGGGCAATCCATAGGGGGGTCAGCCATCATTGTAGCATAAGCAGTTCTCGAGAGCTTACATTCCCCATTTGTATATACAGGGTTATTTGTAAATAACTAGCATCCTCGCAGGGGTAGATAGCTGACATCATAAGTAACAACGTTTGTTCTACGACTTTTTATAATTCGTTAAATTTAACTTTCATACAAAAATGAATATTAATTTAGTTTCGCGTCTGACAGTTATTACTCTA
The DNA here is from genome assembly GCA_963556515.1 of Nudaria mundana. NCBI lineage: Eukaryota > Metazoa > Arthropoda > Insecta > Lepidoptera > Erebidae > Nudaria > Nudaria mundana. Next base: position 5,588,224 of record OY748297.1, read on the forward strand.
CGCCGCAGTTTACGCGCACCGTAAAAATTTGGTAAACAAACTCGTATCATCAATTCATGCAATGCACTGATAGGGACGTGGCGCGGGGCGGCGGGCGCGGCGCTAGCGCCTTTGACCTTGACCCATTTCGCTCGCTAGATGCTTGCTTGGAGTGATGATAATGTGGCGGAAGCCTGCCGCTAAAATGCAGTAAGGTTTCCAAATCTACCTACACCGAGCCGGGCAACGATGTTATCTGCCCCACAGCGATGTCGGACAGTTCCAGCCCAGGTTCAGTGATAGTGGTCGTCCACCGAGGCACACAGTACGGGAACAAGAAAGGATACCTGGAGTTATTTGAGGATAATCCCGCCGCAAGTACCAATGACACCGCGCTACGGTTTAATGTATCGCAGTTCTTCGCGTGGAATGTCATTCACAACGAAGACAAATATCCATTCCATCTTCATCGTGTCCAGGAAATCACCGATCAAGCGGGCGCCAAAGTGCGTGCGTCGACCTTTAGTTTATGAATGAAACATAGACTTAACAGTGTCGCGTTATAACAATAAAAACTTGAAAACTCATTATTAAGTAATGTATTCAGTTTTATTAAAAGTTGTAGAACAAACGTCGTTACTTATGATGTCTGCTACCTACTCCTGGGAGGATGCTAGTTAATTACAAATAACCCTGTATAGATATCTCCGAAACGGTGGCTCGTAGGAAAAAAGTATTGATACATTTTTATAGATAATTTTAAGATCTACAATTTTTGTTCAGGGTACTTTTATGATAAAACTTACCGTTTTGCTGAAAATTGCGAAAAAGTAATTTTTTGGACCTTTGACCTCGAATAATTTTTTTTCCATACACGGGAATGATGGGTAACTTTTAAATTTTATTTATAATTATCTCCTGAACAATTTTACTGATTTTCAGCTTGTTGGGACTTTGTGCACCTTCACTCTCATTTTTTGGTCTAGATTGACCGGACTATTTGTAAGAAAGTAGGTACGCAGGGATCTAGTTAAAAAAAATCGTAATTTAATCAGAGATCAAGTTT